>JADRCH010000099.1:4353486-4554806 GCA_019843965.1 Rhynchomys soricoides | reverse complement strand
TACTACTACTACTACTACTACTACTACTACTACTACTACTACTACTAAAACAATAATTTTTTGGCTTACTAGTAGAATTCTTTAGTGTCAGATACTAAACCACAATGAGCTCATAACACAGGTGCAGGAGGAGCAGCCTCGTGGTCAGCTCTGACTCAAGCCATTTTAGACATAGTAGTTCATGAAGACCTTTAACTTGATGGGTCCTACATGACACTTTGTGCAATTTAAGATTAAAAACCTCATACAGTACAGTAAAGAACAGAACAGAACAGAATATGTGATCACCATGACCTACTTCTGAGTCGAATTACTTTTCTGTGTCAATGATTGGTAGGCATGTTACAGGAATAGTATGAGATAGTTGGCAGGCATGGAACAAAATGGTTAGAGCTATGCTGTTTGAGGTCAGACCATAACATTCTCTCTCCTTGTCTTCAGAAAGGGGAAGGCCTTTCTGAACCTTGATGCATCTAGTTTCAGAAGGTCTGAGCACATCCTTTGCCACTGAGGCCCAACCAGGCAGTTCAAGTAGAGAAAAGGGGGATCCAATGTCAAGGAACAGAGACTTGGCCCCCACACTACTTGTTAGGACACCCACATGAGGACCAAGCTGCACATTTGCCACAAATGTATGGGGCCTCTAGATCCAGATCCTGCATGCTTCCTGATTGGTGGTCTAGGTTCTATAAGCTCCCAAGGTCCCAGTTTATTTAACTCTGTGGATCCTCTTTTAGTGTCCTTGAACTCAATGACTTGCTCATTTTATCTCCCACTGTTTTACAGGAGTCCCTGGGCTCCACCTAATGTTTGATTTTGGGACTCTGCAACTTCCTCTATCTTTTTCTAGATGAAGCCTCTCAATAGACACTTAGGCTAGGTTGTTTTCTGCAAGCATAGCACAGTGTCCTTAATAGAGTCATGTTGGCTTTTTCACATGGTATGGGTCTTAAGTTGCTGTGACGATCCTTTACATCTTTGTCAACAGTTTCTGAAATGAGTCTTTCCAATTCTAACAACTGGATTATATGAAATAAATCTCATAGCATTTCTATAGTAACGAATTATCCAATGAATGTTTTAATTTGTCCTTCAAATTTATATTATCCTCTGTGAATGTTATGTCAGTTTATTTATTTTGATAGTTGTAATTTTACTTATTTTATTAGTTTAGTTATTTAATTTTGTTTTTATATATCTTAAATGAGTCTTTATCTAACAGTGTTTCATTTTTCTAAAGACAAAACATTATATTTCATTGAGAATAATTTTGATTGTCAGATATTCTAATTAGCATATATATGCTCAGTGTGTAAATAAATTAGTAAATCTCCAGATGGCAAACCCTTAAGAATACTTTTTGTTACATTATTCACTTTCATTATCAGTAATAATAATAAAAATGAATTGATATGTAGTTTCTCTTTCTTATGGAATGTTGCAAGTTTCTCAGATGGAACTGGTGTCACCCACTGGTTCAGTTCTCAGTTTGAAGCATCATAAATTATTTGAGGATATAAATATTTGTTTTCTTCTTTTAATTCCATATAATTAACAAAGCCAGTGACTAAGATAAACCCATGAAATAAAGAAGTATTCTAGTGAACAGTCCATAGATTTTGAACTATATGTCTGTGAAAATATAATGACATAGAAGTATTCATAAAAATGATTCTAATGAGTTTGTGAAAAATAATAAATAATATATAATAGTAGAGAATTAGATCTACAATTACAAATTGGAGGTGAATTAATGAATCATAATCTTGAAATACTTGCTTATTATTATCAATGATCAATTATGGGTAAGTAACAAATTGTGAAAAACAAATTGTGGAAAACAAATTGTGAAATTTATTGCAAATATTTTTGTTGCAGGTGCTACAATTATAATATTAAATGTGACTGTAAATATTAAACCTGTTTCTTTTTTTCTTTATCAAGCAACTGATTCATTTCAATACTTCAGAGAAAATAATCAATGAGAATTCTTGTTTAAAAAATTCTTGTCTAATTTTAATGAGACAAATCTGGTACTAAATTTTTATAAAATCATTATATAGTACAGAACATTTTACTTTAAGTATTGTGCTACTGTTTTTTAATGTAAATATATATATAATATATTTATATAATATATATTCTTATAATATATAATCATAGGACATATATTTTATATATCTATATTGGAGAATTAAGGTGGCATGGAACAGGCTTAGATTGTTAGCAAATGCTAGCATTCAAAAAATAGTTCACAGCTACTTTGTTAATGCCATCATTTGTTTCAAAGATTAAAACTATATATATGTACATATATACATACACACATATACATGTATAAATATATACATGAGAAAAAGGGTCAATCTAATAGGTCTTATGTGTACCTAGGTTGATTTTACACAAGATAAAATGTCCTCAGACTATTCTGTGATGGATTCACACTATAGGTTTCTTCTGAGCCTGCCAAATACACTAGAAACTCTCAGGGTGAGAGGAGGAGCTAGGATATTCAGAGGTAGGATGTGAGAGTAAAGTTGAGTGTTTTTATGACATTGCAGGATTGACACATTGAGCCTGTGAAAAGAGATTTGGGTAAGGTGAAATTAACAATGAAGTTTAAAACTCCATCATATTTAAAAATACATGTGTATATATGTAGTAATATATGCATTTATATATTTTTTGTCTCTATAATATGTAACAATACTTATATTAAACATATTAATATACATATATATTTGAGAGACCAAAATGAATTAAGATAACAGAATTTGGAAATTGTTGACAAATCACTTTAGATGAAATGTGGGAAATATGTACTTTAGTGAGATAAATGAACACGTATGAATACCATCAACAAAGCAGCAAGGGTGCTGGAGACAGAGTCAAGTTTATTACTTGAAATTTGTAAGAGAGACAACGTTGACAGTTTAATGAGTAAAGCAAAACTAAGTGTCTCCCAAGCACACCTGGAGGAATATGGTCTGATTGTGAGATGGGAACACCTCAGAGAACCTACTGAAGAGGGAAATAAGCCCATTGGTCATCGGTTCTTTCTGTTTTTGTAAGTATATGGTTCTTAGCTGAACATTGGCTCTTAGCTTAGACACATGGGTGTGAAGTTCAGAGGAAACTTGTAAATAGAGAGGGCAAACTTGGGAATCAATTATTTTACCAGACACTGTTGAGGAAGAATTGATCTTTTTTTTAAAAGTCATACCCATGAAGTTAGCCTTCTTGAATGGAATTGTGATCCCTTTCATCTGATACTCTTATTTAAGCATTTATTTCAAATGAATTTCCAAAACTTATTTGTTCACTTTAAGTGTCAGTTTCTAAGTTTTGTCATTATTGTGGGTCCTAAGCAATCTGCTACTTTTATAAAATATTGAGGAATTCGAATTTTAAAGGATTATTTCTGTGTCTATCAGCACTGGTTGTTGTTATTAAAATAAACCATAATAAGGAAAATAAATCTCTGCTTTCCAGGAGCTTTCTAGGACCGTGTAGAAAGAGATGTCAACAGGACTGTATTCACAAAAACTATGGGAAAAGAGAGAAAGAACAAAGCAAGTGGAAAATGAAAAATCATCAGAACAAGACCATACATGTTTTGTGCCAGAAGGAAAATACAAGGGGCTAACTCATAGTTGAGAATATTCTGTAAAAAAAAAAAAAAAGTTATGACATGAAAGGTCTTGTAAAATGAAATCAATATTAGCTGTTCTTCATTCATGAGGTAACTAAGCATGATCCTCTACTCTGAATAATACACATTGGTACAGAAAGAGAGAATAATTACTGTAAAGGTAGTGCATAAAATAACTAGGCATAAAATTTTCGCTAGATGCATTTTTTCTTAAGCTAAATTTGATTTTATTTTCTTTTTGAGTGTCTAGGTTTTACCAACAGGAGATAGAACACTTCACAATTACTAGCAGTGGAGTTGACTTCTTCCAAATGAGAAACTTGTGATATATTTCATCTTTAAATCAATACATCACCCTATGAATGGGAATTGAATCTACCTAAATGCATCAGCATGAACAGAGGCTTATTATTTTAGGTGTGTGAAGAGACTGTTGTTATTCTCTTGACAAACGTCCTGCTGTTCAGGTTTTTGTAATGTTTTAGAAGCATACAGGGCAGGCTGCCAGGGCTGCTCAATTTCAAAGATAGATTTACTTTGTAAATGCTGAAACTGGACATATTAAAGGCTTTGAGTTGGATGGGGATGTTCCGGGTGTTGCACTGATAATAAGGGGGCTCTGATGAATTAAGTATATGTGTTCCTGTGGGGCAATGGAAATAGAATGGATTCATAATGAAATTTCAACCCTGCAGCTGTGTTTCACCTAAAACACTCTGTTAATAGGATTTTTCTCTTCCTCGGACCTAAACTAGCTAGGAATATAGAAGATAAGCCTCTTTGTGACAGAAACTTTAATTTCCACTGGAAAAAGTTCTTGATAAAGAAAAAATTATATAAAGGTAAATAATTTATTTACATAAGACAGTTATGAATTTTACTTATCAATACATTTGTAACACAATGAGACAGATGTTTTGTCATAGGTAATCTGTCTTTCTATTATTATTGATATAGGTCTTAGTTTTCAGGAAAAGTGTCAAACTGCTAAATTTCAAGTCAGAGATTACTGTGAAGTCCTATCACCTGCCATCCTTTTTCAATGACACATACCTACATTTTCCATTAAATAAAAGACTGGAATGCTAACACACCTATTAGAGAATCTATGAAACGTTTTAGAATCTCCAAATACTTCATTTCCCTTCCAGAATTTTAAGTTTGTACAACAAGCTATAAGAATCTGGCTTGAAGAAGATGATTAACAAATTCATGAAGGATGAAATATTTTCAATTTATATAGTTGAAAAAAGCTGAAACTCTATCTCCAACTGGAAATGGCTTATCGAAAATCATGATTACCCTGAATTGTTCCCTGCACTGTGAGAAAGTCTTTAGATGACCTAGAAGAAAGTATGACTACTCCAAATGTGTATTACCAATTTTGGATTCATGAGTCCATTCATCCTACCAGTTCTCAGGGTACTCAGAAGATTGTTTTTTCTCATCATATTGTCAGGCTTTCCAATGTGTCTTCCCATGGCCAATAAGCCAGGGGAAGAGGCAGCCTGGGCTGCTTCCTAGAAGCAGCTGACAGAACCATGTGCGTTTCTGCCAGTTTTCTTGCAATTTTCCCTCCATCATATAAATGTGATGTTCCAAACAGCATCTTCCCCTTCAGTCTGGATTCTAAGATGAGAACAAAACATGAAACAGGAACAAAGCTGCTGGTCTTCATAGGAGCGAAAAACAAACCTTTATCAATGGCACAGAGATTTCTTACCATGGCAATACTCACCAGAACAGTAAGTCTTGTTAAGAAATTTACTGCATGTTCTGAAAGTAAATCAATAGGGAATCAGAGATTAGCAGCAACTTTTTTACATGTTCCTTTAGATCCATGATTGAATTTAATTTAAATTCAAACTTTTAAGGTCTAACATACAACATGACACATTGCAGATAATCAATAATTAACTATTGTCTGATAGATGAATGCATAAGTGGATAAATAATAAAATAAGTACATAAAGAGATATGTACATTCTGAAGATTCAGAAAGAGATGAATATCTTCAAGGGAGCCCCAAGGGAGACACATAGCAAATTGTAATTGTTTAAAACATGAACTAAAATGTGTCTCTGAAATTTAGATAAACTAAATCTCACAGTTCCTAACAGATCTAACTGGATAGCTCAGGAAAAGGAAGGAAAGAACTCCAAATTATACTGTGCGGGATCTTTGTAATGCTGCAGAAATATCTGCCCCTTATGGGGGCAGTTTTCAAATTTCTTCGCAGTTTGGCTGTTGAAGTTGAGAAGTTTATCAGTAACTTAGAGACTCTAAAAATTTCTCATTGCATGAATGTGGTACATTTTGACTTTTGTTTCTCTATTAGTTGCAACGATATTTGTGAAGGGCTTTGTAAAAACAACAAAACATCTAAAGTCAGTATTCTGTTTAACTCAACTGATGAATATTTATTTCTAGAGTTAATTAATTAATATAGCATTCAAAAGTATCATTCCTTGTAAATACTATTCACTGTAATTAAATGATACATTTCTGAAGAGTATTGCAATTTTTATTTCAATATATTTTTTATGTCTTTTGTATCTCAATCACACAGGTAATAAACTGGTAGAGCCCAGACCAGCCACTGCTCAGGTCATGCCCATGTACAGTTGGGTTTCTCTCATCTCTCTCGAGGCTGCTTTGTGGACAGGGCCATAGGTTAAAATTCTCCAAGCTCTATTGGGCTAAAGCCTATGTACAAAGTACAGGGAAAGATTTCATGCCACTTACTAGATGAATACTACATAAAATTCTCTTTTAGTCTTAGATGACATATTGGTAGGGCACAGCAGAGGGCCTTTCATTTTGAAGAAGGAATATAGGGTCAGAAGGGACATGGGGTAGAGAGGCTCATTTAGTAAAACTGTATCACTTATGTAGTTATGGGCAGGTAGGTTTAGGTGCAGAGATCCCACAAGTGAACAGTTCTCATTCTCACCCATGGCCATAAGCATGAAATATCTTTGGTAATATCCTGTATAGAGGACAGCAACAGGTTCTGGTTTCTTATCTCTCTCTTTCTAAATGAGTAGTCATGACACAGTGTGATGTGACCAAAACTCTGATATTGACCCTAATGTCTTCAGTTGGACAACTTTGGAACTGTATCTCTAAATATTTATGTGGAAATAGATTTTATTTATTCTCTAACATCAGTCTATCTCTTAAATGATTTTAGAGTGTCAGATCTAGGGAGAGAGATTTCACAATAGCATTAAAGGTCATTGATAAAAGCTCTGCTGAGGCCCATGAAGGATAAGCCTTTTTCTCTGTTTTATTAATTAATTAATTAATTAATTAATTTTATTAACCATTGCATTCGTTTACATCTCCACTTATATTCTACTTCCCGAATATCCCTCCACTATCCCAGCATTCCATATCCATCCTCTCCCCCTCCCCTTTGCCTCTATGATGATGCTCCCCACCCACCTACCCTCTCCTGTACCACTGTTCCGGCATCCTCCTATGTTGGGGCAACAAACCTCCACAAGACGACAGGCTTCCCCTCCCATTGATATCAGACAAGGTATCTGGAGCCATGGATACCTACCTGTACACTCCTTGGTTGGTGGTCTAGTCACTGGGAGCACTAGGTGATAGAGCCAACCTACATGGCTCTTCCTATGGACTTGCAATTCCCCTCCACTCCTCCAGTCCTTCTGCCAGCTCTCCACCAGGGTCCCCAAGCTCAGTCTGATGGTTGGCTGCAAGCATCCACTTCTGCATTGGTCAGGTCCTGGCAGAAGCTCCAAGGGAACAGCCACACCAGGTTCCTGTCAGCAAGCTCCTCTTGGCAACAGCAACATTGTAGGGGTTTGGTGTCTGCAGACAGGATGGACCCCTAGTTGAGGTGGTCCCCAGATGGCCCTTCCTTCAGTCTCTGTTCCATTTGTTGTCCCTGTCTTTCCTTTGGACAGGAACATTTCTGAGTTAAAAAGTTTGATATGGGTGGGTGGCTGCATCCCTCGACTTGGGGCTGTGCCTGTCTACCGGAGGTGGTTTCTACAGGTTCTATCTCCCCTTTGCTTCACTTTTGAAGTCATCCCTGTTGGGTCCTAGCAGCCTCTTGGTTTCCTGGCATCTGGGACCCTTCAATGACTACCCCAGTTTCTCATCACCCAGTGCTACATATTTCTATTAAATTTCCTGACCCTCTGTACCTCTCTCCCACCTCTAGATCCTTATACTACCCTCCCCTTTTTTCCTACCCCTCCTCCATCCCTTTCAGGCTCCCCCTTCCTCCACCTCCCTCAATCATCCTGAGAAGTTAAACTCAAGAGAACCCTATTTAAAACTGGGGTACAGAGACAAAATTCTCAACTGAGGAATCTTGAATGTCTGAGACACACTTAAAGAAATGTTCAACATCCTTATTCATCAGGGAAATGCAATTTAAAATGACCCTGAGCATCCACCTCACACCAATCAGAATGACTAAGATTAATAATGCCAGTGACAGCAGATGCTGGTTAGGATGTAGAGAAAGAGGAAAACTCCTCCATTGTTGGTAGGACAGCAAGCTACTAAAACCACTTTGAAAATCAATATGGTGGTTCCTGAGAAAATTGGAAATAATTCTACCTGAAGACATATCTATACCACTACTGAGCTTATACCCAAAAGACGCTCCAATATATAACAAAGACACATGCTCCACTATGTTATAGAAGCCTTATTTATAACAGCACAGATGTTCCTCAACAGAAGAATGGATACAGAAAATATGGTACATTGACACAATGGAATACTACCCAGCTATTAAAAACAATGACTTCATGAAATTTGCAAGCAAGTAGATGGAACTAGAAAATATCATCCTGAGTGAGGTAACCCAGACACAAAAGAACACACATGGTATGTACTCACTAATAAGTAGATAGTAGCCGAAAAGCTTTCAATGCCCACTATATAACTCACAGACCATATGAAGCTTAGGAGAAAAGAAGAGCAGGGTGTGGATGTTTCCTTCTTTTTTAAAGTCTCCAAACTTTACCTCTGATCTACATGGACACTTATCATTCCAAGCTACCTAAAGATACTATGGTCTCCTCAATTTACCAGTCCATCAAATTAAGCCGAGATTCAATTGTTTAGAAGATTAGTTAACTCAAAGATGTCCCTAGGAGCAGGGAGAGCTACTTACCCACTTACCAAAACAGTGTGCCTATCCATCTCATAATCTCCTTTCTTGATGCAGTCTCTTGTTGGGCTTCTGTGAGGAAGCACTTTGGAGCATGCCCACTCACAGCCTTCTGTTTACCTTTTCTTCTGTAGACTGGACAAAGCTTGGGAATGCTTTTCCTGGCACCCTGGACTTTCTTGGTCTCTTTCTCTGAAGCTACCTCAATACTTCATTGCTTCCACGAGGTTGCTTACAAACGACGTGGCTTTGTCTCTTCCTTTTTCTGCTTCTGAATATTTCCATGATTTCCAATTTGCCTGCCCTATTCTTTTTCTCTTAAACTCTAGTAAATGTGTCCTCCAGCTTCCTTTAGACTCTCTTTTAGAATTTTTTTACTAATGAGACTCAAATTCCCATAGAGAAAACCTCAATATCCCCAGGAATATGATTGATGCCCATTAGTTAAATGGGCCTCATTTCTGTATGACCTTTCCCACCCTTAAGGCCACACATTATTTTTTTAAAATATAGGATTCTTTTTCTTCTTTGGTTAATAGAGAATCAAAAACTGAAAGGATTTTTTTTTTTTTGTTTTTTTGGAATATCCATCAATTAAGTGGCATGAACTATTTCCTTTCATTCTGGCACATAGAAAGGAACCCTACTCTGCCACTTTAGCCTTACCTTTCTACAGGGCACCTGCCATGCTGCCATCTCTTTGTTAATGTTATTACCCAATTTCTAATAATTTCTTACCCTAGAAGACAATTTGCCTCTTTGTCTTCCTTGAAATTCAAACCTGAAATGTCTTAGGGACTGTATCGCATTGCTCCTATCAGGAGATATGATAGATTAAATGCGTAACACTGTCTTGCATGTCAGAAAAAGTCCCTGGATTTTTGCATTACATTATTTTCCAATAAAATCTATCTATTCAGTCTGTCAAACACATTCACCAACACTAGGTGTATATTGTAGTATTTAATTTGTAGAATAGTAAATAGTAGCCTTTGTTTTGATCTCCACTATCTAGAATTCACAATGGAGAAAGCATCTGGCTTCATTTGTAAATCTCGAAAGTCAGGCAAGATTTAAGAATAAGTAACGTTAGCAGGATTCTTTAGAGGTGGTAGACACCTCACTGATTATTAGCTTTTTAATGGGACTTGTTGGAGTTTAGAAAGCTGCCAGGAAAGCAACTCTTGTTCCCTAGAAATGAAAGCATGTCTTGTTAGCTTGAATACAACAAAAGTAAACAAGAAATAGGAGAAGCAAATTTTGAATATGGAGCTTGGAGTCAAGTTAGAATCAGCTGATGGTATGGTCTGAATTTCCTGAGAAGTAACATGTTAATTTATTTGGATGTGCCAGTTTCCTGAAAATGTTTCACACATTTATGCAATACTTTGGAGAGGTGAACTTCACACAGTTTCACAAAACAATATTAGGTAACTAAAATATTTTCAACAATTCCAGGTGAATAATTATGGAGCATATTTGCTAACATTTGAATATGTAGACAGCTATAGAATATTATATACTCTAACTTAGATCAAAAGTCAGTACTTAGAGAGGAAAAGCTTTAGTAGTAAAGATTTTCTTACTGGATCATAAACAATACTTGCATATATCAAAATCATAACACAGCTGAGCCAGGCAGTGGTGGGCACATGCCTTTAATTCCAGCACTTGGGAAGCAGAAGCAGGTGGATTTCTGAGTTCGAAGCCAGCCTGGTCTACAAAGTGAGTTCCAGGACGGCCAGGGCTACACAGAGAAACCCTGTCTTGAAAAACCAAAAAAAAAAAAAAAAAAAAAAAATCATAATACAATCTTAATCAAATTTTTACCCTCAGTGTAGATTTACACAGGCTAGAAGTTTAAAATACACATTATTTAGTCTGAGGCTTACCTGCTGTGACTTTTCTACATAAAGATAATTTAATACTTTCTTTTGCTAGAGTTGTAATACAATGGGGAACAATTGGACAATTAATTTGCGGTCACTGGGTACTGAAAGAGAATATCATACTGATTAGTAATAGAAGCTGGATAATTTGTAGAAATTGACTGTATTCATTCTTTTAAAAAGACCTTAATAGCACAAATAATCTAAACATATTGACACTATACCTAAATATTGTAAAGGATGTTCAGAGGAAAATTAGGTATTTAGAATTACAGATTTAATATGCAGTCAGAAGAGTCTTTCTATGTAGAAAACCATGATTCTACAACTGGGCCTGACTTTTCTTTTTTAATTTTATGATGCTAATGAAAGTCTTCATTGCAGACTTATTTTAAAGGTTTATAAATTTAAAGCTGGAGACACAGGCATAGCTGTCAGATGATACTGGAAACCAACCTACGGTTGTCTGGAAGAGAACCAAGTACTCTTAACTGCTGAGCAATCTCTTTAGCTACATTAACTTATTTTCATAAAGATAAAATATTCCTTAGATACCATTTGAAAAGTTTAGACTTAAACTTAGGATACATACCATTTCTCTTCTTGTGCTAAGATGTTACTGCATTTGATACTCTACTAGCAACTGTCCTTTATGTGGCTAAGATTTTACTTCTAGTTAGGATAAATACATTTCAAAATTATGTCTTTGTTGTATTAGACTAAAAATACATTTACAAAAACGTTTACAATTTGATAGATCCTTATAACATAAAGTGATCAAATTAGGGTAACTATTGCATTATTTCTTTAATGATTTCATTAATTATTATTTCATTATAATATAAACCTTCAAACTCCTACTTTAGCTCTTCCAAAAGTATATAATGGGTTGTAGACTGTGTAATCTTGCTACCCAATAACATACTAGACGTGATTCTTCCTACCTAATGAAATTCCTCATTCATTATGTTCTTCATATCGTCCCTCCTTTTCTTTATTAGACTCAAGTCATAACTATTCTGCTTTCGACTTGAATGAAATTAACATTTTAGTTCAAAAGAAGAGCAGTAACATCAGGGTTTTGTCTTCTTATACTAAGCTTATTTCACTGAGCAGTAATTTATGTTCTATCCATGTCAGAGCAAATGACAGTATCAGATTTTCTTTTGATTATTCAATAGAATTCCACAGTGAATACACAACTCATTTTCATTGTCTTCACATCCAGTACAGCAAAACCTAATTGAATCCATTCCTAGGATTAATTCAATAGATCTACTGTAAGAATGGGTTACTGTTTGGTATGCTGATATTATTTACTCTAGGATTCGTGCACAGAAGGTAGGGAAGTTGGATGAATAGTCTTAGTTTTCTGAAAGATATACTGCTAAAAGTGTATTGTCTGTAGTACTTAAGATTTTGATCAGCAGTTTATAATTTCTATACTATAGCCTGTAAGCTCACAGGTGTGCTTTTGTGAGATACAAACACACACACACACACACACACACACACACACACACACAAACATACACACACACACACAAACATACACACACACACACACACACATACACTTAGATTTTTTTTCAAAAACTACTTAGGGTTCTTAAATACTTCAACCTCCATGGTAGCCCACTGACAAGATTTAGGGGAGAAAGAAGGTTAATAGAAAAAGGGAGTTGTGAGCCTATTTAGATATAATAGTTCTTTGGGAAGATTCCAGTCTTTCTTGTCATGATACCAGCAGTTCAGTTCAATAGCAAACACCAAACACATATTAGTAGGAGTAGCATGATCCAGCAGAAAGAGCAAGGCTTCTCTTAATCAGCACAAGTCAGCAAGAAGTGGAGAGAATCAACATAAATACCATGAGAACTTCTTTGGCATGTTTCTCATTATAAGAGGAAGATCAGCAAAGACCAGTGAAAATGAGTGAAGATCAAAAAACATTGCATGGCATAGCCATTCAAGTACCACGGTTCTCTTGTTTAGGGGTTCTATTTATATTCTTCCTAAACATCATGCACCCTCTCAAGTATCTATTTTATTTTCTTCTTCTTTTTTTTTTTTTTTAAATTTTCTAAAATTATTTTCATACTTTATTTACATTTCAAATGTTTCCCCCTTTCTAGATCTCCCCTTTGGAACCTCCCCATTCCCACCCCTCCCCTGCCACTATGGGGGTATTCCCTCAACCACCCACATACCCACTCACCCACTCTTGTCTTCCCTCCTTGGCATTCTTCTATACTGGGGGATCTAACACCCTCAGGCCCAAGGGCCTCTGCTCCCCCTGATGTCTAAAAAGACCCTCCTCTGCCGCATATGTGGCCAGCACCATGGGTCCCTCCATGTATATTCTTTAGTTGGTGCTTCAATCTCCTGGAGTATCAAGGAGTCAGGCCCGTTGCCACTGTTGCTCCCTCCATGGGGCTACAAACTCCCTCAGCTCCTTCAGTCCCTTCTCCAGGTCCTCCATCTGGGACCTCACACAAAGCCCTACAGTTGCTGTGAAGTAACACTTAGGTATTTCGAATTTTTGGGCTAATACACTTATCAGTGAGTATATACCATGTTCATTCTTTTGTGGCTGCATTACCTCGCTCAAGAAGATATTTTCAAGTTCCATCCATTTGCCTGTGAGTTTCATGAAGTCATTGTTTTAATAGCTGAGTAGTATTCCATTGTGTAAATGTACCACATTTTCTGTATCCATTCCTCTATTGAGGGACATCTGGGTTGTTTCCAGTTTCTGTCTATTATAAATAGGGCTGCTATGAACATAGTGGAACATGTGCCTTTATTACATGTTGGAGTATCTTCTGGGTATATGCCTAGAAGTGGTATAGCTGGGTCCTCAGGTAATGTTATGTTCATTTTTCTGAGGGTCCACCAAACTGATTTCCAGAGAGGTTGTATCAGCGGGCATCCCACCAGCAATGGAGGAGTGTTCCTTTTTCTCCACATCCTCACCAACATCTGCCTGTCACCTGAGTTTTTGATCTTAGCCATTCTGACTGATGTGGCGTTGAATCTCAGGGTTGTTTTGATTTGCATTTGATGACTAAGGATGTTGAACATTTCTTTAGGTACTTCTTAGCCATTCGTGTTTTTTCAGTTGAGAATTCTCTGTTTAGCTCTCTTCCCCATTTTTTGATAGGGTTATTTGTATCTCTGGAGTCTAGCTTCTTGAGTTCTTTGTATACCTTGGATACTAGCCTTCTATTGGTCTTAGGATTGGTAAAGATATTTTCCCAATCTGTAGGTTGCCGTTTTGTCCAATTTACAGTATCCTTTGCCTTACAGAAGCTTTGTAATTTTATGAGGTCCCATCTGTCGATTCTTGATCTTAGAACACAAGCCATTGGTATTCTGTTCAGGAACTTTTCCCCTGTGCTCATGTGTTTGAGACCTTTCCCCACTTTCTCTTGTATTAGATTCAATGTATCTGGTTTTATGTGGAGGTCCTCGATCCACTTGAACTTTAGTTTTGTACAGGGAGATAGGAATGGATCAATTCGCAATTTTCTACATGTAGACCTCCAGTTGAACCAGCACCATTTGTTGAAGATGCTGCCTTTTTCCACTGGATAAAAGATCAAATGACCATAAGTGTGTGGATTCATTTCTGGGTCTTCGATTCTATTCCATTGATCTACCTGCCTGTCACTGTACCAATACCATGCAGTTTTTATCACTACTGCTCTGTAGTACAGCTTGAAGTCAGTGATGCTGATTCCCCCCAGAAGTCCTTTTATTGTTGAGAGTAGTTTTGGCTATCCTGGGTTTTTTGTTATTCCATACGAGTTTGAGAATTGTTCTTTTGAAGTCTATGAAGAATTGGGTTGGGATTTTGATGGGAATTGCATTGAGTCTGTAGATTGCTTTTGGCAGGATGACCATTTTATCTGTATTAATCCTGCCAATCCATGACCATGGGAGATCTTTCCATCTTTTGAGGTCTTCTTCGATTTCTTTCTTCAGAGACTTGAAGTTCTTGCCATACAGATCTTACACTTATTTGGTTAGAGTCACACCAAGATACTTTATATTGTTTGTGACAATTTTGCTGGGTGTCATTTCCTTAGTTTCTTTCTCACCCTGTTTATCCTTCGAGTATAGGAAGGCTACTTATTTGCTTGAGTTAATTTTCTATCTGGCCACTTTGCTGAAGGTGTTTAATCAGCTGTAGCAGATCTCTGGTGGAATTTTTTGGATCACTTATGTATGCCATCCTATCATCTGCAAATAGTGATATTTTGATTTTTTCCTTTCCAATTTGTATCCCTTTCATCTCCCCTTTTTTTCTAATTGCTCTAGCTAGAACTTCAAGTACTATATTGAATAGATAGGGAGAGAGAGGGCAGCCTTTCCTGGTCCCTGATTTTTACAATGAAACATCACATGCCCTCTCACAAGACAGCTTCCAAAAAAAAAAAAATAAAATCAAATGACACAACTGAGGTAAACCAGAAATTTCCAGCCATATACACACACACACATACACACACACATATACACACACATACACACACACACACATACATATACTTACATACATACATATATGTGCATTTGGAAAACCTGGGAATTGAACATAGATATTCTTGCAAATGACACAAGTGTTCTACTACTGAGCTAAATATCACAGGTCAGTGATCAAGGCTGTAATTTGCATTTGATTCCAGATTATTTATTTTCAGGATTTCAAAAATTTGTTTCTTATCCTTTTGTATGCCTTATTTTGACAAATATTGATCTGCATAAATTCATTTAAAATTAGATTTTTATTTCATAGCTGTTTAAAATAATACTATTTTTACTTCATTGTTTGGTGAGTTCATTGTTTACTTATATATGTATATACATATAATATACAAACACACATAAATAATATATATTGTATGTAGTGATAAACATATATAACATATATGTATATACAAATATGTAAATAATCGTTTATAGTTTTGTGATCTTCTCTTCATTGACTAATTTCCTAGCTAAAACTTGTATAATTTGTAGAACATGAGTCATAAAAGAGGACAGCCTATACTGATCCAGAATTTAGAGGAAATTCTTTTAGTTTTCTCCTTTAGATTTATTTTGAATTTGTTATATAGAGCCAGTGTTGTCTTTGGATGTATAAAATTAATGTGAAGACTCTACTAAATATAACTTAATGTGTGCAGCTCTTATAAGTGACTGTGTCTCATGAAATAATAATAATCTGCTTTTAATTTAGATGCAAAGAAAAATTTATAGATTTGTGTCATTCTCTTATACTTGTCTGTACTATTTTATTCTAATCATATTAATGACATTCATTTAAATATTTTTACTGTTTAGATTTCCAAAAGTTATATGTCAAGCTACAATGTGCCTATCTAACAAGAGTATAGGTAAAATATTAATATTTTATTGGTCAAGACACTTGATTTCATCCTAGTGGCTGTCAGTATAAACCATTCTTGAACTTTGTGAGGAAGCACTTTAACCGAGAGAATTATTGAAACATGGAAATATACTATACAGGAGAGAAGCAGATTTCTTAACTTTCAGGGAATTTTAAAATGAAAGGGCTGCTATGATGTAGTGATACACTCCTTTAGTCCCAACATGGGAGAGACAGAAGCAGGCTGATCTCTGCAAGTTTGAAGCCAACCTGATGTATAAATGGAGTTCCAGGAGAGCTAGGACTGTTACACAGAGAATATCCGTATCAAAACAAACAAACAAAGAAAACAAAACAAAAATAGCATTCAAAACCAAAGAACAAACAAAACCAACCAAACAAACAAAAAAAAATCACAAGGCTAAAGTAAAGTTCATCATTGCAGGAGGCAATTAATTTGAAACTCACCCTTCATTGCAAATTCAAAAGCTTTTTACCATTATTCATAGGATGTTTAGAAGTGCACTACATGTGTAGAGCACACATCTGAGTTCTGGATCCCCATGTGGGGATTCATATTAGTACTATATTGTTGTATAGAAATAAAATTAACTGATTAATTGAAATGAAAATTTTACTGGTAGCTACAAATTTAGGTTGACATTACCCATGTATAGCAGGGATGGCCTTTTTGGGCATCAATGGGAGGAGAAGCCCTTGGTCCTGTGAAGGCTTGATTCCCCAGTGTAGGGGATGCCAGGGTGAGGAGGTGCAAGTGGGTGAGTGGGAGAGGGAACACACTCATAGAAGAAGAGGAAGAGGGTGTGGGATAGGGGCTTTCCTGAGGGGAAACCTGGAAAGGGGATAACATTTGAAACGTAAATATATAAAATATCCAATAAAAAAATAGAAAGTCTTGTAATTATTAAAACATTTTATGAGTATATTGTAAAACTAACTACAATACAGTATTAATTTAAGCTCATTATTTAAATATTAATATTCACATTCATAATAACTTATGTAAATATTATCTTCCACTCAACCCCTCTAACACTATAACAATATATCATCTCAATATTCTCAAGAATTCTTGCATATTTGTGAAATAATAATTTTACCATACAAATCTAATTATATAAAAATGTTTTTTTTTATCATTCCTCAAATAATAATGTATACTACTTGCAAAATGTACTTTTTATTAAGTGCTAACAGTGCTGTACAATAATTTACAATGCTGATTCGTTAAAATATATTTTACTATTTGTATCAAAATAGGTTAAAAAATACATTGAAATAATTATTTAATAACTTATTTGTGTTGTTTACTGGGTTTTATATTTGGAAGGAAAGCATGAAGTTTTATTTAGCATGCAGTTTGTGCTACTGAGACATAAAGTGTTCAGTATATAAATGGTTTCTATAGTTTTAAATACTGGACATTATTTACAGGCTTGTTGGGTATAATTTTACATAATTACATAATATATAGGTGATAAACATACAATTATATTGAATATATTCAAACACAATAAGCATAAATTAATTATTAATTCTTCTTAAAATTCCAATTCTGGCATAATTCTTTGCAAATGATCTTTCTATTTTTTTTATTTTGTTAATTAAACATAATCTTAAGTGTCTAGATGTAATATCAGTCACAGAAGAAGTTTCTTTTAGTTGTAAACTTATATGTTTTTACTTGGTTTGAGTGTATTTTATGAATATAAAGTTCATTAAAGTATCATTGATATTTATAAATACTGGACTCTGGCCTTTATTTAAAATATAATCAAGTTATTTAAATATTTTTTGTTTGTATCACTTTAGATTTTTGAAATAGGTTGCTTGACAGACTTACCACTTATTCTCTGAAATTTTCCCCACATATTTCTCTTAGTTATTCAAATATATATTTATATATATATATTCATATATATAAATGTGCTTAATCAATATTTTTCACCCATGATCTTTTTACAATTTAAATATTAGACAACTATAATATTCTAATGAGATGTGTTTTTATGAAAGAAATGTACGATTTTCTTAACATATTCACTGTAATACCAAAGTTAATTAATTCTCACCTTTTACATAAATTTATTTGTGTCTCTCTAAAGGATTAATTTATATATTTTATTATACATAAAATGAAAATGAAACTATTTGTCAATACCTTATGTTCTTTTGACTTGTGAATTTAAATTTTATATTTTAAATAAATGGAATACTTAGTTCATCAGCACTAGCCTGCTCTCAAATTTTTGCATATATTTTTAGAGCAGTCTGTATTTTATCAGCTTTAGAACTCTCTTACAAGGACCTATAAAGCTTATTGCTTAAAATACTTGCCTTGTTACCGCCTATTTTATCATATGCTGTGCTTTTCTTAAATTATTATTAATTGTAATTTCATTTTACCATCTATTAATTGTCCTAAGTCTCAGAAGATATCAAACTCTTACTTTAGTTTTTAAATAACAACACAACATTGTCCATGAAAAACAGGTAATATTTGATGTAAAATTTTCACTCTCTAATCTAACAATCTATATTTATTTTGTATTGCCAAGGCAATTTAAACAGTAGTATAAGTAAAAGTTAAAATAAACATGTTGACCAGATCAATGATGAAAACAGTAACTGTTGTTGGTCTTAGGTGCTATAATAAAAGTTCAATATATAATTTAGGTTTTAGTTTAATCATATCAAGAATAAATGAATGTTTGAATAGCACATGATCTGTATCATGTAATTACTCTTATTTTCTCTAGTTGTGAAAAAATGGAAACTGAGAATTGGAAATATGACTGTATATACTTAGTTAATGTTAAACCCTGCTTGCCTCAGAAGTTTTCATTTATGACCACTCTAATTTATTCAATGAAACAAATCCATGTGTAACTTTCTTGAACACTGTGAGAGGTATGGGAAAATTATGAGAAGAATTACTATTCTTACAAGCCTTATAATGAGGAATGAATATGTAATCAATTTTCCATAAATACTAACACTAATGTTCACCTTTAACTTACCAAAAGGAACCATTTCTATTACCATAATTAAGTACTGCAAGTATTCAGTGTAAATGGATGGTTTTTGAAGAAGATAAGAGTATGAGCTGCTGTAACAGAAGGAGAGAAGTAAGGTTTAGCCAAGGTGAATAAATGAACTAAGTTCATTTTACAGCCTATACAAAGGCTTAAGTGCTTTTTCTGAAATATTAAGAATCAATTTCTGTCCTCTTTTGCAGTGTCTGAACTATAATGTCTTATAACCCTCATGTGTACCTTCCAATGTTCCTTAGTTCTTCTGTGTATTTCTGAAAATTTGTAGGGCAATGCATAAAATTTGCTTGCAAATCTGCATGCTTATTGTGAAGACCATCATCTTGGTTGTATGGCATATTCAAATCCGGAGAACACAGTCTTGTGTAATACATGCGCTTCCAGAAACCAACAACTATCTTGAGATTTAAACTATAGCATAATGTACTTTCCAGTGGATTTAAGAAAAAAATGAATATAATATTTGTTTGGTTTAACTAAACAGTTATAATTAATTAATATAATGTCATCAAGAGTTTCAATGGTTATAGCTGTTGCCTACAGAAAAAGCAACCTGAACAAATGGTTCTAATGGGACTTTGTTCTCTGTCATGTAAAGGAGTAGAATTTATGTATGACACTTGAACAGTAACTGTCAGAGGTATATAAAGCATTGCAACATGTGGAAGCCATAACTGGTCCTAGCTCAGTAACTGTACAAACAGCTTACATTATAAAGGGATGCATTGAAAGCATGTTGGTAAAACTGACTTCTGGTGTGGCATTGAATCAATTTCTACAATGATGCCATCCATTACTCAGTTAGTGCTTGAGTAACTGCTGCTTGTCTAGCCATCCATTTTATGCTATTTTTACTGTTACAAGGAAACTTTCTCATATGTTGTTATTAATGTTATAAGAAAAGTTTCTCATGTCCTATTACTAGAGGTTTTCTTTTATCCCAGTTGATAGTTTGTTTTGTTATGTTATGTGCTTTGGTGTTCATGGAAACCAGTCACAGTAGACTTCAGTTAGAACTGCTTTGTATCATTAGACACAATAAACTTGTGCTTGAAACAACCACTCTCCAGCACTTTGTGCATCTGTGTATTACGTTTTATGGTTTTTAATTCATTTGGAATGAGATTTTCATTTTGATTAGGGGTCAAGTAAAGTTTTAAGTTCCTAAGATCTCCCTGGAAATTAACATCCTACTTGGCAGAAAGAGTCATATAAATGGGTAAATGACATCCTGGTAGACAAATTAAGACATAAATATTAAGCAGGGCAAGTCCCTCACTGCAGTTGAATACCTCAACCAATGGAAACAGGATAAGTATACAACAAAGATATGCTCTTAAGGACAAATGTTCCTATCCCTCTATATCCTGATGGCTGGGCTAACATGGCATAGATGTTTACAAATTTCTGGCTTAGAACATCTCTAACATTTGGGCTGCTGGTCACAGCCAGCTTCCAAATCTGTTCTGTGACCTTGATCTATCAATCCTGGGGCAAATGCTCACTAAAATCCCTGTTTGTCTGAGATTGATTTTTGTGTGGTTTGTGAACTGACTCCTGGACCTCAACAGGCTTGTCTGTTAAGCACAATGAGATGCTGTATATGCAAGCCTAAGCACCTATGACATTGAGACTGTCCTATGGTCATTAACCTTTAAAGCCACTGTGTATCCCCTAGTAATTTAAACAACAGCTAACGAGTTTATATCCTAAGATACTCTACAAAAATTGAAAGGACACTGCCAGAAGCCATAGGATTTCTGGATGAAAATACCCATACCAGAGGAGGGCTACCTCCCTATGAGTTGGGGGCTGAGGAAGTCCCCAAAGCCCCTCAAAGCATAAAGGCATATCTACTGATGTTGGTTGTGTGCCAGGACTAAACAGTAAGACACTATTGCTGAAGATAGCACATGTTGATACTTTGACTATAGGACATGGAGAATTTAAGCTGAAACTGAACTGGAAATTCTCACACTAATTGCTGGGTTCATAGAAGCAGAAAGGTTCTGGCATCTAGGGAAATTTGAATCCAGAAACATTGTTCCTGTGATCACATGCAAAGACTTTCTAGGTCTCTGTGATCTGATTAGAACTCAGATATACCCCCCCTTAGTACACATTTTTAATTCCTTTGACTGGAATCATTTGGCATACAAATTTAATCCCAAACAATGACTTCTGATTGAGGACAGACAAAGTGACAAAGCAGAGAAAGATTTGACAGGAAGAGTCAGAGATAAGATATGTCCAACTCTCAGGAGAAAAGCTATTTGAAAGCAGCACAGGTAGAGAGAATGAAGGTCATTGGTTCAGTCAGGTCAGTTGATTGGAGTTAAGATCAGAGAGTCTGTTGGGAGGCAGCACAATGGTTGCAGTGCAGTAGAGTTGAGTTTGTTCATGAGTTCATGCATTTGACTCCAGATCAGCAAAGGCAGTTGAAGTCACAGAATAAGTAGGAGACAGAAGATTAGAGCCAATTGTCAAAGTTAGTTTGAAACCAAGCAGAACAATTCAGTGAGGTGTTAAGAGAAGCCAGACTGAACTAGTCATCTTGGATTAGTTTGAGCCAAAACAACTGAGTTGATCCAGCCACTTGGAGTTCAGAAAGAACTAGAAAGTACGAGTTTATTTAGCATCTGAGATGACAACTATAGGTGAGTCAAAGCAACATGTTCCCAGGCATGTTGTTGGTGAAGAACTATCACAAACATACTTTCTTGGCTTTGTTCCCTGTATGTTAAAAATGTGAACATGGCAGGGATGATGCTCCTGCTTATGCAATAGCAGCTTGGCTTTATGGGTAAGACCAACAACCTTCTATATGGATTTAAGGCCTGGTGAACAAGTATTCAAGCCTGGTACTGAAAATCAGAACAAAAATTTTGTGGGTTGGTGGTTATAGATCCTAATGCAAAAACAACTTGTATGGCTTTTGTAGATGCAAATGATGTGTCTCTTGATCCACCCTCTAAATGTTTGTGCTATATCTATAGATCACTGCTATTGTCAGCTCAAATTCCTAACCACTGGCAAAGATGCTGAACAAGAGACTGTTACCGTGGACTAAGTCTTAGTAAAAGGTGGACATCTCCAGTCACTCCTTCCAAAGCTTGGGGCTCATTTCCGAAGACTGGGTAGCAAGCATGTAAGAGTTGGAGGAATCTTTGAAGCTACTGACAGGCTGTGTAACTTCAGATTTCTCAGATTTGTGAGCTTCTACCCAGGCTGGGGTGGGTTTTGGTAATGCAGTTGCCATTGAAACATTTATGTCCCTATAAGTAACCCCTCACCCATATTTCTTAATAAAACTCATAAGTTCACCATATTAGACTTTGGTGATATCTGTACATTGGCCTGTTGTGCCTTCCTTATCTGGGGCAAGTAGAAAAGTGTGTTACATCTACCCAGGAAAACATTTGCCACATAAGCTATTAGAGTTTATAAACAGATTGTACATATTATACTATGTTACTATGAATATTCTCATCCAATTATTTTGGTAAAGCAATCATAGCTATGTGTAGCATTTCTAAGATGTGTACATGCAGTTCATTTGAATTTTGAAAAATGATTACAATATATTTCGCCAAATTATTAACAATTGATACTTCTTTGTTTTATTTTTAAATTAATCAATTTACATATTCAATTTACATACCAATACTAGCTATAATTCTCCTCCAAGAGCCCCAAAAAGACACAGGCTTTCTGTCATTTTCCATCCCCTTCTTTTCTGAGAATTGGGAGCCTCCTCATCGAGTATAACACCCTCACCTCTCACATCAAATCACTATAGGACTAGGCACATCTTCTCCCACTGAAGTCAGACAAGGTAGAACAGGATCTAAAGGCAGGCAACAGAGTCAGAGACAGCCCCTACTCCAACAGTTAGAGCAACTGCAAGAAAACCTACCTGCACATCTGCTTTAAATGTGTAGGAGGCCTAGTTCCAGCCTCTGCATGCACTTCGGTTAGTGGTCAGTCTCTAAGAGCCCTCCTGTATCAAGACTGGTTGACCCCATGGGGTGAAGATCAATTTGAGCCAATCATTATTTGGCCATTCCCTCCTTAAAACTCTGCTCCATCTTTAATTCTTCACCTCTTGTAGACAAGAGAAATTTTAAGTGGAAAGTTTTCTGGGTTGATTGGTGCCCCCCTGCCACAACTGAAAGTCCTGACTGCATAATGGAGTAGCTACATGTCTCTCCATATCCCCCACTGATGCTAGGAGTCTCAGCTAGGATCATAGATATCCAGTAGTCTCTCTTGTCCCAGGTCTACAGTAATATCCCCTCATCGATTTGTATTTTCTCTCACAGTCCTCTACTCCTACTCCCCAAACTTGATGACACCTCTGTTTCTCTCCATAACCAAAACAACAGATACTGAGGAAATTCAAGTAATAATTAGATCTTACTTCAAAAGCCTGTACTAAAATTTTAAACAAAATGGACAATTTATTTATAGAGAACATTTGCCACAGCTAAACCAAGATAAGAAAAAAATATAATTAGACTTGAACCTCCCTAGGAAACAAAAGCAGTTAATAAAATTCTTCTAACCAAAAAAAGTGGAAGGCCAAATGATTTTAGTGCAGAATTCTACCAGACCTTCCATAAAACTTAATATCAGTACTTCTCAAATTGTTTCACAAACTAGAAACAGAAGGAACATTGCTAAATGCATTCTGTGAGGCCACAGTTATGCTGATAGAGCCAAACCACACAGAGACATGACAAAGAAAGAATTTCATATCAATTTCTCTATTGAATATTGATGCAAAAATACCCAATAACATATTTGAAAATATAATTCCAAAATATATCAAAACTATCATCTAACAAGACAAAGAAGTCTTCATTCCATTAATGTAGGAATGGTTCAATATATAAAAATTCTTTGTAATTGTTTGTATATGCTCAGACTAGGGAGTAGCACTATTAGAAGGTATGATCCTCTTGGAGTAGGTGTGTCATTGTGGGTGTGGGCTTTAAAACCCACATCCTAGCTCCCTGGAAGCCAGAATTCTGCTAGCAGCCTTCAGATAAAAATGTAGAACACTCAGCTCTTCCTGTACCATGCCTGCCTGGATGCTGCCATGTTCCTGCCTTGATGATAATGGACTGAACTTCTGAACCTGTAAGCCAGCCCCAATGAAATGTTGTCTTTATAAGAGTTGCCTTGATCGTGGTATCTGTTTACAGCAGCAAAACCCCAACTTAGATATCCATCAATGTAGTCCACCATATAAACAAACTGAAAAGCAAAACAAAACAAAACAAAACACCACATGTTCATCTCATTAAATTCAGAAAAAGCCTTTGGCAAAATCTAACACCCCTTCATCTCAAAAGTCTTGAAGAGATCAGGGATCCAAGGCACTAGCTAAAAACAGTAAAGGCAAAGTACAGCAAACCAATAGTTAATATCAAATTGGATGAAGAGAAACTTAAAGCAATTCCATTAAAATCAGGAAGAAGAAAAGGCAGCCTACTCTCCTCATATCTGTTCAATACAGTTCTAACTAGAGCTATAAGACAGCTAAACATCAAGCGGGATACAAATTCGAAAGAAAGAAGTCAAAATAGCTCTGTTGGCAGATGGTATAATAGTATACATAAAAGACCCCCAAATTCTAATTTCTACCAGAGAACTCTTACAGCTGATAAACACCCTCAGCAAAATGGGTAGATACAAAATTAACAACAACAAACAGCAGTTCTCCTTTATAAAAATGATAACTGAGATGACAAAGAAATTAAGGAAACAGAATCCTTCACAATAGCCACAAATAATGTAAAATATCCTAATGTAATTCTAACCAAGCAAGTGAAATACCTGAATGACCAGTGAACATCATGTCACTGAAGAAAGATATTGAAAAAGATATCAGAAAATGAAAATACTAGCCTTGATCATAGATCTGTAGGATTAACATAGTAAAAATGACCATTTTAACAAATGCAATCTCCAAATTCAGTGTAACTCCCATCAAAATTTCAACATCAAAATTCCAAAAGACAGCATGATATTGACATAAAATTAGACAGATTAATCAATGGTATTGAATCAAAGACTCATAAATAACACCACACAAGTATGAACTCTTGACTTTTGCCAAAATCTAAAACCAAAAATGGAAAAAAGAACACATCTCCAACAAATGATGCTCATTAACCAGATATCTACATGTAGAAGAATGCAGGTAGATCCATGCTTATTACCCTGCATAAGTCCACATTGATCAAAAACCTCAAAATATATCCAGGTACACTGAATCTAATAGAAGAATTGAACATAAAGAACTGACTTGAACACATTGGCATGGCATTCAATTTTGTGGACAGAACGCTAACAATTCAGGTACTATGATCAACATTTAATAATTGGCATCTCATGAAATACAACAGCTTCTGTAACATAAAGAATACTGTCAATAGGACAAAACAGTAGCCCACACCACAGGACAGTGTCTTCAACAACCTTTCATCTGAGAGAGGGCTGATATCCAATATATGTAAGGAATTCAAGAATTTAGGCACCAATGAACTGAATAACCCAATTAAAAATGGAATAAAGAGCTAAACAGAGAACTCTCAACAGAGGAATCTTGATTGATTGAGAAGCACTTAGAGTAATGTTCAACATCCTTAGTAATCATAGAAATGCAAATCAAAATGACTCAGATATTTTATCTTATAAGGATCCTTACCTTTACTATTTGAGATTAAAGTTGTGGACCAAGGGTGTGTCTATATTCCAAATAGAAGGATTAAAATTGGGTATTTCTAGCTAGATCATTCTAGCTAAGAAGTATTTGAATGTGTTCTCTTGCTAGAGCTTCCATTGAGATGGATCATAATTCCTCTACAATGCATTATTTTTGTGAAAATTTCATTACTTTGAAATATTTTATCTGTTTGGTTGTGTGTGTGTGTGTGTGTGTGCATGTGTATATGTAGGAAGAGAGAGTGTGAGAGGAATTAGATTATTTTTAGAAGTCTCTGAAGTGCTCTTAGTATTGGAGAATATGGAGCCTGAACCAACCTTATTCTATAAAAAAGCTAGGTTTCCAGTGATGGGACTAGTACACAAACCCATGCAAAAATCTTCAACCCATAACCTCTGCCTGCAAGAAGTGCTGGCGCAATGAATATCCAGAGCTTCTGCAAGTGACCAAGCTATGATTGATCTAAGGAGGTTTAGCACAGTGACAGGAGATACATGTTCAACACTGCCAAGATTCAGAAGCTAGATGTCTCAGAGACCTAGGGTGGAAACAAATACAACTAAGCACACTAAAATAGTCAATGACATGATTCCTAATGGTAATCTGCTATACTCATATAAACTGTGCCTAGCCCAATTGTCATCAAAGATACTTCTTTCAGAAGTTGATGGGAGCACATACAGAGACCCAGAGCCAACCTCTAGGGTGAGCCAGGGGCACTCTGCAGAAGAGAAGGAATGTTGGAAAAGGGTCAAAAGAATGACAAACATGGTGTGCAATGCCTTGAGAAATAGTGAGAGGATCCAGAAAAAAATGTACAAAGGGCTTTTTTTATTCTAGTGCATTTTTAATCCCTGAATTGTTCTTGGATGTGATTTCATGGCCCCTGTAAAATTTATTTTCAACTTTTAAGACATATTCATTCTTGTGGAATGTCAGAACATAACTATAGAAACCAGTCTGGTGATGTGATATATTGAATACTGTCCTTAATGCACCCTGAAGCCGTATATGGCCTTCTGCCTTGCTTTCATGCTCCCAGATATAATCAATAGTATGGCCAGACAATTGTGTTTTGATGCCTCTGTCCCGGAAATATTCTTGGAAAGGGCTGCTCTTGTAATATGTGCTTACTGGCCTTTATTTACATTTAAAACTTAAACTTAACTTACTTAAAACAAACTTACTTAGATCTTTGCTTTCTTTATTATATTCATATATAAATGTACACTAAAACTCAATAAATATTTTCTATAGCATTAGACTGTAGTCTATCTAATTCTTTTAGGTCATCAGATACCAGAAGCAGCAGACATGATCTGCACAGTTCAATGAAAAGTTCCAAAGCAGCACCCAAACAGCGACCTGAATGAAAAGTTTCAGGAAGACATGTGGACCCCGAAGAAGGAGGTAAGCAGAAATTAAAACAGGGAGAAAGGGAAAACTAGCACCATAGAGTAAGCTAATACAGTATTTCCTTAAAATTTCTAAAGCCCATTCTTTTTATCTAAAACACATCTGCAAGACTGTTAGAATTTAATAAAAGATTATAACCCATAGTTTCTTGAAAAAGGCACTCTAGATTCTGGAGTATGGGATCAGATTAAAGAAAATGGAGCAAAAGCCCATAGACAAAGAGAAAATATTCTAATAATATTCTGGGTGAATTGGGCATTGGTCCATGTCATGATACAAACAATAAATGATGACAAGCCAAAGGATTTAGAAAATCCTATGACAGATTCTTTACATGAGCGTGAGCCAGATGATGAAACCTATGAAACAAATCATACAAGCTAGAAAGGAAGTTTTGCCAATGCAAGGTCAGAAGAGACAGAATGGAACAAAATCAAATGAGAAAATGTCAGCTCCAGTTGAAGATGAGCCCTCCTGGCAGTGTGCTCCCTTGCCTGAAACATTATAACCTACTCTGCCTAAGACTATAATGATGATTGCAATGAAGAGGGAAGATGCTGCCCTTCACCCAAAGAGCACCTTTGTTTTCTGTGAGTAAGGATATATTGCATACATTATTATGTTCAGGGGGAAAAAAGACAGAGAAACTTTCTAAAATTAAACAGGGGCCTGGCAAGGCATATTAAGATTTTATTTCTCATCCTTTACTGGCAGTCAGTTGTCTGATGGTGGATGGGAAGGGAAAAGATATTGTTCTGCAACTGGCATATGAGAATGCTAATGCTGGGTGCCAGACTGCCATCCATCCCTTTCAAAAGCAAAGAGATAGCAATGGTTCCAACCACTTTTGTGCTGATATTGGCCATTCATATACTCCAAGGATAACTCTGGCTGTGGCCCTCCAAGGACAGATAAGCCTCAAATATTGGCAGCCATTCAACAAGGAAAAAGGATTAAATAATAACAAATATCCTAACTTTATGTAAAAAGTTATCTGCCACTGCTTTAAAAAGAACTAAAGATCTGTTTTCTTTTGCGTTTTTAATAATAATAATAATAATAATAATAATAATAATAATGTGAATTAAATTATGCTTTCTACAAAAATAATGATAAAAATAATAATAAAGTACCAAACAATCCATTTACAGAAATAAAAAATTGGATTAAACTTTTAAATTTTTATTTCTAATTTAAAAAATATACAATTTTTGTTAAATAATTCAGAATGCTTAACACTGGCTTCTGCTATGTTGTGCCTCTATTTTTTTTTTTTTTTTGGTTTGGTTTGGTTTTTTAAACTAGCTATGCAAATTTGGTTAAAAGATTGTATGAATCTCAAAAGAGAGTTTGAACTTTGGACATTTAACATTCTTCAGACTGTATATGGAGACTTTTGAAGTTATTGTAAATTTATTTTGTGTTAAGCTACAACTAGGTATGGCCCCCATAGACCCATGTATTTGAACAAGCTTATTGTCATCATGGAGTGGGATGTGGTAGTTTTAATGCTTGGCCATAGGGAGTGACACTATTAGGAGGAGGTATGGCCTAACTGTAAGAGGTGTGACCTTGTTGGAGGAAACACGTCACTACATAGAGGGATTTTGAAGCCTGCTGTGCTCAAGTTCTGTGCAGTATTGAAGACATGCTCCTTCTGGCTTCCTTAGTATAAAAATGTAGACTGTTCTGCTCCACCAGCACCATCTCTGCCTGGAGCCATGCTGATAATGGACTGAACATCTGTAAGTGTGATCCAATTAAATGTTTAAACTTTTTAAGAATTGTCTTGGTCAAGGCATCTCTTTAGAGCAAAAAAACCATCAGACAATTGCCAAGCCAATTCAGGAATTTTGCCAACATTTTGATATAACTATATCATATTGCATACAACCTTAGGGTCATTGTTTTGTGTAAAGAGCTAATGGATAACTGTAAAGTTATTTACAAATAAAAGATGGGGAGTAGGGTAGTATGAGTACTCTTCATAATATATTATCTTCTATTTTATACACTTAAGTTTTTAAATATTTGGAAAAGGATTGTTTTAGTACTACAGAAAGTTTTTTGGCCCCTCCAAACAAATGAGAGTCACAGTCCTTTGAAGAGATGCTATTACTGCTTAATTAAATGGTCCAGACCCAGCAGTTCACTAGAGTCGAGGCTGTGTTTATGTTTTTTCTCAGGGTATGGAAAAGCTAATGTGGATATGTGAAAGCCTGATTAGACCAGTGAAAGATGAAAAGGAGTTTCCCAAGTATCCACAGAGGATTCATCGGAAGAAAAGAACGAGAATGAAATGATGGATTCATAGAATTAAAAGAACAAAATCTACTACCAATAACGACTAGATGAAAAAAATAGTCACTCTAGGAAAAATAGTTGATGAAATATCCAGGGAAGGGTATGACTGCAAAATTGATGTTTTTGCTGCCTTGGCTCTGTTCAGTGCATCTGTTAGTGCTGAAACCTATTGGGCTTATGAATGTGATCCTCCTGTGTTTCACTTTGTTAACTGGGAAGCGAATAACATCCTTGTTTATGTCAATGACTAAGATCTTGGATGCCTTCCCATTCCCTGCTAATCATATTGTGACCCAAATAAAGATGGTCATATGATAATTTAAATATTGATGATCAAGTCTTGTATGATAAAATATTAGCTATTCAACATTCAAAATTATATAAATTATCCTCCTCCAAAGTTGTTAATTACACCTTATTACAGACATTTGCTATTATAAGTATTCTCTAACAATTAAAAATCTGAAGCTGGTACAGGTGATACTTGAAAAAAAATATGGTATAAATAAAAAAATTCAACACATTACAAGAATCCCTTATAATCTATAAAGTCAAACAGTTGTAGAAGATACACATTTCAACCCTAAGAAACAACTTCCAAAAAATGAAAATGGGGAATTGCTCCCCAAAATATGCTTTTAATTACCTAATTTTATTGACTTTTTAAAAAGTTTTCTCCAACGGGACCCTATTACTTGTTCTTCCTGGCTCTTTCAGGATGTTGAGCTCTGTATACAGCATTGTCCTGTCTTATGTGGTATAAAAAAATTTAAAGCACTAGATGTTACTTTGCAAACATTATATAAGCAGTTGCCTAGGATCTCAAAACAAGGAGTAACATAAGAGATTGCTGTGTCAGGAATGGATCTTGAGAACAAAGAATAAAGCATGGTGTTTATGCACTTAGTGTTGCACTTACCATATATCTTTTCATACTTCTATTAGTATTATGATGGTTAAAACAAGAATAAATGCCTTAAAATTTAAAAGATGGGTAAGGATTGATTGTCAGAGTCAGGAAGTTCAAGAACACCTTTAAGTAAGCAGCTCAAGTAAGCTTAAAGAGTGCCCTGGCCGCCATAGACTCATGTGTTTGAATGCTAGTTCACAGGGAGTGACACTATTACGGGGTGTATCCTTGTTGGAGTAGGTGTGCCTTTGTTGGAGGAAGTGTGCCCCTGTGGAGACAGGTTTTGAGGTCATCTATGCTCAAGCGATGCCCAGCACAATACATAGTCTCTTTCTGCTACTTGCAGATCAAGATATAGAACTCTCAGTTCCTTCTCCAGCATCTTGTCTGCCCATGTGCTCCCATGACAGTAGTAGATTCAACCTCTGAAATTGTAAGCCCTAAAGAAATGTTTTCCTATAGAAGAGTTGCTGTGGTCATGGTGTCTCTTCAGAGCAATAAAACCCCTAAGACAGAGACTGAAGCAACAACCACAGACATTACATAAATCTACTCCAGCTACTCTGCCTACATGCTGTGATTCTTAAGCTTGAGATTTGTTGTTGTTGTTGTTTGTTTTTTTGTTTGTTGTTGTTTTTGAACTCATTACAATGAGAGTAAGAGGTCTCTGTCTTCTTGTGGGGGTGTTTTCCTTCTACTGAGTTGCCCCATCCAGTCTTGATATGAGAGTATCTGCCTAGCCTTTTTGCATCTTGTTATACCCCATTGATTTGATATCCCTGGGAGGCTTATGCTTTTCTGAAGGGAATTGGGGGAGCACTAAATCTGGGAGAGAAGTGAGCTATAGGGTTTTTTGGAGGAGGGGAGGGACAGGAGGCTGTGGTGGAATATTGAATCAGGGAAAAATAAATATAAACAAATAAACAAATGAATAAATGACCCAGGAGCTTGTTGTAAAGAAAAATAATCTATCATTAGCATACAAAATGAACATAATCCTCTCTATAGCTAAGATTAACAAAATTAAAAAAAATGAATGGATTTTTATAATACAAATTCAGAATAGACATGAAGATTTGAGATTTTTATGGTTGAAAAATATCCAGACTCATAATGAAAACATTCTTTCCTCCAGTGGGTTTTATAAAGCACTAAAAAGCATCTGTCCAGTAGTTTAAGGTATTAGGGAATGCTGTCAAGAGCTGTGGATTGCCACTGAGTCCATTCAGACATGAAATCTGAGGTTTTGTGGGCTGCTGTAGCAAGTAATTAATTTGGGAAAATTCCATGGGTTAGGACCAGACGGTTTCTTCCACTTCTTCTCAACATACTATAATAATAAATAGTTGAGCAGTTTTTGTTTGCTGGTATTGTGAAAAACATCCATCAGAATTCTCTCTATCCAATAGAAACACACACACACACACACACACACACACACACACACACATACACACTTATTGCTAGCTAAATTTTACACTGCAACAGACTGGTTAACATATTCTAATGAGGATTCATCTTGGTAAGAATTTTTCTCACATAAAAATAAAGGTATTTCTAACCCACAGAATATAAACTGGTTATCTTAGAGTGTTAATGAGACTGATGGGAGGTGGCAAATACTGTACAACACATAATCACGTGATCAGACTTAAGCTAAGAACTATAGATGGAACCAGACCCACATAGGACTTTAATGTAAGTAACCATCAGTATTCAGAGGATAGAAATGCATTGGTTGCCTGTTACAGTTAGCTTATGTCCACTTAACACAAACTTAGATATAACTGTGAAAAGGCATTCTCAGTGGAGAAACAGCCTCTATCAGATTGGCTTATGAGCTTGTCTTTGATTCATTTCCTTTATAATTGATATGGTCCATGTCCAAGCAGTACAGTTCTAGGACAGGATGTGTCTGGGCTATATAAGAAAGTTCACAACTCAATGAGATTAAACTGGTAAGCGGCCTTCCTTCATGGTTTCTGCCTCAAGCTCTTGCCCTGTGTTCGTGCCTTGTTTTCTGTTATTGTTAGACTATACTCTGCAAGCCAAATAAATCATTTCTTCTTCAAGTTGCTTTAGTCAGAATTTTATGGCAGGAATGCAAAATAAAGAAAAACAAGAGTTAGTAACAAGAAAAAGAGGTACAACTGTGATAGACAAGAAAATGTAAACTTTTGCTATGAACTGTTCCATAGACAGAACATGGAAGATTTTGGACTATTTTTAAAATTAATTAACTTATTTATCTATCTATTTATTTATTTGGACTTTTAAAAAAATTAATTAATTAATTTATCTATCTATTTATTTATTTATTTATAGTCCAGATTTTATTCTCCTCCCGGTCCTCCCTCCGAATGTTCTACATCCCATATCTCCTCCCCTCCCCCCTGTTCTATGAAGGTGAACCCACCCCCGACATCACATACCACCAGTTCTCTAAACTCCCTGGAGCCTCCAGTCTGTGTGGCATAATCTTGATTGCTGACTGATATGGGAGGATCTGGGAGAGGCTGGGAGGACTCAGCCCACTTCCAGGGTCATTCCTTTTCTAGTGGGCTTGGGCTATGTAATAAATGTAGTTCTTGCTTTGAGCTCAAGCCTTGAGTCCCTGGCTTGGATTCTAAAAGCATAGTTGAAAACATCTAATCACAAGGATTTAAGGTCTGAAGAGGTGGAATAGTACAGAGTATACTGGTATTCATATATGAAAATAATGCTTGACTGTAAAAGTATAAATATATGCCATAAATTTTAACAACATATAGGATAATTAGAGTAAAACTTCTCTTAAATAAGTAAGATAAATTTGGTTCTTTTGTCATAATAATTTTCTAATGAATATACTGCAAGTACTAATGTCACGTTATCTGAGAAATTTGTTTAGAAACTGCAATTAAATAATTCAGAAATAATTAATTCAGAAGACAACCCATTAAATTATAACCCTCCCTACAGGTTAACTTGGTGCCAAATGTATTGTTTAATTTATCATTCTTAGTAATTTTAGAGGGCCTCGAGGCAGGGAATGAAGTAATAATAAATAGGGAATAGTGGATAATTAGAGAAGGAAATGTGGAACAAAATTACTAAGGGCTTTAGGTGAACTTCGTTATTACTATTTAATAGTGCCCAAGAGCATTCAATCAAATTATGGATCAAGTTTAAAAGTGGGCTGAATGAAATCCACATGGAGGAGAGTTTTCTATTCTCCCCCCCCCCCATAGAATTCAGCAAAAATGTGATAAAGCATTCTTCACCTCTCCTCCACATGTCATACTTTGATCAAGATCTATGGCAAATGATTTTGAGGACTTATGAGTATATATTTTTGGAGTTAAGGCAATGCAAATACTGAGCAAACAGAAGAGCCAGAGTGTTTGGTGATAGTCTGCATATTCCAGGGACTGAGGATGTTGCATGATTGAGCAGTAAGACACTGTTTAAGCAGCAAGGTGACGGATATAGGACAAGTTATTGCACAGCCCTCAGGCCATTTAATGTGTGAGAAAACTTGCTTTACTAAAGGTACAGATTATCTCTTTTATTCAAGCTTACCCTTGAGCACTGTATTTCTATTATTAAACTTTTAAAAGTACACATGTATAATTTATTTGTTTTTCTTATTTTTGTTTGATTTCAGTACCATAATTGTGATTGTGCAACATAAAAATGCTTATCCACTTGTTTCTGTGTTACAGTTTTCCTCTAGTTTTGTAAGTAGAGCCAGACTGTTTAGATCATAAAATGGAAGAGTCATAGTTTCTGTGCGTGGAGAATGAAAACTGAGAAGGAGACTATGTTTGGGCTTTTCATTCAGTGTTATTGTACAGGATGAGTGACAGGGATAGAATTCCATGAGAAATAATAATAATAGTAATAATAATAATAATAATAATAATAATAATAATAATAATGTGTGCTACATATATTCCAGGAAAGTTATGCTGTATCTAGATGCATATTGACTATGAGTGTTTACTCTGGTTTTCAATATTGGAGACTTGACTTAAAATGTGCCTGGGAGAGAATCAATAGCATTATTTAAAATTTCATTTTTCATAGTGGAAGCCATAGTATTTAAGAAATCATAAATTAATGTGACCATGGTTTAAATGATATGTTTAATCAGTAGAGAAATAAATTGATTTTGATATTTATTATATGTATTTTAGTGTCATGATTGAGCATGAACAATCAAGGAGAATAGTGTAAATGGCAGTAAGTGAGAATGGAATCTCAAAATAAATTCTAATTTTATCACTATATTACTGGTTGGAAGTCAATACTTGTAGTATAGTGAGACTCAATATCCATTAGTCAGATATTTACCAGAGAAAAGAGTGTCCTAAGACCTGGCACATGTAAAGTTAAAAGTCATAATTCACAAACATTTTTAAAATGAAAAGAAAAATCTATTCCTGTTGAAGAAGATAAACAAAAAGAGGGATTATAAAAGAGTATATGAGCACTGAGTGGCTTTATTGAGGAGTAAGACTTTAAAACTGACTTTTAAAGTCTCAATTTTCAGTTTGTGGTTTTATTGTGTTTTTTTTTTGTTTGTTTGTTAATTTTTTACTGAAAGGAGGACTAGGTCATTTCTAAAAACATTACTAAACACATAACTCATTTTATTATTTTGTGACTGATCCAGCTACAGGATAATAAGGCCCAATATGATTAGAGAGTTACATTAAAATAAAATTTTGTCTTTAGTTTGACAATATGTTAAGTTGGAATAAAACTCTTGAAATTATCCCTTTGACCCCTTTTCAGTAGGAGGAACAAGCTGAACTTAAGAAGGGTATGACAAAGGTTTAACTTCCTTCACGAAAGTGTTCTTTTGATTTATATAAATTGCATACATAATGCAGGGATGTAGATGAAAATACTTGAGAAACAAAATATCAGAAGAAACTGCAAATAACAATGATAGAAAAATCAAATACATAGTCATGATGCATCAAACGTACCATTCAATGAAGTTATGTCTAACTTCCTTGATGATTAATGACTCACTTTTCTGAACTCCTGAGTGGTACTAACTACAAGAAAATGGAAGACTAGAAAGTAGTGAATCTTTTCATTTGAAGCTGTTTGTTCTTCATAAAAGTGGAAGCCAGGGTTTTTTTTTAATTTAAATAAATAATTAAGGAGTCTAAGGCTGCATTTATTGTGCTGAAGGCTTCTATATTTTTAAATCATATAAAAGAACGAGCTTAAGAAGATTTTAGTACTATTTTTCTGATAACTATAGTAAAATAATAATTTTACAAACTCATGACAGACTAGAAACAAATTCTTCTGTTTACAGAATTGTATTTCACTGTAAGCTCCAACCTGTGCACAAAACAATGTCAGAAGCTGATGTGCAGTATGCAACAACATATATACTGAGTTCATGATCTTTTTTTAAAATGAAAGTGGGTCTCTTTGATTCATACAAATCAGGATACTACATACAAGGGAAAAGTTTATTTCTGAAATACCTATTCTGTTCTATTAACTGATTTAATGTTTTTTCCAACACGTGTTATTATAAAACTGTGATTTTTGTAATACACCTTGAGAGTCTGAGTTAAGCTTCTCTTCATAATTCTTTGATAAGATTGTATTTACATACTCCAGGGCCTTGGTTCATTGGAAAAGGTTTATCAAACCATCAATTTAAAATTAAGAAAGAAAAAAAAAAATATATATATATATATATTAAATGATTAAATTTATCATTACCTGAATTTAAACATTCCTGTTCTTAAACCCTCTCCATTTAAATTCTTTACAGTGATATTACTTTTACAGCAAGAATTCCATATTGATTCATAGCTTATGATCCGTTCTTAATCTTTGTAAACTGAAAGTATGGATTGCAGCATATTTAAACAGATTGTATTTTACATTATCACTTGTATTACAAAAGGTATACCTAATAGGAATTCTTTCTGCCTCTAAGAAACAATGAACTGTTTTTTTCATACTGTTACTATATTAATATCATAATTTATTTGTTATTAATCATTTTATTCATTTACCTTTAAAATTATATCTCCCTTCCAGGTTACCTTTCTACAAATTCCCCATTCCACTTCCCTCTCACCCCTTTCTTTTGCCTCTGTGAGGGTGCTCCTCCACCCACTCACTTACTTCTTCACTGTTCCAGCTATTGCTGGGACACCAAGCCTTCCTCCACTTCCATTAATGTTATATAAGGCCATCCTTTCTCTGCTATATATGTATCTGGAGCAATGTATCCCTCCATGTAACTTTTAACAGTTATTTATTCAGTTGGTCTGTATTCTATCCTTATTTGTAGTTTTATATCGTTGTTTAGTTGTTTAGTTGTTGTTCTGTTTTTTATTTTACATGTGAAAGGGTGAGTCTACAGATGTCACATTCTTAGAGGCTACCATTTTTCATTCATTTGAAATAAAACAGAGGAACTTCTAACTGAACAAAAATCAGTCTCCTGTATATATCCTGTTTTAAAGTGCCTGCTTCTATTGTATGTGCTTGCTTTCTTGTTAAACGTCAACAATATATTTAATTCTATTCATGCTATAATATACTCTTCAATTTAAATTCTTTTCTTTTAAAAATTGATTAAACCTCTTGTGTATATTTTTATGTCTCAATATTTTAGAGCACTTAGAAGTTCAAAAGTAATGGAAATGAAATTTCATAGAATTTCTGAGAATTTAAAATGTAGGAAACACAACTGTGGCTACCAAGTAACAAAAGGGATTGCTATTTAGAATACATAAGTAGATCTTTTTGATGTTACCAACAGTATTACAAAGACTAAGATCAAAATTGGATCCTGAAGGGTGTGTGTGTGTGTGTGTGTGTGTGTATATGTATTGGTGTGTGGTTATGTACTGTCCAAGATGATAATAGTGTTCCTGATCAGACCCAAATTCTCTGTAAAGTTAATTTTTATGTGTATGCATATATGTGTGTGTATGTGTACTTTAAAATTTCACAAGCCAAAGAGAAGATAGATTATTGATATAAAGCTCATACAAAGAGAAGAGTGACAGCTACAGTGACATTTTTGCTTAGATATTAAATATCTCACTCATGTTACAATGTATCAATAGCTGCTATTGAATACTGTTATTTAATACTATCACAGAAGGACTATAAACATAAAAAAGTGAAGGACTAAATCTCATAACAAGGTTATATAATTTATCCTCATGTGTTTTTGATACCCTCACAACTGTTAATTCCTACCTTTCATTTGATATTTTAATAATTTTTGCATTCTCTGTTTAATCACAGCAAATTATACTATCCAAAGGATATTGTCTTTATATATGAAGCATCAAAACCATTCATTATCCCTGGGAAAAGTATCACTCAATGTTCTTTCTCTACCATGAGAAACATCCATGCCCTTATGTGGTATAGAAGAGGCAACAAAGAAATGAACACGAAACCTAACGAAAAACCAGACTACCAGAGTAATACAGACTCAAGGAAACAATGGATATAACAAGAGTAGAACTCTAACAGAGCTGCAAGTATCTACACAACATCAGAGCAGCATTTGCTTTCAAGAGATAAAACTGTTGTCAGTAGATGAGCTGAAATCACTGTCTTTGAGAAGTTGTGCTTCAAAATGAAACTGACTAGCAACAGTAACATTTTCTACAGACTCCTAAGGAACCCAATAGAAAAGTCAAACAGGAAACTTGGCTATCTGATTTCACAACTGTACCAATGCAATGACAGAATTCTGGTATAATTTCTATAATAAAATTAGTGACTTATTTCAGTGAATACTACTTAACTGTTACTCTGATTTATTTTCTAAGATACCAGTTCAAGACATGATTACAATCTTGAATCTTGATCATTACAGTAAATTGATAGACTGTGAAGCAGTTAAAAATAAAACCAAAAGAACTTTAGTTAATTCATATATTTTTGACAATAGACAGTACAGTTCTAGAATAATTTTATTGTGATAAAAAAGAAAATATAAAACAAAGTAACATGTCAAACTTCATTTTGCAATATGTGTACAAAAGACCTGTGGGCTTTTTCATTTGATCACATAGTGGGTTAGACTAAAAAACTGAGCTGAACAGTGAAAATATGGAATGTGAAGAAGCCACCACTTGTATCCAGGTAGGCCCCACAATGGTGGGATAATGACACCAACCCACCCACCAAACTTTCAACCTCAAATTTTCCCTGTCTAAAAAAAAAAAAAAAAAAAAAAATGTAGAGACAAAGATGGAGCAGAGACTGAAGGAATGACTAAACAATAACCAGCCCAACTTGAGACACAACCCATGGGCAAGAACCAATCTCTGACATTATTAATGATACTGCAATTTATGTTTCCAGACAAGAGCCTAGCATGTCTGTCCTCTGAAGAGGCTCTATCCAGCATCTAACTGAAACAGATGTAAGTGCTCAGAGCTAAACATAAAATAAATGAATCTTAAAAATATTTAAAATGAAATAATGCCAATATTAACAAATGAAATGCAATCAAATCAATTAATTAATTTAATTAATCAACTAATTAAATATTTCAAATATGAACAAGGCTGCCATGAACATAATGGAGCAAGTGTGTTTGTGGTATTATGGAACAACTTCTGGGTATATGCCCAGGAGCTGTATAACAGGGTCTTCAGGTAGAACTATTTGCAATTTTCTAAGGAAAATTCAGATTGATTTTCAGAATGGTTGTACAAGATTGTAATCACACCAACTATGGAGGAATGTTCCCCTTTCTCCACAGGCTCCCCAGCATGTGCTGTCCCTTGAGTTTTTATCTTAGCCATTCTTATTGGTGTGGGGTGGGATCTCAGGGCCATTTTGATTTGCATTACCCTGATGACTAAGGATGTTAAGCATTTCTTTAAGTGCTTCTCAGCCATTTGAAATTCCTCTGTTGAGAATTCTCTGATTACCTCTATACCCCATTTTTTCTTAATTCTTTGTATTGCTCATTTTATTAATTTACATTTCAAATAGTATCCCCCTTTCCTATAACCGATCTACAACCTTCCAATCCTACTCCCCCTTTCCCCTGCTTCTATAACAGTGCTCCAACAACAATCCACCCACCCACTCACTCTAGCCCCACTGTCCTAGCATTCATTTGTGTTTGGGCAGCAAGCCTCCACAGAACCAATGTTGTCCTCTCTCATTGATGCCAGATAAGACAATCCTCTGCTACATATGCAGCTAGAGCCACGGATCTCTCCATGGAGCTCTGGGGAGTCTGGTTGTTTGATATTGTTCTTCCCATTGGGTGACAACCCCTTCAGCTTCTTCAGTCATTCCCCTAAATTCTCCATTGGGGTTACTGTGCTCAGTTGTTTGGCTGGCTGCTAGCATCCATATATCCATATATAGCATCCTTATATCCATATATTGGTCAAGCTTTGGCAGAACCTCTCAAGGGTCAGCAACAACAGGCTCCTATCAGCAAATGCTTCTTGGTATCAGCAAGAGTGTCTGGGTTTGTTGTATGCAGATGGGATGGACATCTAGGTGGTCAGTCTCTGGAGGACCTTTCCTTCAGTTTCTGCTCCATTTTTTGTCCCTGCATTTCTTTTAGACAGGAACAATTCTGGGTTAATATTTTTGAGATGGGTGGGTGGCCCCATCCTTAAGCTGGGGCCATGCCTAGCCATTGGATTTGATTTCTATAGGTGTTCTCTTTCCCCTTTGTTGGGTATTTCACCTAATGTTATAGCTGTTGGATCTTGGGAGCCATTTGCTTTACTGACATTTGGTACTATCTACTGGCTTCCCTCAATTTCCCACCTCACACTGCTACATACCTCCATCCAATTTCCTGATCCTCTTCTGTACTTCTCCTCTGTCTCCTCCCACACCTGATCCTGCTCCCTTTTCCCCTCCTCCTCCCTCTCCCTCCCAGGTCTCTCCATCCCTCTACCTCCCCTGATTATTTTCTTCCTCCTTCTAAGTAGGACTGAAAAAGCCACATTTTGGTCTTCCTTTTTGAGATTTCCATGGTCTATGAGTTGTATTGTGTATATTTTGAGTGTTTTGCCTAATATCCACTTATCAGTGAGTACATACCACTTGTGTTCTTTACTGACTGTGTTACCTCACTCAGGATGATATTTTTTAGTTCTATCCTTTTGCCTGCTAATTTCATGATGTTATTGTTTTTAATTGCTGAGTAGTACTCCATTAAGTTAATGTACCACATTTTCTGTACCCATTTCTCTGTTAGGGGGGACATCTGGGTTGTTTCCAGCTTCTAGCTATTACAAATAAGGCTACTATGAGCATTATGGAGTATGTGTCCTTGTTACATGTTGCAGCATATTTTGAGTATATGCCCAGGAGTTGCATAGCTGGGTCCTCAGGTAAAACTATTTTCAATTTTTTGAGGAACTACTAGAGTGATTTTCACAGTGGTTGTACCAGCTTGCAATCCTACCAGCAATGGAGGAGTGTTCCTCTTTCTCCACATCCTCCCCAGCATCTGCTGTCACCTGAGTTTTTGATCTTAGCCATTCTGACTGTTGTGAATCTCAGGGTCTTTTTGATTTGCATTTCCCTGATGACTAAGGTTTTTGAACATTTCTTTAGGTGTCTCTTGGCCATTCAAGATTCCTCAGTTGAGAATTCTTTATATATTTTTGTATCCCATTTTTTTCTTAGGGTTATTTGTTTGTCTGGAGTCTAATTTCTTGAGTTCTTTGTATATATTGGATATTAGCCCTCTCTCAGTTGGTAAAGATTTTTTTCTATTTTCTAGGTTGCTGTTTTGTCCTATTGACAGTGTCTTTTGCCTTACAGAACCTTTTCAATTTTATGAGATCCAATTTGTCTATAATTGATCTTAGAGCCTGGGCCATTAGTATTCTGTTCAGGAAAATTTCCCCTGTAACAATGCATTCCAGGATATTCAACACTTTCTATTCTATTAGATTCAGTATATCTGGCTTATGTTAAGATCCTTGTTCCACTTGGACTTGAGCTTTATGCAAGGTGATAAATATGGATCAATTTGCATTCTTCTACATGCAGACATCCATTTAGAGCAGCACCATTTCTGGAATATGTTTTCTTTTTTCCATTGTATGGTTTAGCTTATTTTTCTTTTTTTTTTATTTTCATATTTTATTTACATTTCAAATGCTTCCCCCTTTCCAGATCTCCCTTTTGGAACCTCCCCATTCCCTCCTCCCTCCCCCTGCCTCTATGGGGATATTCTCCAACCCACCTCCCCACCCCATCCCCCACCTACACTCGTCTTCCCTCCATGACATTCTCCTATACTGGGGGATATAACATCCTCAGGCCCAAGGGCCTCTCCTCCCCCTGACAGGTAACAAGACCCTCCTCTGCAGTCTTTGTGGACAGCACTATGGGTCCCTCCATGTGTATTCTTTAGTTGGTGGATCAGTCTCCAGAAGTATGGGGGGTCAGGTCAGTTGCCAGTGTTGCTACCTCCCTGGTGCTGCACACTCCCTCAGCTCATTCAGTCCTTTCTCCAAGCCCTCCATCTGGGACCTCGTACTCAGTACTACTGTTCCTGTGAAATGACTCTTGGGTATTTCAAACTTTTAGGCTAATAACCACTTAACAGTGAGTACATACCATGTTCATTCTTTTGAGACTGTGTTACCTGGCTCAGAATGATGTTTTCAAGATCCATCCATTTGTCTACGAATTTCATGAAGTCATTGTTTTTAATAGCTAAGTAGTATTCCATTGTGTAAATGTACCACATTTTCTGTATCCATTCCTCTGTGGAGGGACATCTGGGTTGTTTCCAGCTTCTGGCTATTAAAAATATGGCTGCTATGAACATAGTGGAACATGTGTCTTCATTACATGTTGGAGCATCTTCTGGGTATATGCCCAGGAGTGGAATAGCTGGGTCCTCAGGTATTATTATGTCTAATTTTCTGAGGGTCCGCCAAACGGATTTCCAGAGAGGTTTTATCAATTTGCATTCCCAACAGCAATGGAGGAGTGTTCCTCTTTCTCCACATCCTCGCCAACATCTGCTGTCACCTGAGTTTTTGATCTTAGCCATTCTGACTGGTGTGAGGTGGAATCTCAGGGTTGTTTTGATTTGCATTTCCCTGATGACTAAGGATGTTGAACATTTCTTTAGGTGCTTCTTGGCCATTCGAGTTTCCTCAGTTGAGAATTCTCTGTTTAGCTCACTTCCCCATTTTTTGATAGGGTTATTTCGATCTCTGGATTCTAGCTTCTTGAGTTCTTTGTATACATTGGATATTAGCCCTCTATCAGATGTAGGATTGGTAAAGATCTTTTCCCAATCTGTAAGTTGCCATTTTGCCTTAATTACAGTGTCTTTTGCCTTATAGAAGCTTTGTAATTTTATGAGGTCCCATCTGTCAATTCTTGACCTTAGAGCACAAGCCATTGGTGTTCTGTTCAAGAACATTTCCCCTGTGCCCAAGTGTTCGAGACTTTTCCCTACTTTCTCTTCTATTATATTCAGTGTATCTGGTTTTATGTGAAGGTCCATGATCCACTTGGACATGAACTTTGTGCAGCGAGATAGGAATGGATCAATTCACAATCTTCTACATGTAGACCTCCAGTTGAACCAGCACCATTTGTTGAAGATGCTGCCTTTTTCCACTGGATAAAAGATCAAATGACCATAAGTGTGTGGGTTCATTTCTGGGTCTTCGATTCTATTCCATTGATCAACCTGCCTGTCACTTAACCAATACCCTGCAGTTTTTATCACTACTGCTCTGTAGTACAGCTTGAGGTCAGGGAGGCTGATTCCCCTAGAAGACCTTTTATTGTAGAGGATAGTTTTTGCTATCCTGGGTTTTTTGTTATTCCATATGAATTTGAGAATTGCTCTTTCTAGGTCTACAAAGAATTGAGTTGGGATTTTGATGGGGATAGCATTGAATCTGTATATTGCTTTCAGCAGGATGGCCATTTTAACTATGTTAATCCTGCCGATCCATGAGCATGGGAGATCTTTCCATCTTCTGAGGTCTTCTTCGATTTTTCTCTTCAGAGACTTGAAGTTCTTGTCACACAGATCTTTCACTTGTTTGGTTAGAGACACACCAAGATATTTTATATTGTTTGGGACTATTGTGAAGGGTGTCATTTCCCTAATTACTTTCTCAGCCTGTTTATCCTTCGAGTATAGGAAGGCTACTGATTTGCTTGAGTTAGTTTTGTATCCAGCCACTTTGCTGAAGTTGTTTATCAGCTGTAGCAGATCTCTGGTGGAGTTTTTCAGGTCACTTAAGTATACCATCATATCATCTGCAAATAGTGATATTTTGATTTCTTCCTTTCCAATTTGTATCCCTTTGATTTCCTTTTGTTTCCTGATTGCTCTAGTTAGAACTTCATGTGTCCATAGGTGCATGTGTGTTTATTTCTTGGTCTTCAATTCTACTCCACTGATTGACATGTCTGTTTCTGTACCAATACCATGTGATTTCACACTATTGCTGTGTAGTACAACTCGAGGTCAGGAATGGTGATTCGCCCAGAAATTCTATTATTGTTGAGAATTGTTTTCAGCATCCTGAGTTGGTTGTTTTTCCATATGAAGTTGAGAACTTCTCTATCAATGTCTATGAAGACTTGTCTTGGAATTTTGATGGAGATTGTATTGAATGTGTAGATTTCTTTTGGTAAGATGGCCATTTTCACTAGGTTAAACCTATTGATATATGAGCACAGTATATCTTTCCATCATCTGAGATCTTCGGTTTTTTTCTTCAGGGACTTTAAGTTCTTGTCACCCAGATCTTTCTCTTGCTTGATTAGAGTCACACCAGGATATTTTATATTATTTGTGACTATTGTGAAGGGTGTTGTTTCCTTAATTTCTTTCTCATCTCTTTTATCCTTTGAATAGAGGAAGGCTAATGATTTGTTTGAGCTAATTTTATATCCAGCCACTTTGCTGAAGTTGTTTATCAGATGTAGGAGTTCTCTGGTAGAAAAAAAAAATATTTCAAATAATGATTCTTTAGTAAAGCAGATACAGCTCAGTGACCTCAGAGGTCATGTTCTTCTCTTATTGTAGGTAGAAAACTATTATAGAAGATGTTAGTATAAAAGACTAATATTATATTCAGAAATGTTTAATATCAGAAAATAATATTTAGAAGAATATATACAGGTGATATCATGGTTAACTATGGCTAAGAAAATATATTTTGAGTTCAGTTGTTAAATATATGTGTATATAAAGTACTAAAATAATAAAATAATAATTTATTTAATAAATATTCTGCAAAATAAATGATATATGTATTGTAAAACTTTAATATGAATCTTAGTATCTAATGGATATTTTCAAAAGTAGTTAATTGAAAATACAAATGAAAGAAAGTAAACAATAAGTTTAAAAATTAACTTCTGAAATGTTGAATGGCTATTGGTAGGAAGTGACATTTAATTGGAATTTTGTCTTTATTTCTTTCAACAATCATACAATATTGTTTAAATGTTTAATTTAAAAACCTAATTAAAATGCCTTTCATTGAACTAAAGTACAATTATAAGTAAACACAATATAAAAGTTAAGTTAATCAAAAATAGAAAGAATATTATATTACTAAATTTCTATGAACCACATTTTAAAAATTTTGTCATATTCAAATTTTCAAATCACATTTATTTTTATCCCAATGATTTAATAAAAATTAATTGAATCACAAATAAGGGAGTATGTCTTAAGTTAGACATTTTTACATACAGAAACTTACTCAAAGATTTCTGGGTCATGAAGTTCTTTAATGTGATTTAATTAACTTTTGAAGATTTATTTATTTTTGTTTTATGTTCATGTCTTCAAGTGTGTACCAGATATACATGCCAAATACTCAAGAAGCTCAGAAATCTCAGATCCACTAAACTAGATTAAATATGGTTATGAGCCACCATTTGTTTATGAAACCTAGATTGTCAGAGAATGCTTTTTTCGCTTTATATCCTGATTGCTGCCACCTCTCCACCCTCTCATTCACCCATTCATCCACCTCCCTCTCTGCCCATCCTCTTCTCCTCTGAGAGAATGGAGGCCCCCTCCTGGATATTCCCTCACCCTGGCATATCAAGTCTCTGTAGGGCTAGGTGCTGCTTCTCCTACTGAGGTCAGACAAGACAGCCATGCTAGGGGAATAGATTCCATATATAAGATAAGAACTTTAGGGATAGCCTCTGCTCCAGTTGCATAGGCCTCGCATGAATAACAAGATGTACATCTACTACATATGTACATGGAGATTATGGTGCAGGGTTGGTCACGGTAGTGTATGCTTTTTGGTTGGTTTGATTTATGTGGTAGTTCAGTCTCTGAGAGCCCCCAAGGATACAGGTTAATCTGTTGGTCTTCCTGTGGAGTTCCTATCTCTTTCAATGCCTGCAGTTCTTTCCCCAACTCTTCCAAAAGAGTCCCTAAGCTCCATTCAATGTTTGCCTGTGGGTCTTTGCATCTATTTTATTTAGCCACTGAGTGGAGCCTTAGAGGACAGCCATGCTAGTCTCCAGTCTGGAAGTATAACAGAGTATTTTCAGTAGTGTCTGGGATTGGTGCTTGCCAGTGGGATTGTTCCCTAGTTGGCTAATTATTTCTTGGCATTCCCTCAATCTCTGATTAATTTGGTGATTCCTGAGAAAACTGAATAGTTCTACCTCATGAAACAGCTATACTATTCCTGGGCATAGCAGCTTTATTCCTGATAGCCAGAAACTTGAAACAACCTAAATGTTCCTCAATTGAAGAATAGATGTACACCACAGAGTACTATTCAGCTATTAAAAACAAAGACATCATGCATTTCTCAGGCAAATGGATGGCACTTAAAGAATATCATCCTGACTCAGGTAACCTAGACCCAAAAAGGTAATGCATGGTATGTAATCCCTAATAAGGGATATTAGCCAACAAAGAAAGGATACCTCTGCCACACTCTAAAGACACAATGGAGCTAATAAAAGATGGATGTTTGAATCTTATTCAGAAATGTGAATAACAGAGTCATAGGAGTCATCCTGGGGGAAGTTATTGGGTGGGAGAGTGGATGAAAAAGAGAAGAGGATGTTCAGGATCAGGTGTAGGGAGGGACAGGGGACATAACCAGGTGGGCATGAGAATGAATGGAAACCTGTATAGGGTGAGTGGGGTACTGAGGGGACATCTCGAGGACTTGCCAGAGAGCAGGGACAAGGGAGACATCCCAGGATCAACAGAGATAACCTTAGCTAAGTCTCACAGCAGTGGAGATCTGGAAGCTGAAGAGGACACCTCTTATAGCCAGGCAGGAACCTCAGTGGAGTGATAGAGACACCAACCTGCTCACAAAACTTTCAACCTCACATTTAGCCTGCCTTGGGGAATGTTCTTAACTAATCTGTCCAAGTATTTACTAGAATTATCAAGGACATATATGAAGATAATGAAATAGGAAATTTGAGGTGTTTTTAGAAAATGGTTTTAATTTTAATATATTATTTTCTTTTCACATCCTTTAAAATTACCTACCTTGAAAACCTACACTGGCAAAGGAGATTTCTCAGAAGTTAAAACATTTGCCATCTTAGCCTAAAAACTCAGTTGGATGTCCAAAACCCACCCAAAACCAAGACAAAATACCACACAATTGTAATTCCAGCACTCCTATGAAGGGAGAGAAGGCAGAAATAAATGAATCATTCAAAAGCTAATGTATCCACTAGCTTGGTATATGTAGTACAAGATAAACCTCAGAGACAAAAGTTTGTTCTCTGAACACTGACAACAGTGCCTCATTGCCAAGAGCAACATAGACACAACTAATTAAATCAGAAAATTAGAACTGGCTATTTCACCCTGGTGTTAGTTTTCAGAGAGCAAATTTTGTGTCAGCATATATCCTGGGTTGACTGGAGATTTCCATGGGACTCTCTTGGTCAACAACTCAATTGAACCTAGTCTCTCCACTGCAAGTGTTACCTAGCTATGAGAGATAGCCAGCTGAGACTCTGTATTAGGAGTCCTCATTATGATCACCCTAATAGATTTGAGGAAATTTCCACTGCACTATGTTTTCACATTACCCCTCAAATGTGTTCCAACCCCATATCTAGCCTTCTCTTTCAACACTCTGCCCCAAACCCCACCTGTCCTCAGTCCACCCATAAAAATCTATTTTATTTCTTTCTCTCAGAGAGATCCCAGCTTCATTCCTATCTAATTGATGTGTGTGTGTGTGTGTGTGTGTGTATCATATTATACAAAATTTTCTACATTTCAATCACAGATTACTGACTTAACCTATGAGCATGTGACTTTTTTAACACTTCTGGACTCATATTTAACAGATTTCAATGAAAGATAACTCATATTTCTATTATATGCTCTTGTTATAGAAAAAAATTACAGTTGCATAGCTCTTAAATTGAGCTTTATATTATTAGTATAATAATATAAATATATTAATATAAATATAAATATAATAATAATATTAGTATATAATATAGTTATTATTTTATTTTCAATTTTTAATTTACATTTACCTGATCTCTTTGAGGTCATTCTTTTAATTTTTGTTTAACCTACATAATTGATGATATAAGGAAAATGATGTGTTATATGTAACACATTGAATAAGGAGATGCTAATTAAGACAATGTCTAATCCTGTGCACTGAAGAAGACATTGACCAGATAATTATTGATTTATATAAATGTGCATAGATAACTATGTTCTAACTGCATCTTATCTGTGAATGCTACAAAGGAGAATATATTTTTCAAAATGAAAATAGCCATAAATTACAGTTGGGTCCAATAATACAGTCCTTTTAAAAAAATAGAATTTTATATAATACATTATATAATATCAGAAAGTATCACATTATCATACATTGTATGATATCACATATCACCTATGTCATCCTGTCAAATTTATCACACATTAAAACATATGATAAAGAGATATAAGTTCACAAATTAAGATATATATATATGTTATATATTAAGATATATATAACATAAGATTAAGATATATAACATATATATATATATATATCCACATATAAATTATCTACATGTAATCACCAATTGTACTAGAATTATTGTTGCTGATATTGTCATGAACATCATTATTAAAGTCATGATAAAAAGATAAAGACATTTTGATAGTGATGTTAATGCCAGTATCAGCCACAACAATCATCTAGTAAATGTATTTTCTTGCCAAATATTTTTACTGTGGTTTAAGAGTAAGCTCACGCCATAAGCCTGTTGGGCTTCATAATGGAGCTTTAAATCCAGTTACAGATGATTTCTGGTAATTTAGCTAGAAACCTACCTCTAAATGTGTCCACCACTACTACAACATGAAAATGTCCAATATGTTCTTCAGCTACTTGAGCTGAAAATAGAAAGACAACAGATTTTCACTGTACTTTGTCACATATGATTACTTCTGTTTATTATTTTGCTAGAATACTGGACATAAATATCAATACTTGTTCACATTTAAAAGTAAAGAAACTTCAAAATTCCTTTTTTCCCCTTGTCTTGTTAAGAAAGGTTTTGTTCTTTTGAGTGTATAGGTTTCTGATACATCACACAATTTTATTGGTGAGAAACAGAATTCTTACTCAGCACAAGTAGGGTAGATTCCTTGGAGGACTCAAATGAAGCATTTATTCCATATCTATAATTATTCCAGAGATTCAATATTCCTTTATTGCCTTAGTCACTCAGAAGGAAGAGTCTAGGTCAGAAATAAGCTGTTTGTTGGAGAAGCATTAGAGTGGTCACAGATACAGGTATTTGTAATATGTAGTTAGGCGAGTTATGGATAAAACTTCATTAAAGAGATTTCCTTTTCAAATATTTCCCTGTGATAGCTATGTTATACATAATTAATTGTTATTGCCTATTTATTAAATGTTGATCATCACATAAGGATCTCTATAAACATTACCATATTTTATTAGAAGCTAAGCATGATTGCTATAGTAACACATGCATGATTAATTAGCAATAAAGTAATCATTATTTGATATCATTAGTAAGTTGTTTGTTACTTTATTGAAATTCAGGGGAAAATCGAAAGCAAATGCCAATCTACCACTGATGGATTAAAACCATATGCCGCATATAAGCAAGTCTACAGGAATATTTTAGACCAACAGATGAATGGGATGGTAGAGGAGTGAGGTTTCTCTCTCTCTCTCTCTCTTTCTCTCTCTCTCTCTCTCTCTCTCTCTCTCTCTGATCACACACACACACAGAGAGAAATCACTGAAAATTTTCATAGTAGCCAACTTTAGAAAGCTCATTTTATGTTACTTATATGGAATTGGAATGAAATGTTCCCAATATTCCCATTTTATCATTTTAGGTTTTGAATATTTATTTAATGCAAATTGAAATTCAATTCTTTTATATTAAATATCAAAAGTAATAGGATTTATTATTCTATAAGTTTCCATTTTATTCTAGAGTGTGATATCTGATATCATTCTTCCTATGATAGTCACATTAATTTATTATCATTTGTTTGGACAGCACAGTATCAAATTAATTAACATATGAACATACTGATAGAATCATAATTGTGTTTCTGAATTATAAAAGGCTGCATATTTTAATAATCCCTTTAAAGTGCTGCTACAAAGAAAAATGAGTTGTTATTTCTTTGTATAAAACATACATCACTTGCTTATGTATAGTGATTTCATTTTAAATATTCCTGCATTCCCCAGTCCTCTGTGTCAACGTTAGGGTATGAAGCCCTGAGTGATACCAGCTCAGTGTCCATGGAGACAAATCCCTGGATTCGTAATAGCAACAGGATTTATAACACACCATCCCTACAGTGGATCACTTTGGACTTCATATTGTATAACATAAAAGAAAAGACTCTAAACACTAGACCACTCAAATCCTCATTTAAGAGAATAGAATTCAATTTATTGTGAAAGTGTCATAGTAACTACTTCCAAATGATATAACAGATGCAACAACCATCAGATACGTTTATCACTATTTGTGTGAACTGTCAGAAAAAAATGAAATAATCAGTTGTAGTGAGACTTGTTTACCTAAAAAATGCATAAAATTCAACACAGAAAACCAGTCAGGACGATATAGAGATACATACATATGCATATATATTCATGCAAATACTGACCATATACATAATCTGCATTTTTACCCTAAGTCATTATTTAAGAAATAATACATGTTTTATAGCCATTAATAAAACAAATATCTTATCTGAAAAAGACTATATCTGTTTTCTACAATAGTCATCTATGTAGCCATCTATTATCTTTCTACTTATCTGGTCAATAATCAATGATCAAAATACTTGCATTCATCAAGGGTAATTTCAATTGTGTTAGATTTTTTTGTTATTTGTTTTTGGTTTTTTGTTTTGTTTTTCAAGACAGGGTTTCTCTGTGTAGCCCTGGCAGTCCTGGAACTCAATCTGTAGACCAGGCTGGCCTCGAGCTCAGAAATCTGCCTGCCTCTGATTCCCAAGTGCTGGGATTAAAGGTGTGCACCACCACTGCCCGGCTGTGTTAGAATTCTTATTAACTATTCTTCAGGCTTAAATATCTGGCTTCACACAATACCTTTATTATGTTAGTCAAGAAAGATCTAACATGTTAAAATATGACTACTAAACTTCAATCCTTCTGGGTAGAGCCTCTTGTAGATCCCATTGGCATATTAGGTATAAACTGAAAGCTTACACTATTTCCTTCATTTTCAATGTTTATTTTAGTTTATATTTTGATTTTAAAATTTAAAATCAGATCTGTGGCTGGGGACCTCATCCTGGGCCACAGGGCGCCATAGCCAAATAGTGCTAGGAGAAAGCTAGCCTCCCAAGAGTGTGGACAAGCCTGTGAATGCTGGGAGGACACTACCACTGCTCAGAGGGATCCACCCTAAACCTTCAGGACACAGGGAATGAGGAGTGGTCTTCCAGTTTCCTTCTGTGGACAGGGAGCTGATCCTGCAACACACAGATCCATACACAAATAGTGCAAGGAGAGAGTTGGTCTCCCAGGAGTGCCAACACACCTTCGAGCACAGGCAAGACCAGCACTTTTGTTCAAATTCCTGGATCAAGAGTGACACTTCCAGAGCCATCACTACACAGGAACCAAGGAACAGCTGGAGACAGAATCCTTCTGATTTCTGACTGCACCCCAGAGCTGACCCTGTACTACAGCTCTCCAAACCAAAATTCCTCTCAGAGAGAGCTGATCTCCAAGGAGTACTGATGCAGAGGCTTGCAGGAGGGACAAGCCACAGTCATAGAGAGAAAGACCAACTAACACCAGAGATAACAAGATGGTGAAAGGCAAGGGCAAGAATATAAGGAACAGAAACCAAGGCAACTTGGAACCATTAGAACCCAGTTCTCCCACCACAGGGAACCCAGGATACCTCAAAACACCAGAAAAGCAAGATACAGATTTAAAATCTCATCTCATGATGATGACAGAAGATTTTAAGAAGGAAATAAATAAATCCCTTAAAGAAATACAAGAAAACATAGGTAAAGAGTTAGAAGCCCATAAAGAAGAAACAAAAAAGACCCTATAAAATTACAGGAAAACAAAATCAAACAAGCAGAATTATAAGAAAACACAAAAAGGCAAAGGAAATGAACAAAACCATACAGCATCTAAAAAATGGAAATAGAAACAATAAAGAATTGGAGAATATCCCCATAGTGGCAGGGGGAGGGTGGAGGGAATGGAGAGGTTCGAAAGGGGAGATGTGGAAAGGGGGAAACATTTGAAATGAAAATAAAATATAAAAATAAATAAATAAATAAATAAATAAATAAATAAAAAAGAAATCACAAAGGGAGACAACCCTGGAGTTAGAATACCTAGGAAAGAGATCAGGAGCCATAGATGCAAGCATAACCATCAGAATACAAGAGACAGAAGAGAGAGTCTTAAGTGCAAAAGATACCATAGTAAACATTGACACAATAGTCATAGAAAACACAAAATGCAAAAAGCTCCTAACCTAAAATGTCCAGGAAATCCAGGACACAATGAGAAGACAGAACCTGAGGATAATAGGTATAGAAGAGAGTGAAGATTCCCAACTTAAAGGGAAAATAATTATCTTAAAAAAATTATAGAAGAAAACTTCCCTAACCTAAAGAAAGGGATGAACATAAACATTCAAGAAGCCTACAGAACTCCAAATAGATTGGTCCAGAAAAGAAATTCCTCCCATCACATTATAGTGAAAATACCAAACTCACAAAACAAGGAAAGAATATTAAAAGCAGTAAGGGAAAAAGGTCATGTAAAATATAATGGCAGACCTATCAGAATTATACCAGACTTCTTATCAGAGACTATGAAAGCTAGAAGATCCTGGGCAGATATCATACAGACCCTCAGAGAACAAAACTGCCAGCCTAGGCAGCTATACCCAGCAAAACTCTCAAATATCATAGATGGTGAAACCAAGATATTTTATGACAAAACCAATTTTACACAATATGTTTCCACAAACCCAGACCTACAAAGGAAAATAGATGAAAAACGCCAACATAAGGAGGGAAATTATGCCTTAGAAAGTAATCTTTCAACAAACTCAAATGAAGATAGCCACACAAACATGAAAATAATGCCAAAAATAACAAGAAGCAACAATCACTATTCCTTAATATCTCTTAAATTAAATGGACTCAATTCCCCAATAAAAACACATAAACTAACAGACTGGATACATAAACAGGACACAGCATTTTGCTGCATACAGGAAACACACCTCAGAGTTAATGACAAATACTACCTCAAAGTATTTGGGCTAGAAAACAATTTTCCAGGCAAACGGTCCCAAGAAACAGACTGGAGTAGCCATTCTAATATTGGAAAAAATTGACTTTCAACCAAAAGTCATCAAAAAGATAAGGAAGGACACTTTATACTCCTCAACGGAAAAATGTACCAAGAAGAACTCTCAATTCTGAACAACTATGCCCCGAATGCAAGAGCTCCCACATTCTTAAAAGAAACTTTACTAAAGCTCAAATCACGCATTGCACCTCACACAATAATGGTGGAAGACTTTAACTCCCCACTCTCATCAATGGACAGATCATGAAAAAACAAAATAAACCGAGACACAGTGAAACTGACAGATGTTATGGACCAAATGGGTTTAACAGATATCTATAAAACATTTTATAATAAATTAAAGAATATACCTTCTTCTCAGTACCTCATGGTACCTTCTCTAAAATTGACCATATAATTGGTTACAAAATAAACCTCAACAGATATAAGAAGATTGAAATAATCCCATGCCTCCTAGCAGATCATTATGAATTAAGGCTGGTCTTCAATGGCAACAACAACATCAGAAAGCCCACATACACATAGAAGCTGAACAATTTTCAACTCTATGATAACTTGGTCAAGGAAGAAATAAAGAAGGAAATTAAAGACTTCTTAGAATTTAATGAAAATGAAAGTACAACATACCCAAACTTATGGGAAACAATGAAAGCAGTGTTAAGAGGAAATCACATAGCTCTGAGTGCTTCCAAAAAGAAACTGGAGAGAGCATACACAAGCAGCTTAATAGCACACCAGTAAGATCTAGAACAAAAGGAAGCTAATACACCCAAGAGGAATAGAAGGCTGGAAATAATCAAACTCAGGGCTGAAATCAACAAGTAGAAACAAGAAGAACTATACAAAGAATAAGTAAAAATAGGGGCTGGATCTCTGAATAAATCAACAAGATATACAAACCATTAGACAGACTAACCAAAGAGCACAGAGACAGTATCCAAACATACAAAATTAGAAATGAGAAGTGAAATAAAGTAACAGAATCTGAGGAAATACAAAAAAAAAAAAATCAGATTCTACTACAAAACACTATACTCAACAAAATTGGAAAATATGGATTAAATGAACAATTTTCTAGAAAGATACCAAATACCAAAGTTAAGTCAGGATCAGATAAACCATCTAATCACTTCCATATCCTCTAAAGAAATAGAAGCAGTCATTAAATATCTTTCAATGATTCAAAGCTCAGGACCAGATGGTTTTATTGCAGAAATCTATCAGACCTTCAAAGAAGACTTAATAACAATACTCTTTAATCTATTCCACAAAATAGAAATAGATGGAACACTACAAATTCATTCTATGAGGCCACACTTACACTGATACCAAAACCTCACAAAGACCCAACAAAGAAAGAAAACTTCAGTCCAATTTCCCTTATGAATATCGATGCAAAAATACTCAATAAAATTCTTGCAAATTATATTCAAGAACACATCAAAACTATCATTCAACACGATCAAGTAGGGGCTTCATCCTAGGCATGCAGGAATAGTTCAATACCCAGAAATCCATCAATGTAATCCACTACACAAACAAACTCAAATGAAAAAAAAAAAACCACATTGTCATTTCATTAGATGTTGTAAAAGCATTTGACAAAATTCAACATCCCTTCATGATAAAAGTCTTGGAAAGATCAAGAATTCAAGGCCCATACCTAAACATAGTAAAAGCAATATAAAGCAAACCAGTAGCCAACATCAAAATAAATGGAGAGAAACTTGAAGCAATCCCACTAAAATCAAGGACTAGACAAGGCTGCCCTCTCTCTCCCTATCTATTCAATATAGTACTTGAAGTTCTAGCTAGAGCAATTAGACAACAAAAGGAGGTCAAAGGGATACAAGTTGGAAAGGAAGAAATCAAAATATAACCATTTGCAGATGATGTGATTGTATACTTAAGTGACCCAAAAAACTCCAAAGAGAATTGCTACTGCTAATAAACAACTTCAGCAAAGTGGATAGATATAAAATTAACTAAAACAAATCAGTAGCCTTCCTATACTCGAAGGATAATCAGGCTGAGAAGGAAATTAGGGAAATGATACCCTTCACACTAGTCACAAACAATATAGTGTCTTGATGTGACACTTTAACCAAACAAGTACAAGATCTATATGAAAAGAACATCAAGTCTCTAAAGAAAGAAATTAAAGAAAACCTCAGAAGATGGAAAGATCTCCTATGATCATGGATTGGGAGGAGTAATATAGTAGAAAAGACTATCCTGCCGAAAGCAAACCACAGATTCAATGCAATCCCCATCAAAATTCCAACTCAATTCTTCACAGACTTAGAAAGAGCAATTCTCAAATTCATTTAGAATAGAAAAAAAAAAAAAACCTGGATGGCAAAAACTATTCTCAACCATAAAAGAACTTCTGGGGGAATCAACCTCCCTGACCTCAAGCTGTACTACAGAGCAATAGTTATAAAAACTTCATGGTATTGGTACAGTGACAGGCAGGTAGATCAATGGAAGAGAATTGAAGACCCAGAAGTGAACCTACACACTTATGGTACTTGATCTTTGACAAAGGAGCTAAAAACATACAATGGAAAAAAGATAGCATCTTCAACAAATGGTGCTGGTTCAACTGGTGGTCAACATGTAGAAGAATGCAAATTGATCCATTCCTATCTCCCTGTAAAAAGCTCAAGTCTACCAAGGCCCTCCACATAAAACCAGATACACTGAGTCTAATAGAAGAGAAAGTGAGGAAAAGTCTCAAAAACATGGGCACAGAGGAAAAGTTCCTGAACAGAGCACCAATGGCTTATGCGCTAAGATCAAGAATTGACAAATGGGATCTCATAAAATTGCAAAGATTCTGTAAGGCAAATGACACTGTCAATAGGACAAAATGGCAACCAACAGATTGGGAAAAGATCTTTACCAATCCTATGTCTGATAGAGAGCTAATATCCAATATATAGAAAGAACTCAAGAAGTTAGACTCCAGAGAACCAAATAACCCTATCAAAAAATGGAGAGCAGAGCTAAACAGAGAATTTTCAACTGAGGAAACTCGAAGGACTGAGAAGCACTTAAAGAAATGTTCATCATCCTTAGTCATCAGGGAAATGCAAATCAAAACAACCCTCACACCAATCAGAATGGCTAAGATCAAAAAATCAGGTGACAGCAGATGTTGGCAAGGATATGGAGAAAGAGGAACACTCCTCCATTTCTGCAAGCTGGTACAACCACTCAGGAAATCAGTTTGGCAGGCCTCAGAAAAATGGAAGTAATTCTACCTGAGGACCCAGCTATACCACTCTTAGACACATACCCAGAAGATGCTCCAACATGTAATAAGACACTTGCTCCACTATGTTCATAGCAGCCACATTTATAATAGCCAGAAGTTGGAAATAACCCAGGAACAACAACAGAGGAATGCATACAGAAAATGCGGTACATTTACGCAATGGAATGCTACTCAGCTATTAAAAACAATGACTTCATGAAACTCACAGGCAAATGGATGGAACTTGAAAATATCATCCTGAGCGAGGTAACTCAGTCACAAAAGAATGAACATGGTATGTACTCTCTGATAAGTGGTTATTAGGCTAAAAGTCCGGAATACCCAAGAGTCCCTTCACAGAAACCATTTGGCTGAGTGTGAGGTCCCAGATGGAAGAGTTGGAGAAGGGACTGAAGGAGCTAAGGGAGTTGGCAGCCCCATGAAGGTAGCAACAGTGTCCCCTGGTCTGACCTGCTAATGCTGCTGGAGACTGGATCACCAACCAAAGAATACACATGGAGGAGCCCATGGTAATGGCCAAATATGTGGCAGAGAAGGGCCTTGCTGACCATCACGGGGAGGAGAGTCCCTTGAGCCTGAGGGTGTTAGATGCCCCAGTACAGGAGTATGCCAAGGAGGAAGATGAGAGTGCGTGGGGGAATACACCCATAGAGGAGGGCAAGGGGAGTGGATAAGGAGTTGCCATAGGGGAGATCTCAAAAGGGGGAAACATTTGAAATGTAAATAAAGTATCAAAAATAAATAAAATTAAATTAAATAGAAGAAAAAAAGAAAATTTAGAATCCAAGTTCAGTTAACTTTACTTTTATAGCATTCATGCTTATGCTATGTATTTATACTTAAGAGTGGTATAGACATTCAAAGTCAAAAGGACAGCTTGACTGTCAGAATTTATTAAAATTCTAAAACCTTTTGAAACATTTGAAGAGAAAAGAACATTAGCTCTTGGATTTTTTTTATGATGTGTTTATTTTTAATTATTTTATATATATATATATATATATATATATATATAGAGAGAGAGAGAGAGAGAGAGAGAGACTGAATTGAAGTTATTGGCAGAGATGAACTGTTATTGTCATAATGGGTGATGGCAATGGGTTCTAGGTCTTCTTCAAGAACTAAAGTCAGCTTAAGAACTAAGTCATTCGTCCAAAAATCAGTACTTTAAATTTTATATCAGATTTCCTTATTTTCTTATGAGAAATTGTAACAATTTGCTTTCTATAAACATAGTAATGCATTTAAAATTCGATTTTATTTTCTCTTTTAAGGTCAAAATTTGTCATGCGATAATTTCTATTTCAAAGAAATTAGAAGTGCTAAAAGAAATTTGAATTTCTTTGGCTGATGACTTTAAAGATCTCAACAGATTCTGACATTTGTCTAGAGTATATCACTCTGAAAGTTGTCATTTGTATCTAAGATACATCCAAGTCCCCTGTCTTTTATGTTAGTGATAGAAAGAAAAAGATGTATTCTTAACATATACTACTTGGATATCTGATTTGTAGGTAAAGAAAAGCATTATAGTCATTATCTCATGTTCATAATTTAGAAAAACATATATGCTTTTTAAAATTTAGTAAGTCTCACATTTCCTCCTAATTTGATTAATTTCACAAAAATGCATACTATTGCTAGAAGGCATTAAAACTATGAATTTATTGGAAAAATACACGGTTGAATGCCCAATTTTATTTCTATTACTGTGATGATAAACATTGTGACCGAAGGAACTTAGGGAAGAAAGGGTTTATTTTTGGCTTAAGTATCTCAGGTCACAGGCTTTTATTAAGAAGTGTAATGGTAGAAACCTATGTTAGACAACTGAAATCAGACACTATAGCAGAGACTATGAAGTAATGTTGTTTACTGGCTTGCTACCCATGGCTCTCTGGTCTCATATACAGCCCAGGCCCACCTCTTTAGGCATGCTATTGCCTGCAGTGGCTGAGCCCTTGTATATTAATCTTCGCTTCATACCCTACACTGGAATCCATTTAAATATTTACTGCATCTAAGAATAGGCAACAGATTTACATCCCGTATCTTTCATTCTCCTTTCCTATTCTAACCCTTATAATACTTGACACTTAGAGTTTTGGGTCTTACATAAACGATTGTATAATTTATAGTATTTACACTTTGTTTAATAAATATTTTAAATTTTAACTATTATTAAAATGTTGAGCATCATGATTGACATCACTTGTTCATTTAAAATTAAATGGAATTTCCTTTAAGCATTTGTACTTTCTAGCTAATTAATATCCTTTATTTTCCTTATAGTTTTGGTATTTTACCAACTATCAATTTTAATTCTAATAATACATGGATAAAAGTCATCGAAAAGCTTGGTTAGTATTTGTTATGAAGTCTCGGACTGGGTCTCCTAAGTCCATTTTTTGTTGTACCAAACCTGAAGCCCTGTTGTTGTGTTATAGTCAGGATTGTCTGTGGACAAAGGTTTAAAGTCCATTTTCTACAAGTTGTTAGTTGCTGGTTGACCTGGATCTCTTATTTCATTGAGTTTGAGATGTGTCATTTTGAGTGATTGTTCTATTTGCTGCTTTGCACCCACTCCGTGGAACTCATCGCTACTTACTGGCATCTTTTCTTTGTGTAAATTCTGAACATAGAGCAGATGTCTTGTCACTGACTCAGGTTAATGATCAGGCTTCATTTTTGTTTGGCTTTTATTTTTTTCTTCCTTGAAAAGTGAAACATTTTAAAATCTTTAGAACTGAAGGTTAAGACAAATATTTAGGTCACTTAACAAAAGCAAAATTCCAAATGAACTCATCATGGCAAAACATTTAATAGTATTACTTCATGTCCTACCATAGTTTGAATAAAATTTTCTTAGCCCAATATCATGCAATCTACTACAAAGATAATTTAGTTAACCTGAGTCAGTGACAAGACATCTGCTCTATGTTCAGAATTTACACAAGGAAAAGATGCCAGTAAGTAGCAATGACAGTATTTTCAGTAACAAAAGTTTCTTATCAATTAGATTGAAGCAGAATATGTGCATGCTTCTACATCAATACCTAAAATGTCTAATGAAGTAAAATAACATGATTTATTTTTGTTCTTAGGACCCTAGTTTTGATAAATGCGGCCATGCACTTTTCAGTCTTTGATAGTTGCTTTAAAGAAAAAATGTGAAAGAATTTGGAACTCTTGAACATTACAATAACAACATAACAGCAATTTCTAGTGAATGCTCAGAAGACAAGAATACTGAGAGAAAGGTAGGGAGTGTAGGCCCAGCTGAAGATGTTTCAGAGGAGAATAATAAGTCTAATAGGAGCTGTGTGTCTAACGGGTGTTCTTAGTAGACTGAATAAAAATCCACATGAATTTTGCATATGGACTGAGAACTTTGGTGAGTCTGATATAGATAGGTTCTTTCTCTTTCTTTTCTTTCTATCTTCTTTCTTTCTTTCTTTCTTTCTTTCTTTGTTTCCTTTTTTCTTTTTCCTAATGTCCTTTCCTCCTCTTCCTCCTCTTCTTCCTCCTCTCCTCCTCCTCTTCCTCTTCCTCCTCTTCTTCCTCCTCCTCCTCCTCCTCCTCCTCCTCCTCCTCCTCCTCCTCCTCCTCCTTCTTCGTCTGGAAGAGGAAATTTCAAGACAGGATAGCATTAAGGATACAGAATGGTGGAATGGACCTGCTTACTACCACAGTTGTCTAGAGTGAAAAAGAACAAATATTGAAAACAAAGGATATTAAAATGTTTTGCTTAGTCAGGGAAAGTTTGATAAAGTTTCACTTTATGGACAAGAAAGATTTGAAAGATGCTGGAATTATTAAAGAGATTACTTCCATTAAAGGAAACCTACCACCCTAAGGGGAAGTCTGTACACACTGAAGGCTCCATCTTGTGAAAATGCAAAATAAATGGAAAAAGAGAGTGAACACTAAGAATGCTTCTGAAAAGGTTGCTTGTTTGTCAGCAACTGCACAAGAGAAAACTTCATGAACAGAACAACAATCACATAGTCACTAAGATCAATAATTAATATATGAGACCTCATGAAACTGAAAAGTTCCTTTAAGGCAAAGAGCACTGTCAAAAGATCAAAACAGCAGAGTACAGAATGGGAAAAGAATCTCACTTCGAACAGAGGGCTTTTATAAAAATATATAAAGAACTCAAGAAACAGGAAATCAACAAACCAAATAATCCAATGGAAAACCTGGGGTAAAAATCTAAACAGAAAATTTTCAATAGAGCAATCTCTAATGGCTAAGAAACACTTAAAGAATTTTTCAATATCCTTAGCCATCAGGGAAATGGAAATCAAAATGACTCATATTTTAATCTTACATCTGTCAGGATGACCAAAATCAAAAATAAAAGGGACAGCTCATGCTGTTGAGGATGTGGAACAAGAAGAACACTCCTCCATTGTTATTGGGAGTGCAAATTATATAGCCATTATAGAAATAAATATGATGGCTTCTCAGAAAATTGAGAATAAACTTACCTCAAGACCAACAGATACCATTTCTGGGTAAATATTCAAAGGATACATCATTCTATCACAAGGGCACTTTCTCAGCTATGTTCACAGGAGCTTTATTCATAGCTAGAAACTGGAACCAACCTAGATGAATGACCTTCAACCACAGAATAAACAAAGAAAATGTGGTAAATTTACACAGTGTACACAACTACTAAGAACAATGACATCATGAAATTTGCAGGCAAGTTGATGGAACTAAACAAGACATCCTGAGCAAAAGAATTCTAACCCAGAAAAAGAAACATTGTTTGTACTCACTTGTAAGAATTATATATTAGCCAAAAAGTGAAAAGTAACTATGCCATAATCCACAGACCCAAAGAAGCTAAGTAACAAGGAGTGTGTAAGTGAATCTGAATGAGAATGGAAAATAGAGCAGACACAAAGGGTGGATGGGAAGAGGAGACTGATGGGCCAGGGTTACAGAAGGGAACACAAATGATCACATTTAGGGAGGATGGAGGGAGACAGTACTGGGAGAGACACTAAGAATGGGGGCCATATCTGGGATGAGCTAGAAACCTAGGACAATGGAAATTCCCACTAGTGGATGAGACCCTAGTAAGATTCCTAGCAATGAGGAATATGGAACCAGAATGAGCTATCTCATGAAACCAGGCAAGACTTCCAATGGAGTGATTGGGACACCAACCCACTCATAAAATCTTTGACCCACAATTTGACTTAACTACAAGATATGCTAGGGTAAAAATGGCACAGAAATTGAAGAGTTAGCCAATTGATGATTTCTTCAGCTAGAGACTGATGCCATGATTGGAAACCTAACATGATACTGCTAGGAGGTCCAGTATATCCAGAGACTGGATAACCCAGAGACCTAGGAGAAAACCAAACACAAATGAAAAAAAAAAACAGTCAATGAAATGATTACTATGATATTCTGCTATACTCACAGATTAGTGTCTAGGCCAATTATCCTTAGAAAACCTTCAGCAATAGACCCATAGCTCAAAAGTAGGCAGAGCTTGGGGGATTCCACTGAAGAGCAGAAGGAATGATTTTAGGAGCCAGAGGTATCAAGCACACCACAGAACACCACAGAATCAACCTATCTGAACCTGTAGGGACTCAAAGAGACTGACCAGACAACCAGGATGCCTGCCTGAGTCTGACCTTGGGCCTCCACACATATGTTACACTTGTGTAACTTGATCTTTTTGTGATCTACTAAGAGTGGGCACAGGAGCTATCTATGGCCATTGCCTTCCTTTGGGAGCTTTACCTTCAATTGGGTTGCCTTGTCTAGCCTTAATAGAAGAAGAGGTGCCTAATCTTACTAAAACTTGATATTCCAAAGCTGATTGATATCCAGTGGAACTTGTCCTTTCCTGAAGAGAAATGGAGGAAGAGTGGATAGAGGAGGGGAAGAGGAGAGTCTGGAGGAGGGACTGGGAGGAGAGAGGGACATGAAACTGTGTTCAAAATGTAAATCAATCAATCAGTGATTCAATCATTCTATCAAAAAGACAGTGACTGCACAGGAAGTGTTTCCTTAGACTCATCACACAGCAGCTGGTATAACTATACAAAAAGAATCAGGCTTTATTTAGAGCTGACATTAGAATTTGATTTCATCTCTTGTAGAAATTGATATTTTTGCATAAAAAATGTAGAATAAGGGATATCATCAGTGCAATGCCATGGTTTCATAAAACTAGTGATGCCAAAAAAATTATTTAAAGGCCAATGTACCAATAAGAAGACCCTGATAGGAACTGTGTGAAACATGAAAAATAAATCTCAGTGTGGTCTCAAGGACATTGTTGTTCCCAGAGCAATGGAAGACAAGGCAAATGTTTAGAATAGAGCAAGGTCAAAACATAAGTTTTAGTTAGTAGAGGAAGCAATGTTAGAGAGAAGAAGTTATTCAAACCGCTTTGTGCCCTGATGCTAGACATGTAGTTACAGATTTGGCATTTGCTAACTTTTTTTTTTTCATGATATTGTTTGTTTCTTACTCTGCCTTCCAGTCTTCCCTTTAAGAGCAAGAATGTTTAGTCTATGAATTTAGTCTATGAATTATATTAGAAACATATACCCTGGTTTTTGGTTTTAAAGAATCTCAAACTCAAAATATTGTAGCAGAAGTTGTCATTCTTGCCAGAATTTGTCCCATTTTGTTGATGATTATTAACAGACAAGTTGACTATGAGTCTAGATATACTTCTATCCCACAAAAGAATTTGAAATAGTGATAATATATGAAAAATATTAAACAATATGTTTGACAGTGACATTAGTGAGAAAGTACGGTGCTCATTTAAATGGATAAAGAATCAATAGAAAGCAAAAGAAAAGGAAAAATAGAATAAGTGTGAGAAAATAAATGAATGCATTCAAGTTTGTGAAATAATATAAATTCCAGTAAGGGGCAGATAGACTTTGGAGGGGTGCATGTGCAAGGGTTTCCTATACATATTCCTTGAAGCAGAACAAATTCTGCTAAAAGTCTGCTGTCACTAAACTCATTATTGATCTAATGCTGTGAGTCTGAGTTACAAGGAAACTTTGAAAAGTTTCTTTCTGTCAACCATTTAGACATTTGACACAGCCACTGGTTAGACAGGCCTGCCTAGAACTTAACATTATGATTAAAAAATAACAACTTAAAATTTTAAAATATCCTTTTAAAACAAGCAGAAAAAAAAGTGTTATTATGTAAAGGAAATAGTAAACACATTTACATAATACCAAACCTATCATCAATTTTCAAATCTAAAAGTGTATGAGAAAGACACAAATAATAGCAATAATAATAATTCTAAGATTAAAAGTCAGATACTTACACTCAACCATTGGACTGAAATCAGAAACCCTTGTCTGAGGTAGGGAAAGGCTAGATGAAATTAAGGAAGAGGATGATGCAATAAGAAGAACAGTAATCCCAACTAACCCAGACACCTGAGATCTCTCAGACACTGAGCCACCAAATGGGCAGCATACACTGGCTGGATTGAGGCCCCCCTACACATGTTCATCAGAAGACTACCTGGTCTGGTATCCATGGGAAAAGATGTGCTTAACCCTGCAAAGACTTGTGTGGTCCCAGAGAATGGAGAGGCCTGGTGGGAGTTGAGGAGTGGGGACATCCTCTTGGGGACCATAGGGAGGAAGAAAAGGATGAGGCACTGTGGAGGGCATACTGGGAGGGGTAATAACTAGACGGTAAAAAATAAAAGTAATAAAATGCAATCAAAATAAAATATAAATTTCATCAACTATCCTAATTTTGTATTTCAGTAAAAGAAAAATTGTACATGCTATTTCTCTGGCAGCAAAAAGGGGAGCAGAGACTGAAGGAATGGTTATCCAGAGACAGCCCCACCTAGGGACGCATCCCATCTACAGACACCAAACCTAGACACCATTGCTGATGCCAAGAAGCTTTTGCTGACAGGAGCCTGGTATAACCGTCCCCTGCAAGGCTGTGCCAAAGCCTGACCTATACAGATGGGGATGCACAGAGTCACCCATTGCACTGAGTGTGGGGACCCCAGTGAAGGAGTTGGGGAAGGACTGAAGGGGCTGGTGGAGTTTGAAACGCCATAGGAAGAACAAGAATATCCATCAACAAGACCCACCAAAGCTCCCAGGGACTAAACCACCAACCAAAGAATGCACATGGAGGGGCCTATGGTTCCAGTTGCATATGTAGCAGAGGATGGCCTTGTTTGGAATCAATGGTGGTGCATCCCCTTGGTCCTGTGGAGGCTTGATGACCCAGTATTTGGGAATGCTAGGACACTGACCCAGGAGTGGGTGGATGGGTAGGCGAGCACCCTCATAAATGCAGGGTGGCCCAGGGAGGACAGAGTGGGTTTGTGCAGGGGAAACTGGGAAGGGAGATAACATTTGAAATGTAAATCAATAAAATAACCAATTAAAACTCAGAAATTTTATCAGTAAACAAAATTTGAAGAAGATAACATGGCCTCTTAAATATCACAGTAATATCTTATTTCAAGTTATTGTTTAATACAAATAGCTATAAAAGAAACTTTTGATAAGATTCTGTAAGTTGCTATAATAAATGAATCAAAGTATTTTATTTATCTTTAAAATACAGAGAAATATTTTAGAGCTGAAGTTCGTTAAATTTTCTGAAATCATAAGAAGCATCATACCAGGCTATGGAGAGTTGGCCATAGGATTGCTTTAGACAGATAAAAGTGTTCTATCACCTGACTTCCTACCACAGTCCAGCAGGTGAGATTTGTTTTAACTTGAAAAATACATCATCCATTAATCCAACCACATTGTTTTAATTTTCATTCTACTCATTCATTACTTTTAATTCTAAAAATATGTTTCACTCAGAAAATACTAAGTGACAAGGCAGAGTTATTTAAAAATCTCCAATTAAATAGAAAATCTGATTTTTGGATCACCTTTCCTTGAACAGATGTTACCAGAACCAATATATTTCTCAAACATGATCACAATCAAAGTGAACACAAAGCTATTGTTTTATTCATTCACACTTATACTTAGTATAAAGTAAAATGCTATGTGTAATTCCACCATAAATCAAACTGTCAGACAACAAATGCTCTCTGGGTTGGCCTTTGCTCACTGAGCAACTTCCATTTCTCTTTGTTCTCTGAGGAACTCGGGTAGCATGGCAAAAGGCTACTTCTTTGTAGATACTACTGAAAATGAGTGAATGAAAAAGTAAGTTGAATGGAAAATTGCTCCATTCTATGAAAGTATTAAATTTATAAAATGTAAACATACCACTATTTTTAATGGGAATAAATATGACAATAAGCAAAACTCATTATTATGATAGCATGTCCTGGGTCATAGCTCAGTGATAGTCATGCACAGTAAGGGCTCTGTGGTTTGCTTGTTTGTCTTTATTTTTATGAATATCTGATAGGAAATATCTATTAATCTGCTTCATAAATACAAGACAACAAATATAGTATCGTATAATGGCATAAAAGTCTTTCGTGTAGTAAAGTAATAATTTATAGGGGAAATTGTTTCAGACAAAGTACACCTCTGATACTATAGATTAATTTACATTGAAAAAAATAAGTATGTTGTCATCTTTCAAATTACAAATAGACAAATGTGTTTTAAATAATGGAAAACAACAATAAATAAATATTTTCTTTTGAACTTTATCATTTCAATAAAATAAGGCCTAGGTGCTTCATTACTTATTAATTACCATGAAATGAAATATATTTCTGTTTCTTTCTATTATAATTTGTAAGAAAGTATGCATAAAAATGAAAAACAAATCTTACAAATTAAAATAAAATGCGTGATATATCATTTTGGGTATACCATATAAATTATCCATATATTTTAAACACTTACCCTCTGCTTACTTTTCTCTCAGGTCTTTTCAACTAAGAAATAATTTCTGATATTGTTTGAAATGTAAAATTATAGAGGTAAAGTGAAGTAAAATTCTTTATGTTAACACCGTGAAGTTATACAGGCAAAGTGAGGTAAAATCCATTATGATAACACTGCTGAAGATCTTCATTATCTGAAAACTGTCCTTGTATACTGTGTGCAAAGCAATCATGAGAGATGCACTGGAAAAATTATTTAAATGTATAAAACTAAGAAAAAAGACAGTTTTAGTACACTTGATTTAGTTTTATTTTTTTTAATTATTTTATTTATTTGCATTCTAGCCGGTGCCTCCCCTCCACAGTTTCTCATCCCATTCCTCCTATCCTTTCCCTCAGAGAGGGTGCTCCCACACACCAGGCATCCTCCTTCCCTGGGGACTCGATTCTGTTGAGCATTATGAGCATCTTCTCCCACAGAGGCCAGACAGGGCAGCCTACTATAAATGTGCCAGGGGCATCAGACCAGACAGATCTTGTATGCTGCTTGGTTGGTGGCTCAGTCTTTGGGAGCTCCCAGGCTTCTGGGATAATTGAGATTACCGGTCTTCCTATGGGTATTCACATCTTCAGCTTCTTCAGTCCTTCCCCTAATTCAACCATAGGAATCTGCAACTTCAGTCCAATAGTTGGGTGTAAGTATCTGCATCCTCCTCACCCAGCTGCTGTTTGGGTTTCTCAGAGGACAGCCATGCTAGACTCCCATCTATAAACGCATAATAGCATCAGTAATAGTGTCAGGCCTTGGTGCCCTCCACCCACACCCCATGAAATGGATCCCAAGTTTGGTCATTTACTGGACCTCCTTTCCCACAGCTTCTTCTCCATTTTTATTCCTGAGGTTCTTTTAGACATGAATAGTTCTGGGTCCAAAATTTTGACTGTTTGTTGGTAACCCTGTCTCTCCACTTGAGCCCCTGTCTATCTACTGGAGCTGAATACTTAGAATTCCTTCTTCCCAATGTTGGGCATTTTTGCTAAGGCCATCTCCATGGAGTCTTGAGAGTCTCTCACCTCCTGGGTCCCTGGTACTTACTAAAGGGTCCCCCACCTCCACCCCCAGAGGCTACATATTTCCATTCATTCTCCTGGTCCTCTGGGTTTTTCCTCTGCCACTTCCCCCCATACTGTATCCTGTTCCCTTTTTCCCCTACCCCTCCCTTCTCCCACTGAGGACCCTTCATCCTCCGTGTTTCTGTTTGTTTTTTATGTTTTCTTAATTTCAGCTCTTATAGAATAGCTCAGTTGATAAACTCTTTGGTGGTATTTAGGAATCCATGGATTCTACACTCATCACTGCATTCAGGAGTGTTGGTTAGTGTTGTAAGATCAGTACTCTGGATGTGGAAACAGGAAGATCAAGCTCTCCATTAGATGGGTACAAAGCTAGTCTAAAATATATTGAAATGCATCTCAATCAATCAGTATATATTAAAATTTGAGAAATATAATATTTTCATATTTATAATGTAAAACTTCAATCTTACCTCCAGTTTTGAGCAGAATGAGAAGCAAAGCAAAAGGAATGAAAGGAAAGAAGTAAAGGAAAAGGTCAGGGAGAAAGGTAAAACAAAATAAAAAGGTGATTATATCATCTGTAAAAAGTGTGTTCAGTAGTGATTTGAAGACATAAACTTTAAAGAAATAAGTAGATTTAGTAATAAATTCTTCTATCATTTGAATTGTGATTCTCAAATTTGGAATTACATTCAATCAAGTTAGATTTTGGTTGCTATTTTTTTGTTTGTTTGTTTTGTTTAGTTTGGTTTCTGGTTTGGGATTTATTTATTTTGGTTTGTTTACTTGTTTTTTGTTTTTGTTTCCTGGTTTGTTTATTTTGGTTCTCTTTCTGTGTATGTAAACATAAAATCCATTACTTAGGGTTCTGAGATTATCACTATCCACTCAACCCTGTGTCCTGGGGAAGAGACATGCCCTTGTACTCTTGAATACTGTTCAGTTCCAAAGCTCCTTGAGAAGTTACAAATATTTGATGTGGCATTTCTCTTTCAATAGGCAACTGGACTTTGTCTCCAGAAAGAAAAAAATAAAGGTAGGTGAAGAGACACCCCACATATAACATGTGTTCTTATTGCATTGTGCTATATTATTTATTGTTAGTGTTTTCTTATTCTTGTGCTTTGGGGATTTAATATGGATTGTATTTTCATAACAGAGTCTTTAAGTAACAGATAACAATATAGTAAAAAAAAAAATACAATAAATGAAGGTTGTTGTCCTGATGAAATAAAAAAGATTGTGGCCTTTACAATTATGACAATATTTCCATGTTACTGATTATATTTATTCAAATCTGATTATATTTATTCAAAACTTTTTAAAAGTTCTTTTTTTTTTATAATCATTCCATTCATTTACATCTCGAATGATATCCCCATTCTTGGTTACCCCTCCACAAACACCCTCCCCCCAATCTCATCTGCTCTCTCCCTCCTCCACTTTGCCTCTGTGAGAACCCCCCCCCACCCCCAACCCCCTACCACAAACCAAGATCCAGGTCAGAAACTGTGTCCTCCAGTCTCAAGATCTGGATCACAGTTGAGCCTTCTAATTCTGGATTGTAGTTCACTCCAGATATAGTCAAGTTGACAATCGGGAATAACCATTATAGTGGTCTCTCCCTGGGAGCACTGGGTGTTTCTACCGCATTGTTCTTCTGCTGGGGTTGCAATCCCCCTCTGCTCCTCAAGGTCTTCTACCAGTATCCCAACCATGGTCCCTGAGCTCAGTCTTATAGTTGTCTGCGAGCATCTGCATCTGCATTGGTCAGGTGCTGGTAGAACTTTCATGGAACAACCACACCAGGTAACTTTCAGCAAGTGCCTCTTAACAACTGCAACCGTGTTGGGGTTTGGTGTCTGCAGACAGGATAGATCCCCAGGTGAGGCAGTTCTGCGATGGCCGTTCCTTCAGCCTCTGGTCTGGAACATTTCTGGGTTAAAAACTTTGAGATAGGTAGGTCGCTCCATCTCTTGACTGAGGACCCTGTTTATCTACTAGATGTAGTCTCTACCGTTTCTATATCCCTTTCACTGTGCATATAGGCTAAAGTTATCCCCATGGGGTCCTGGGAGCCTCTCACCTCCCTGGCATCTGGGATTCTCCAATGGTTGCCCCCAGTTCCTCATACCCTACTGCTAAATATTTTTATTTGATTGCCTGACCCCCCTGTACCTCTTTCTAGTCCCCACCAATATGTGACCCTGCCTCCCTTTTCCCTCACCTTTCCCTCCCTCTTCCAGGTACCCACTCTCTCCACCTCCTGCAATCATCCTTATAGTGTAATATAATTGACACTTATAAGTATTAAACCTAAGTTTGAGTGTACTTCAGCTGTATCAGATAATTTTGTTGTCTCTATAGTTTACATGTGTATGTGTGCAAGATCAAAAAAAAAAAAAAACATCTGAGTCCAAATGAAAGTCAAGACCACCTATTTCTTACCTGGAAGACAGAAAATATTACATTTTCCCACAGAAAATTTCCTATCATGTGAATATGTTTAAATATTTATTTTTTCACTTTGTGAAATAATTGTAACAAACCGAATATATGCAATACACAGTAACTAATTTAAAATTTTGGAAACTGCACTGATTTTCAAATTGTTCCAATTAAAAAGATCATTGCTCAGTCACAAAATCAGTTACCATTTAATATTAAGGATATGAATTTGAGCCAGGAAAAGTAAGATTTTAATGTGGAATAGTAAAACTGTATATTGTTTCAGGCTACTATTTCTTTCTTATAATAAGATAATTTGTAATCTATTTTCCTCTGTATGGAAATTAAAGACATATAGGCAAAATACCTTCTGTTAAATTAAAGCATATACACTTTTAATACATGTAGTTAACAAATAGACACTTCTCAACATCATACATACATGTTAATTTCACCCATAAATATATAAAATCCATTATTCTTAGAAAAAGTTTCAGTATGTATTTTTGAAAACTGTAGAGCAGCAGACGGAGGCTTTCAGCCCCAGTTGTCCTGGTATTTAGGCTCTTGCATTGAAGTTATGCACAGGGAGCAAAGATAAACAATTTTTCTAAGAAAATGTCAATGAAATCCCTTGTTAGTATTGATTTTAAAAGACTGTGACAGTATCTTGGTTCCTTCACTCTCAGATGTCTAAAAAAAATTGAAAGGTGACTATATCATCTATTGAAAGTAAACTAGCATAAGACTTGGGAGACTAAAAACTACTTCTATTTACCAATTCCAGCAGTTGAAATGCTATTTAATTTCCTTGAGATGATATATAAGTCCAAAATAAATATGACACAGACATCTACTGTTGCTCACTGTCTTCCCAGCAAATATTCGTGGTGAAGGGATGCACACTTTAGACTGTCAGTCTTATACCTAAGTTAAAATGAATGCACACAATATTTATTTGCCTCATGTTATCACAGGCAGATCATATGTCTCTGTAGCACATTTGAAAATGAGCTTAAAAATAAATATCTGTTTGTTATGGAATTTTTCAACAAATAATGGTGATAAATGTTGTTATAAGCAGTTAATTAATGTGCTCCATCTGGAAGGTTACATATTCCACAACATATGTACTTTTAAAGGCAAACAGCAACTCAGAGCGTTAGCCACTCAGTCACCACTATCATAGCAATGATAAAAGCACATGTGGATAATAGTTAAAAAATTCTCCACAGTCTCCTGCTCTGAAAAATTGCTTCTTCAAAGATCTAATCTTCTAGCTCAGTATAGATAAAACTCAGGTTCATCCCTGCCAAGGAGATATACAGACCCTTTGGGTTTCTGTTAGTTTTCTAAGTGATTAGCACAATTGTAGAACTCACTGATTAACGAGAGCAAAAGGCTTTTGTGTGTGTGTTTGTGTGTGTGTGTGTGTGTGTGTGTGTGTTGTAGTCTTTCTTCATTTACAAACAAGTTTATTTCTTTTGTTTTAGTTAAAGTTACTAAAATATTATTAATTGAATTATTAATTATTTAAAATTAATTAATTAAATTATTAAACTGGAGTATCATTATATCACTTTAATCCCATTTTTTTCTCTCCCAACACATGCCATGTCTCCTTCCCTCAACCATACTCAGGTAGCACCTCACTCTCTCTAAAAGCCATGAACTCATTTTCTTTGATTACTATTATTACACATGAACACACACACACACACACACACAATATACTGATTAAAGAGTTTTTTATGTATATCATTTTAGAGCTAGCTGCATTGTTTTGTATAAGTTATAATGATAATTATATTTTGTATATATTAATTAATGATGGAAATTCATACATTGGAATTATTTCTTAACCAGCTTTTTCCCAACTAACCACACAGAGATCTTTTAATATTTCAAACCCTTAGGCCTTAGCTGGGGAGACCCTCAACTAGCTCATCTACATTTACCCAACCACCTATCCCCATCTAGGTATGTGGCCAGCTATACCTTCCAGGACCTAAATCACGCCATCTCTTCTCATATCTTCTAGAGAAAAAGCTCTCTTCCTTCTTCCCAGAATTCTTTCGATTCTCCTAGGAAGTCCAACTTTCTACTTCCTACCCAGTTAATTGGCCATCAAATTTTTATTAAAGATCACTAGAGAATGCTTTCCATAGCTGAGGAAGGACAGAGACATAATTTCACACAATGTAGCCCAACAGTATTTTGTAATGAAGTGAGAAGTCATCCTTGGGAGGAACTAATTATCTCTCAGTTGCCTATAATTCTTTGTTTCTGGCTAAATTCCTTTCAATTACCCCTTCCCTGTTAGCATATCTATTAAAAGTGTTACTGTTCAGGTATTGTTTCACAAGCTATGGTATTTCAATACCAGGAAACACTGAGGGATAGCACTGTTGTCATTTGTAGGAAACTAGTCTCCCACTTCCTGGATCTCATAATCTTTTTAGTCACTTTTCTGCCCTGTTCCCTGAGTTTCGGTACAGGAGTTAAATTGTAGAACTATTTGTTAAGAGTAATAGAGGGAATCACTGGATCTCTGCACACCTGATGTGAGTTTCTTAAATGCCCTTCATTTGCTGTAAAGAGTAACTTCTTTGATGACAAGTGTGAGCTATACTTACCTGTTTATAGTAGGATAAGTTTTAGATACAATTATGGTAGTTTAGTAAAGCAGTGGTTTTAGGCTCTCTTTTAAGAACATTGACCATACTGGCCATAGGCTCTTGGCTAGATTTCTAGTACTAGATGTGACTTCTCTCCTATTTAGTGTCCCTTAAGTCGTTAAGAGAGCTGTTGGTTACAACCAAGTTAAGAGTGCCACCATTTCACCTTCATGGATATTCTGCCATATGATGTTCTAGTTTACATGTTTTGCAGCAGGACAGCACTATTGTTTGCTTAGTTTTGTTGACAGCTGTCATAATATCTTCAGATTCTATGAAACCTAGACACATACAAATGAGACTTTCACGTTAAACTCAGCTCCAATTGTCTGATTCCTGGAATTGAAGTGTGTTGCCTCTTTAGAAAGAGAATTACCTTCAGTCTCTAAGAAGTAACCAAAAGAACAAGCAAAAATTGCTGATATTTCTTTGGAATTTACTTGAAATACTCTGACCAAAAACCCAAAAAGTAGATTTTCATAGTTGCCACTGAGGTGTTTTTATTTAGTAGACTATCTCTTCCATGAGGAGCATTGTTACATGTGATGTATATGTATATGTGTATGTGTGTGTGTGTGTGTGTGTGTGTGTATGTGTATGTGTGTGTGTGTATATGTGTATGTGTGTGTGTATATGTGTATGTCTGTGTGTATGTGTATGCGTGTATGTATATCTGTATGTGTGTGTGTATGTGTGTGTGTGTATATATATGTGTATGTGTGTCAAAATATGTGACAATTTTCTATAATATTAGGTAAATATAAAATAAGGTAAGCCCTCAAGGTTTTACCAAACATCCTTGGTGTAATTTGTTACTTTTCCCTCCCTCTAGCTTTCTTTTGAAATCTGTAGTGGGTTGAATATACTTGGGAGTGGCACTATTAGGAGGTGTGACCTTGTTGGAGGAGGTTTGGCCTTGTTGGAAGAAGTGTGTCACTGTGGGGGTGGGCTTTGAGACCTTCCTTCTAGCTGTCTGAGGACAGTCTGCTACTGGCTTCATTTAGATTAATATGTGGAACTCTTGACTCCTCCAGCACCATGTCTGCCTATACACTGCCATGTTTCCCACCTTGATGATAATAGGCAGAACCTCCAAGAGTAAGCCAGACTCAACTAAATGCTGTCCTTTATAAGAGTTGTCTTTGTCATTGTGACTCTTCACAGCTATGGCAACCCTAACTAAGACAAACTCAGGCACTCCTTCCCTGCTTCTACCCCTCTCCCTGCTTTTCATATTTCTTTCATCATACCGCTTGTATCTACTCTTTCTCTCTGTTAACTAACCCATCCCTCATCTCCATGGTCATTTCTCATTCTCCTGGTTTCTGTGGATACTCCATGTTGTATAAGGCACATCTGAAGATTTGGGGCTAAGGACCACAGATGAGAGCAAACATATGGCTTTTGTCTTTCTGGTTACAGTACTTTGTTAAACTTAAGCAGTTTAACTTCCCACAGTGTCTTGAATACTGACAATTTCTCCTCCTGAGTTAATACACTTTTATTTTTGAAAACAAGGAAAAAATACTGAAAATTCCCAGCTCAACTGAACACAGATTCCTATGTCTCATTTCATTCTGATTCCAGACAAGGATTTTTTTTTTTGCCTTTTTGATTCTGATGCTTTAATAGAAATTCCTTTCAATTTAATTTTTGAGACATTTTATAATCATTGTATAGATTTTATGTGACAATCTAGAATGCTTTTATTTTTAATTAGTTACTACATATATTTCCACAGATACATTCTTCGGATTACATGTGCAATGCTCTAATATCCTATGACTTAACAAGATGTGTTTTGTCATATCTACTTAAAGGTCTCAAATCACTTAAATATTGGTGGTTATGAAGTAAGCTTATTATGCCTGATAATTTTAAAAGGAAAAAGTATTTCTCTAGGTAAAAATTAATGAATATTTCTACTGAGGTTACCAAATCAGAATTATCACAAAATAATTCTATAAGGCTGGTAAATGAAGAAATAATAGTAAAATGAAAATAAAGCAAAAGATAATGCCTATGTATATACAATCTGTCTGATATATATATTTATAAATAAATATTTAAAGAACTTTATACTATACCATCTCTACATTTACATTCATATGCAAATTAATGCATTTATAGTAAAAATAATCTGAGTTTATTCATTGGGATTGGAAATGTCAAGGAGCTAATTCTGTGTAATCAGGTCAGAAAAGTATAAACCATTCCATGGTAAGAAAATTGATTCATTTTTTTCAAATTAGTTATGTTATTTATTTACATTTCAAATGTTGCCCCTCCTTCCAATCCCCTCTCCCATATGTTCTTCACCCCATCCTCCACTCCTTTGATCTGAAAAGGTATTCCCCCCTTTACTGAGGCATTCCCTCTTCCTCAGGGGAATCAATTCTCTACAGGATTAGGCACACCCTCTCCCAATGAGGCCAAACAAGGCAGTCCTCAGCTACATATGTTCCAGGGTCCTCAGACCAGCCCCTCTAAGCTCTTTGGTTGGTGGCTTAGTCTCTGGGAGTTCCCAGGGATCTGGGTTGCTTGACCCTCTTGTTCTTCCTATGGCATTAGTTTCAGCTTCTTCAATCCTTCCCCTATCTCTTCCATAGGGGTCCATGACCTCAGTCCAATGGTTGGCTGAAACTATCTTCATAAGTCTTAATCAGCTGCTAGTAAAGACAACCATGAGACACCTCTCAGAAGACAACCATGCTGGGCTCCTGTCTACAAGCACAACATAGCATCGATAATAATGTTGGGGTTTGGTGGCTATCTATGGGATGGATCCCAAGTTTGGGCTGGTGACTGGACTTCCTTTCTTTCAGTCCATCCTTCATTTTCATCCCTATATTTCTTTTAGATAGGACCAAGTCTGGGTCAAAATTTTTGAAGATGAGTTACTGTTCCCATCCTTCCTCTGGGGGCCTTGTTTAACTACTGGAGGTGAGCTCTTCAGGTTCCATCTCCTCACTGTTAGGCACTTTGGCTAATGTCATCTCCAGTGTGCCATTTGAGTACACAGTTAAGCAACAGCCTTTTTTAAAGTTAAGTGAAAATGACAATAGGTGAAACCAAATCTATCTACATGTTTATTGTGGACAGCCCTCTCCATACTGAGACAATAATTATTTAGGGCAGGCAGTATGTTGTAATTTGCTATTAATACCCTCCCAAATGTATAGAGCCACTATAATGATAAGTTCACAGATGGCAAGATCTTGGTCATGGTTTCTGATCCTCAGCAATTCACAATGCATATCTCAGGTATTAACTAGAATACATTGTTAGGAGAAAGAACTTACTTCTTCCTGCAGGATGTTTGTCTAGGAGTTATTATTTGGTTACTTCCAGAACTGGACAAAGCACTCTTTCTTATGTAGCAATGGTTACTTTCTAGAGTGTAGTGCCTGTAGTCAAAAGCAAATTGACTGTCTCTTGTTCCAACACCTGTAAGTTATATCATCTCTCTATCCTAGTTATTATACATACACCCTGTGACAACAACACAAGCTGGCCCATGAGGTCAATGTAAACATTTACAAGGTGATTTGTATAAAGATTTAAAACAACCTGTTTCTCTGATGTTGAAGTTTCTCAACCTATTTTATCCTTTATTCACCCTTCTTCTTTTCCTGCCTTGTTTATTTCCAAACCAATGGTACAAGAAATTTTTTTTCCACTAAGACTTCTCCAGTCTCTGCAAGTGATCATTATTCCTGTAAATATAAAGATGCATGTACTCCTTTACTGTATGCCAAAAAGTTTCTATGTGAATCCACAAAAATGAGAGTAGGTGGTGGTAGAACAGTGGTTTCCCTAATCCATTACTCACAGATCATGAAACAAGTACTTTTCCAAAGTTTCTCCTGTGATAAAATATAGACCATAAGTAAGCATCAAATCTGTTACTGTCATTTGATCTGCTCTGTTTCTTTGGGGAATTCAGTTTCTTCCAGAGCTTCAGTGTAAGCTTTAAGGGGACTATATCTAAAATGTGCTATATGTTACAAATTTCTTTTATCTGATAAACATGCTGTGATTATAGGTAGACTTTGGTAACTCTGTACTGTACTATACCAGCACAAACTGTAGACTCCGTGATAAACCAAAGAATATTTTTTTAAATGTTTATTTTTAAATGCAATGACATTTTCACAAACTGATGAGGCAGACCAGACATGGCAACATACAGAGAGAACTAATGATCTTTGACCAAAGTGCTAAGATTTTACGATGAAGAATGGATAATAATTTCAACAAGTTATACTGGAAACAGTAAACACTCATAATTCTAAAGTTATACCAATAATATATTAAATCATGCATAAAATCCTAAAATGCTTTAACACTTGAAATCCTAGAAATGATCCTTAGGGAAGCATTATGAAGAAATTTTTTTTTTGTTTCCCATGTTTTATTTTACTTATTTATTTATTTATTTATTTATTTATTTATTTATTTATTATTTTACACTGCAGATTTTATTTCCCCCCTTGTCCACCCTCCAACTGTTCCAAGTCCCATACCTACTCCCCACACTCCTGTCTCCTCAAGGATGTCTTCATCCCCTACCCACAACCCTACTTGCCCTGTAAACTCCCTGGGGCCTCCAGTCTCTTGAGGGTTAGATGCATCATCCCTGATCCAACCCAGACCCAGCAGTCCTCTGCTGAATGTGTTGGGGGCCTCATATCTACTGGTATATGCTGGTTTGGTGGTCCAGTGTATGAGATATCTTTGGGGTCCAGATTAATTGAGACTGCTGGTCCTCCTACAGGGTTGCCCTCCTCCTCAGCTTCTTCCAGTCTTTCCCTAATTCAACCACAGGGGTCAGCAGCTTCTTTCTATGGGTTGGGTGCAAATATTTCCATCTGACTCTTGCAGTTGCTTGTTGGGTCTTCTAGAGTGCCATCATGCTAGGTCTATTTTTTTTTTTGAGTTCTCCATAGTTCCAGTAATAGTGTCAGGCCTTGGGACCACTCCTTGAGCTAGATCCCACTTTGGGCCTGTCACTGGAACTTCTTTTCCTCAGGGTCCTCTTCATTTCCATCCCTGTAGTTCTTTCAGACAGGAACAACTATGCATAAGAGTTTTGACTGTGGGATGGCAACCCCCTCCCTCATTTGATACCCTGTCTTTCTGTGGGAGGTAGGCTCTACAAGTTCCCTCTCCCTACTGTAGGGAATTTCACCTAAGGTCCTCTCTTTGAGTTCTGAGAGTTTCACATCCCAGGTCTCTGATACATTTTGAAGGGTCTCCCTAACCTCCTACCTCCCGAGGTTTCCTGTTTCCATTCTTTCTGCTGGCTCTCAGGGCTTCAAGTCCTTTTCCTTCACATAATACCAGATAATGTTCTCCTCTTCCCACCACCCCCCAGTCCCCTTTCCTTCCCAGATCCCTCCCTCCCCACTTGTGATTGCTTTCTTTTCCCTCTCAAAAGGGGCTCAGGTGTCCTCACTTGGGTCCTTCAGCTTGTTGAACTTTATCAGTTCTGTGAACTGTATCTTGTGTATTCTGTACTTTTTTTCCCGATATCTACTATTAGTGAGTACATTCTATGCATGTCCTTTTGGTCTGAGTTACCTCACTCAGGATGATATTTTTCTAGTTCCATCCATTAGCCTGCAAAACTCAGGATGTCCTCATTCTTAATAGCTGAGTAGTACTCCATTCTATAAATGAACCATATTTTTGTATCCATTCTTCTGTCGTAGGACAACTGGGTTGTTTCCAGCTTCCTGCTATCACAAATCAGGCCTCTATAAACATAGTGGAACATGTGCCCCTGTGGCATGGTGGGGCATATTTTGCATATATTCCCAAGAGAGGTATTGCTGTGTCTTCATATAGATCTATTTCCAATATTCTGAGGAATCTCCAGATTGATTTCCAGAGTGATTGTACAAATTTGCATTCCCACCAGCAATGGAGGAATGTTCCTCTTTCTCTACTTCCTCACCAACATGTCTTGTCACCTGTGGGTTTTTGTTGTTGTTGTTTATTTTATTTTATTGATACTGTGTTTACAATTCAAATGTTTTCCCCTTTCTAGGTCTCCCCTTTGGAAACCCCCTAACCAATCCCTCCTCCCCTGCCTCTATGTGAGTATTTCTACACCCACCCACCCACTCCTGTCTTCTCTCCCTGGCATTTCTCTATACTGGGACATCTTAAACCCTCAGTCTCAAGGGCCTCTACTATCATTGATGGCAAACAAGACCCTCTTCTGCCTCATATGTGGCTAGCACCATGGGTCCCTCTGGGTATATTCTTTGGTTGGTGGTCCAGTCACCAGGAACACCAGGTGGGCCAGGACATTTGACACTGTCGCTCCCTCCATGGGACTGCAAACTCCCTCAGCACCTTCAGGCCCTTCTCCAACTCCTCCATCTGGGACCTCACACTCAGTCTAATGGATGCTGTCAATTAAATCTTGGGTATTCCAAACTTTTGAGATAATATCCACTTATTAGTGAGTACATGCCATGTTAATGCTTTTGTGACTGAGTTACTTCACTCATGATGATATATTCAAGTTCTATCCATTTGCCTGTGAATTTCATGAAGTCATTGTTTTTAATAGCTGAGTAGTATTCCACATTGTAAATGTTCCACATTTTCTGTATTCATTCCTCTGTTGTTGTTCCTGTATGGCTGCTATGAACATAGTGGAGCATTTGTCCTTATTACATGTTGGAACATCTTCTAGGTATATGCCCAGGAGTGGTATAGCTGGGTCCTTAGGTAGTATTATGTCCATTTTTCTGAGAGAATGCCAAACTGATTTCCAGAGTGGTTGTATCTGCTTGCAATCCTACCAGCAATGGAAGAGTGTTCCTCTTTCTCCACATCCTCACCAGCATCTGCTGTCACCTGAGTTTTTGATCTTAGCCATTCTGACTGGTGTGAGGGTTGCTTTGATTTACATTTCCCTGATGACTAAGGATGTTGAACATTTCTTTAGGTGCTTCACAGCCCTTTGAGGTTCCTCAGTTGAACCTCATTAGCTCTGTTCACCTGAACAGAGAAGCTAATTCTCTGTTTAGGTTTGTTCTCCATTTTTTGATAGTGTTATTCGGTTCTCTGGAGTCTAATATATATTGGATATTAGCCCTCTATCAGACATAGGATTGGTAAAGATCTTTTTCCAATCTGTTGGTTGCTATTTTGTCCTATTGACAGTGTTCTTTGCCTCACAGAAGCTTTGTAATTTTATGAGGTCCCATTTGTGGATTCTTGATCTTAGAGGATAAGCCATTGGTGTTCTGTTCAGGAATGTTTCCTCTGTGTCTATGTGCTGGAGACATTTACTCACTTTCTTATCTATTAGATTCAGTGTATCTGGTTTTATGTGGAGGTCCTTGGTGGACTTGAACTTTTTACAGGGAGATAGGAACGGGTCAATTTGCATTCTTCTTCATGTTGACTGAGAGCTAAACAAGTACCATTTGTTGAAAATGCTGTCTTTTTTTCCACTGGATGCTTTTAGCTCTTTTGTCAAAGATCAAGTGGCTGTAAGTGTGTGGGTTTATTTCTGGGTCTTCCATTCTATTCCTTTGGTTTAGTGCCTGTCACTGTACCAATACCATGCAGTTTTTATCACTATTGCTCTGTAGTACAGCTTGAGGTCAGGGAGGCTGATTTCCCCAGAAGTTCTTTTATTGTTGAGAAGAGTTTTTGCTATCCTGGGTGTTTTGTTATTCCAAATGAATTTGAGAATTGCTCCTTCTAACTCTATGAAGAATTGAGTTGGAATTTTGATGAGGATTGCATTGAATCTGTAGATTGCATTTGACAGGATGGCCATTTTTAACTATATTAATCCTGCCAAACCATGAGCATGGGAAAACTTTCCATCTTCTGAGTTCTTCTTCGATTTCTTTCTTTAGAGACTTGATGTTCTTGTCATATAGATCTTTCACTTGTTTGGTTAGAATCACAATAAGATACTTTATATTTTTTGTGACTATTGGGAATGGTGTCATTTCCCTAATTGCCTTCTCAGCCTGTTTATCCTTCCAGTATAGGAAGGCTACTGATCTGTTTGAGTTAACTTTATATCGGGCCACTTTGCTGAAGTTATTTATCAGCTGTAGGAGTTCTCTTGAGGAGTTTTTTGGATCACTTATGTATACTATCATATCATCTGCAAATAGCCATATTTCTATTTCTTTCTTTCCATTTGACCTCTTTTTGTTGTCTAATTGCCCTTGCTAGAAAAGGCTGGAGTTGCCATTCTAATATCAGATAAAATCAACTTTCAACCAAAAGTCATCAAAAGAGATAAGGAAGGACATTTCATACTTATCAAAGAAAAAATCTACCAAGAAGAACTCTCAATTCTTAACATCTATGCGCCTAATGCAAGGGCAACCACATTCATAAAAGAAACTTTACTAAAGCTCAAAGAAAACATTGCACCTCACACAATAATAGGGGGAGACTTCAACAACCCACACTCATCAATGGACAGATCTTGGAAACACAAACTAAACAGAGACAGTGAAACTAACAGATGTTATGAACCAAATAGATTTAACAGATATCTATAGGACATTTCATCCTAAATCAAAAGAATATGCCTTCTTCTCATCATCTCATGGTACCTTCTCAAAAAGTGTCAATATAATTGGTCACAAAACAAACCTCAACAGATATAAGAGTATTGAAATAATCCCATGCCTCCTATCAGATCACTACAGAATAAGGCTGGTCTTTATTGGCAACAACAGCAACAGAAAGCCTACATACACATGGAAGCTGAACAACGTTCTCTTTAATGATAACTTGGTCAAGGAAGAATTAAAGAAAGAAATTAAAGAATCCCTAGAATTTAATGAAAATGAAAGTACAACATACCCAAACTTATGGGACACAATGAAAGCAGGGTTAAGAGGAAAACTCATAGCTCTGAGTGCCTCCAAATAGAAACTGGAGAGAGCATACACTAGCAACTTAACAGCACACCTGAAAGCTGTAGAACAAGTAGACGCTAATAAACCAAAGAGGATTAGAAGGCAGAAAATAATCAAACTCAGGGCTGAAATCAACCAAGTAGAAACAAAAAGCACTATACAAAGATTCAACAAAACCAGGAGCTGGTTTTTTGAGAAAATCAACAAGATAGATAAACCCTTAGCCAGACTAACTGGAAGGCACAGAGACAGTATCCAAATTAACAAAATCAGAATGAAAAGGGGGATATAAGAACAGATACTCTATATTCAACAAAATTGTAAAATCTGTATGAAATGGACAATTTTCTAGACAGATACCAAATACCAAAGTTAAGTTAGGGTCAGATAAACCAAATAAACAGTCCCTTAAACCCTAAAGAAATAGAAGCACTTTTTAAATGTCTCCCAAGCTACAAAAGCCTAGGACCAGATGGGTTTGGTGCAGAATTCTATCAGACCTTCAAAAAAGACCTAATACCAATACTATTCAAACTGTTCCAAAAAATTGAAATGGAAGGAACCCTATCCAATTCATTCTTTGAGGCCACAGTTACACTGATATCAGAACGTCACAAAGACCCAACAAAGTAAACTTCAGACCAATTTCCCTTATGAATATCAATGCAATAATACTCAATAAAATTCTTGCAAACGAATCCAAGAACACATCAAAAGGATCATTCACCATGATCAAGTAGGCTTCATCTTAGGGATGCAGTGATTTTTCAATACCTGGAAATCCATCAATGTAATCCACTACATAAACAAACTCAAAGTAAAAAAACCACATAGTCATTTTGTTAGATGCTGGAAAAGCATTTGACAATATTCATCATTCCTTCATGATAAAAATCTTGGAAAGATCAGGAATTCAAGTCCATACCTAAACATACTAAAAACAATATATAGCAAACCAGTAGTCAATGTCACCTGAGGTTTTGATCTTAGCCATTCTGATTTGTGTAAGTTGGAATCTCAAGGTCATTTTGACTAAGGACTTTGAACATTTCTTTAGGTGATTCTTGGCCATTTGAGATTCCTCTGCTGTAAATTCTCAGTTTATTACTATATCCCATTTTTTTGATTGGGTTGTTTCATTTTTGGTTGTTAGTTTCTTGAGTTCTTTATCTATTTTTTATATTAGCCCTTTATCAGATATGGGGTTAGTGAAGGTTTTTTCCCAATCTATAGGTTGCTGATTTGTCTTATTGACTACAACCTGTGCCTTACAGAAGTTTACCAGTTTTAATAGGTCCCATTTATCAATTCTTGATCTTAGAGCATGAGCCATTTTTGTTCTGTTTAGGAAATTTCCTCCTGTCCCAGTGAGTTCAAGGCTCTTTCCTACTTTCTTTTCTATTAGATTCAGTGTATTTGGGTTTATGTTGATGTCCTTGATCCACTTAGTCTTGAGCTTTGTTCAAGGAGACAAATATGGGTCTATTTCATTTTACAATATACAGACAGCCAGTTAGACCAGCACTACTTATTGAAGATGCTTACAATGAAAGCGCATTTACAAGAAGAAATACTGGGAGTTGCCTAAACAAAATATTCAGTACAATAGAAGAAGCAGTCAAATCATTTAATGCTATTCTAGAAAAATGGAGAATTTATTCTCAAATAATACATATAAAAACAACAAGTTAATATTCAAAGTAAATAAATAATTATGGAGCAGAATAGGAAAGATATTGATAACCTAATGTTGCAAGATTTTCCCTGTCCAACCACATTAGGGCAATAAGTCCACCAAGTTGTCCATTCACTTTTACATATAGGCCTACAAATGTATACACATGCATGCACATTCATATGCATATAGACATACATGCAAAAGTTAATTCTGGTTCTTCATCTCAGTCCCATTCTCCCAGACATAAGACTCAAACTCAAAATATATTTAAAAAATCCTTGCCCAAATTGCTAGGTTTTTCTATTATTAGATCATAACTAAAACAACCTAAATTATTTTAATTTATATGGTTTCACATACCTGGTTACCTAGACTCAAATACTATGCTTCTGTTTCCTCACATCTTCCTGGGTGAATCTTCCTTACCTGTCTCTATCCCAGAATTCTTTCTCCTTCATAGATATCCCACCTCTTTTTTTTTTTCCTAAGCCACAGGCTATTAGATTTATTATTGACCAGTGCCACATCTGCACAGATATATACAGACACACAGACACACAGACACACATACACACACTTGTTAGAAAATTGGAATTGTGTACATTGTCAGTAGAAATAAAGAATTGTGCAGGTAAGAAAAACTATTGACTGGTTCTGCACAAAACTACAATTTACACAAATTGACATTATATTATATAGCAATCATATGATTTGTTTATTTATAAAAATCATTTACATAATAAAGTTAAATAACTGTGTATGTTCCTACACTCATTGAAGTATTGGTAAAAAAATGATAAAATGGGAAACAACCTAAGTTCTCTGATACATAAATATGTAATAGAAATTTGTGTAAATATATAATAAATGCTATTCGGTCTTAAGTGAAATGATATAAAATATAAAAGCATTGATGAACTTTAAGGTGATTATATTAAATGAAATATTAAATTTTTATATTAAGCCAAATACCAGAGAATACGAATCCACTAGCAATGTGTTTTAAAGAGTATGTCTCATACCTCATACATCTCAGAAAACAGGCTTTGATGCTTGTGAGAAGTTGGCAGAGGAGGAGAGGGAGAGTTTCTAAAAACAACACATAAAGCTTTATTATGTAAGATGAGCAAGTTCTTGGTTTGTACACAATTGACTCCTAGTGAAGACTGTATTACACATTTAAAGTTCTGTTAAAATGGGACAGTTCACACTATTGCAGCAACAATAAAGATACACACAAAACAACAACAATAACAAACAAACAAACAAAACCCAAAGAAACAAAGGTCATATTTTAAACTATAGCAGTTGAAAACTGTGTGCACTCAAAATCTTTCTTGGCAACAAGTACCTAAAAGTTGTCGCTGAATTTTGCTACACAGCAGGATGTTGTCAGAAATTTTATTAATAGACAAGAACCAGAGAAGTGAATCAGAAATCTCAGCATGTCCTGTTGAAGGCCAACAATCTGACATCCCTGTTATATTAAACTCCAGGAGAAGCTAAGGACTTACAAAATGAGGATGCTCTTGGCTCTGGAATGCATGAAACTTGGATTTGCCATATAAGGCATACCTTTGGGGACTTTTCCTGTGTCTTATAGATAATGGTTAATGCATATCAGTTATGAAGTTATATTGTAATTATAATTGTATAATTGTAATATGTACACACACACACACATAGATATATATAATTGAAAGGTCTGAAAACAAAAAAAATTCAGAAAAATATGAAAACAGGATATTCCTATGCTAGTTAAGTTTTTGTAAAGAATGATTTATATTCAGTATTAAAAATGTACTGATTGGAATGTAACACAGCTTTATCAGTGATGAATGGCAGAAGGTACTACTGTAGAGCTTTTAGAGAGTTATCAGCTCTCTTATAGTAAGTAAACAAAAAGCAGCAGACAAATGGAACCCAACCAACAACAAAAAAAAAAAATAAGCTAACTGTGAGGCACAGCTAGACACCACTGTGTATTCAGAGGTGCCCATCGTTAACTATCATAGTTTATGATCACATATAAAATAGCTTCTCTTCCATTGATATTATGCTGCTAGAAACATGTTTCATGGTCCTCCAGACCTAGCAAGCTGAATACTGTAAAACTAAAAATTGAAAATATAACTAAGACATAAACTGGATAAGGAAATCTACATAAAGTGAATAGATGACATGGAAAAGTAATATTTGCTTTCTTTAATTCTTTTGTTTTCCACTGGTAAGAGATTGAAAATGTCAGACACTGTTTTCTGTGTTTTTTGTCTCTCTCTCTTTCTTTTCTTATTTTTACAACTTTGGAGATTTTAAAATAATTACAGCAATTCTTCTTTTCCCTTTTATGCTTGCAGTACTTATCATGTAACCATCACCTTGCTTCCATTCAAATTTCTGACCACATTTCCTTTTATAGCTGTTACATATATATGTGCAAATATGTAAATAGAACCTGTGCAGTCTGTATACAGTTATATGTCTGTCTATGTCTTCAGGAATAGTGATTTACTATTGGATAATCTATTGGCATGCTCTTGCCTGGGGAAGTTGATCTCTACTGGTCTCAGTTCTCCATAATTAATTGTGGTTCTTTGTCTAGGATGAAGGTCTCTTTGGCTTTACCTGTTCCACTTATTGTATATATTAGCATCATTGACAGTGATATTTTAATATCTATGGCAGAAAATATATGTTATTCAGTAAAATATGATATAGCTGAATATTTTCAGAGTTTCAGGTCCATATTATAACATGTTTATTAATTTTTATAATGAAAATGTATTTTCCTCTTTTCTATTTTTTCTTCTGCCTCTTCCCATGTTCCCTCTCTTTCAAATTGATGTACTCCCTTGTATTCTTAGTGGTGTGTGTGTGTGTGTGTGTGTGTCTGTGTGTGTGTGTGTGTGTGTATGCATCAATAAATAAATATAATTTGTGTCCTTTTAATGTTCGGCTTATATATTTTAGAGCTGACTATTTTTTCTTGGGTAATCAGTCACGGGGCACATTCTTGGGAGTGATTTTTTTTTCCTTCTCTTAATAGTAATTAACTGCCTCTAATTTCTTCTCTAGAGGTAGGCCTTCACATGATTTCCCCATTCAGATTCAATCTATCTATTGATATTATCATAGTCAGATATTGTTTAGCCAACCTTACTATTAAAGTATCCTGCCATTCTGAGGAAAAATAATTTCACAGCATATTTTCTGGTTCTCTTGCTCTTGTAATTTTTTTCCTCCACTTTTTGGATGTTCATTCAGCTTGTGTTGTAGTTATTTCTGTCCAACCTACTGTATATATAATCAGTAGATTTCTACATAAGGCCTGTTGTGGTTTTCTGTACTGGTCTTTATTTAATGTCAAGAGACATTTTTGATGTGTGTGTGTGTATGTGTGTGTGTGTGTGTGTGTGTGTGTTTTGTGTGTGGGGAAGATAGCAAGGACATAGGAGGAGTTTGTAAGGAGAAACAAAAATCAGAGTATAATTTATAAAAAAGTCTATTTTAAATAAAAAAATAAAATTATTGTTTTATTTTTATATATCAAAATATATATTGAGTGTATGCATCCAAAAGAAAAAGTACTTACAATTTCAAGTTCACAGAATTTAAAATTAGAAAAGTATAAATAGCCACTATTGGATTCAGTTTTATAAAAATTAAATTATATCCGAACCAATGTGTGATTTTCCAAACCCTTTGCCTTAGATCTGTTTGTTTTCATGATTATTTTGTTTGTCTGTTTATAGAAATTGAGATTTATTTCATTTTATTTCCATGGCTGTTTCCTTAAATTTATGTTTATGCATCACATTGTGCATGTTTCCCATGTAAGCCAGAATAAGGCATCAGATTTCCTAGAACTGGATTTACATATGGTTGATAGTCACCAAATGAAGCTAGGACTCATAACTGGGTCTGCTACAAGAGCAACAAGTATGCTTAACCATTCAGCAATTCACTGGTCCTCTTATATGTCTCTTTAAAGTAAATACAATATATACAATTTTCTTTGTCACTAACTTTATTTGATTAAAATAATTCTTGGTTATTTATTGCATTACTAACAAATTATTTTCTCATATTTTCTACCTTTATTAATTATTCTGAACTTACATGGCTCAAATACCTTCCTAATATTTTGAATTTCTACGAGTCTCTATTTATTTCTATGTGCATTTTACAAAGAAACTTTAACAATTTTTGATCTGAAAATCCAAGTCTTCCATTTGTAAGCTTACCAACATTTTATCATTTTTCCACTGCAGTTGTGCTCAAATGTGTCATTACTAATATTTAGTGATGCATATTCAAACTTTTGATGAACAAACACATTTCTGCCACTCTTAGTATCATGAGGCAAACTCTATAGAACTGACTTTTCTAGCCACAAATGAATATATCTTCACTGTGTAAATACCTCACACTAATTTCAGTCATCTACTCAGTGCTTTCGCATTTATATGTCGGTTTATTTTACTTGCTGGTGTATTTAATAACACAAAGATAATCAACGAGTAATTAAAACACTATTTTAGATAACTGTCAGCTGAAACAGAATAGATACAGGGGGCATATAATTAATTACATCCTCCGGCTCTTGTAAGGCTTTATCAGACTTCTCAGTTGAACTGACACAAACTTAGAACTGTTTAGATTGTAAGTAAAGGTTGACTAAATATTGCCTTGGGAAAAGAAGGTAATATATTTTGAAGATGTGGGAATCTCATAATAAAAACAGCCAGGATCACAAGTGATGTGTTTAGTCAACAGTCGAACATCAGATGTTCATCAATACTTCTCCTCTTCTCTAGGCTTTCCCCTGCCATTGTCTCTGCACAGTTTCTGTTAAGTATACATGTATGTGTATGTATATATGAAAGAAAAATTCAACATTTTATTTCACCAACAGTGTTTTTTTCTGTTCTTATAAGTAAGTATATTTTTCTTACCTATACATCTGCAGGCTACAAAAATTAGATATTAGCTTTAATATATTTCTTGCATATCTCTTAATTGAACTTGACCATTTCATGCTTGTCATGCATGTGTCTTGTTCATTGTTCACTGAAATATGCATTTAATGAAGAGTTTGACTTTGCTTTCTTTTGTTGTTGTTTGTTTGTTTTTTGTTTTTTTGGTTTTTTGTTCTGACATTTCTTTCTTGTGTCAGTGGGGAATTTTATCCATTATTTCAAAGACTATTCTAGTTCATAATTTAAAAATGTCACTCACTCCTACAAGGATACTAAGAAGTCTACAAAAATCGTTATGATGCAAATGCAGCTTTCAGCTCCTGATGGTGAATAGAAATAACAGGAACTTGCTGGTTGCTTATATCTCTAAGTTTCTATTTACATAACAAACAGAGCTAATCAGTAGAAGAGGAATTTTCAACTTGGAAAGAAGTTAATGAGGATTTTACTTTTTATGGGATTTATATATTTCTACTCTAATATAAATTTCTAAAATAAAAATATGAATATCAGCTAGATTTTTTTCTAATAGTACATGCATCACAGAAACAATAGAAAATGAAAGAACTCATTGTTCAAAAGACATCACACTTTTTAAAATAAGGACTAGAGATATTATTGAGAGTGTTTTAGTTTTCATTAGAAAGTGAAACCTTATCCTTTTTGGGATAAGGTCACTTTAACCCAAAAGCAATGCAAAGATCCTAAATTTAAAGAGACTACTTTTAAAAAGTTAGATGGAAAAGACATGTTGCTCTCAGATGCGCAGAATTATCCCCAGACAATAACTGAAACAGATTTCCTATTACTGAATTCAGTTCAAAACCTGGAACTATTGAGTATAGGCACTCATGCTACCAACACATGTAAAAAATAAAACTAAAATGTAATGAAAAATAAATAAAGGGCCTGAGGAGATGACTCTATAAAATTTTTACTAAAAGTATGAGGACAATGTTAATTTTGGTAAAGGTAAGCAAAATGCATAAAAATCTTGATAAATATGATAAATTTTCATATACTATATTTTTTGCCTCAAGGCACTGTGAATATATTAATTTTAAAATACAGTTCAGGATTGTGAAGGCAGAACTTAAGTTCTGATTTAACGGTCAATATTGACTTAAACTACCTAAGTTATTTAAAGGTCATCATACTTATCTTAAAAGGCAATAGTAAAAATATTTTGTATTTTTATACACAGATAGGTTTCAGTGGCTGTCAAGTGAGATGTTATTCACAAAAGACATAAACATATTAACATATTCCAATAAAGGGAATCTCAATCAGTCCCTCTTAAGAAAATATGAAAGTATTTTCTTATTGGTTATTTTATTTGTTTGCATTTCAAATGTCCCCCTTCCCAGTTTTCCCTCTGCAATCCCCCTATCCCATCCCCATCTCCCTGCTTCTATAAAGGTGCTTCCCCACTCACCCATTCACTACCACCTAGTATCCCCCTATGCTGGGACATCAAGCCTCCACAGGACCAAGGGCCTCTGCTCCCATTGCTACATATATATCTGGAGCCATCAAATATACACTTTGGATGGTGGCTTAGTCCCTGGGAGCTCTGGGTGGTTCAATTCCCTTCAGCTCCTTCAGTCCTTCCCCTAGCTCAGTCTTATGGTTGGCTGTAAACATGCACATCTGTATTGGTCAGGCTCTGGCAGAGACTCTTGGGGAACCGTTATGCCAGGTTCTATAGTCATAAAGAGTATTAAATATCTTGCTGTGACTCTAACCAAGCAAGTGAAAAATCTGTACAACAAGAAAAACTCTCTTAAGAAAAAAATTGAAGAAGACCTCAGAAGATAGAAAAATCTCCCAAGCTCATGGATTGGCAAGATTAAGATAGTAAAAATGACCATTTTACCAAGAGTAATCTACAGATTCCATGCAATCACCATAAAAATTCCAACTCAATTCTTCACAGACATAGAAAAACAATTCTCAAATCTACCTGGTATAACAAAAAACACAGGAGAGGGAAAACTTTTCTCAACAATAAGAGAACTTCTGGTAGAATCAGCATCCTTGACCTCAAGCTGTACTGCAGAACAATTGTGATAAAAACCTAATGGTGTTGGTACAGAAACAGACAAGTAGATGAATGGAATAGAATTGAAAACTCAGAAATGAACCCACACACCTATGGATACCTGATCTTTGACAAAGAATCCAAAACCATCTTCTGGAAAAAGACAGCAAATGGTGCTGGTTCATCTGGCAGTCAGCATGTAGAAGAATGCAAATTGATCCATTTTTATCTCCCTATACAAAGCTCAAGTACAAGTGGATCAAGGAATTCCACATAAAACCAGATACACTGAATCTAATAGAAATGCTTTTTGTATCATAGTTAAAGATAATATGAATCAGCATTTCCCTTCATCCTAACTCACTTTTAAAGAATAAATATACAATGAATCATACAATTATATAAAATAGGCATATTATTATATAAAGTAGGTATGTATAACATTTGCTGTAATAGGAAAATATAAAAGAAATGTAAATTTTCAAATGCTATTGAAATACTTATATTTTTTTCAATATGTATCAGTTTATTTAATATTCCCAGCATGCTTATGTTCATTTTAGATTAAAGCAATTTCTTTATCCATTGTGATGGAAAAGAAACTCAATCTTTCTTTCTTGAATCAAAAGTTATATGTACACAATGATCTTCTATAAAAGAATCTAGATTTCATGTAAAATTATTAATAAATAACATACAAATTACACAGTGAAATTATCTAAGTTATATTACATGCTATTCCACACAATCATTTAGTTAATCATACTCCAGATCTTATGGATTCCACGCAGGTTAGTATGTAGATTCCTTAAGTTGTTTTAAATTTGAACATTATTTAAAATTGTATCTAAAACCTTGTTGAATTTGCATTAAAGGAAAACCTGAAATCAAGGACCTTGTCCGTTTTTACATGTTCTGATCAATTCCAAGATCAGACTGAATGACATGATAGAATACTGGAGCTTAGGCCTGTCTCATCACCTGAAACCTGAAATGTTTAAATTCTGCCATCTTAGACATTTTAAAGCCCATTATCAGATTCAGTGAGTTTGGCAGCAGGATAAGCTTGCAACATTCACAGATGGGAGTCATAGGTGTTGCCTGGCTTCTACAATGAAGCTGTAAAAAAATGTTACAGATCTTTTTCAGTGTGTTGCCAGTTATACAAATGAAATTAAGAGAACATCCTACTGGTCAGCACTTATAAACACTATCTTAAAATGAAACTCCACATAAATTGACTCTTTTTACTCCTGACATTTTTTGGAAATATCCTTGCTTTTAATTAATGTATTTACTTTATAATGATCACAAACTGGCATTTTTCCTCATTGCTATACCCTGTTAGGGCCAACACGCTTCATGTTTCTACTATTTCCATCACTAGAGCAGCAACCTAAATTTGAAACACATTTGTACAATGGAAGAAATAAAAAGTAAGAGATGCTGCTTAAGTTTTTTATGAGTTGAATGAGAGTCTATAAAATAGTTTATTAAGAAACTTTGGGTTCCATGTGGATGCTATGTTTTATACCACAAAACACATGTTGGCCTTTCCTTTACACTAGTATCATTTCACCAGTAAAATGATAAAGTTCACCATGTCTGAGGAGGCTCCAGTTAAACCCATTCTGTCATCTCCTTTGCCCTCATGTGCCTGTCTGTGAGTTGTTCACCAGACTTAAGCAACGGTGGTCTTAACTTTCTTCACTTGTTTTCACCTTAAACCTGATGGGTTGTGGCATATTAACTCTGCCTTGGTTACACTTATAAAAGGTCTCTATTTTGAGTCATTTTCTACATTATCTCTTGCCCACAGGCAGGAATATTTACCACTGAAGCCTCTTCTCTTTCCATTGCAATTTTTTATTAAAACACACATTTCTTCTTTAGTGCTACTGTTTTCAAACAATTTAGAGATTTGTGTGATTACTGATTTTTTTGTTGTTTTGCTATTTCTTCTTTCTAATATCAAACTTAAGCCTTACAAAGAATTTTTATCTTTTCATCTGTGTATTTTAAGTCCCAAAATGGATGTAAGTAAAACTGTTAATAACTTAGAATTGTATCTTTTTCAATAATTATAATGTTATACTTCACAATAGGATTCACTGGAATATTAGAGTATGAACAAACTGCCTTTGAAAATAATCACATTTTCGGCAAAAGGAATAGAGACTTGGCAGGCAAGCTTTTCCATCCCTGGATTGCATATAAAGATATGAGAAAAGAACTGACTCCGACTCCACCCCCATAAGTTGTCTCATATACATGTTCTTCTCTCTCTCTCTCTCTCTCTCTCTCTCTCTCTCTCACACACACACACACACACACACACAATCAACAATCACACTAACAAACAAAGGAATGTATTACAATTTATACAAGAGTTTTAAGACAGTACAATTTTGAAAAAAATTGAATATGAAAATATAATTTTTTGAAACAGGAGCACCTGTGTATTTAATATTCAGCATCCATATGATCACTTAATCTTTTACCAGGACTAATTCATTACAACTTTAGCATGTCTGAAGGACATTTTGTTTTACAGTTTCACTCTCATTCTTTCCAAAGTAGATAGCATGCTGATTCCATGTCCTAGCCTTTGCACCTTTTGCAGTGTGTTTACTACATGTTACAGTGCTTGTGTTACCAATTTGAGAAACTTGAAATCTAGAGTGCCAAGTTTTTTGCTCACTTCAGTAGCTATAGAGGTCAAGAACCTGAAAACTGAACAAATCCTAGCCCAAAAGTAATGACCACTAACTATTCTCACAATGAACATTGCTCTTAGATATATGCTCTAATTAACAATAGTAGACATAATTTAAAATAAATTCCTAAATATCAGTAATTTTCCTTACTTTCCATGAGAAATCAACAACTACCATTTATTAGTTACTTCACGCTTATGATGAATTTTATTTAAAATAGTTCACATCTGATGAAATCTTTCAACTCTATCTCACCCAGTGAGTCTTGTTACTGAAGACAAGAATCTCAAACTAACTTGACTTTTGTAAGAAACCAAATTCAAGTTCACAGGCATCTGTTAGACATTTAGGCATCTCAGAGAATCACTTGTTCCTGAATTGAAATTCTGAGACATGATATAAAATTAGAAAGGGAGGAAGCCTTTAATGTACATAGTAGTCTTGTGTTTTAACATCTCTTTGTATATTCAAGAAATAATAATTAAAATCACATGACTTAAGTAATATGATTGATATAGTTTAAAATTTAAAAGTAAGTTAGAACAGAAAGACAAAAATATTTTTGTCCTTGCTTGTCTGCAATGGCAGTTTTTCATTTTTCTATCTTTTTAAAGCAATATCAAGAACCACAGGTGTCCTTAAATCTATAAGTCTGAATTTTCTGTGCATTCCTAGCTCTTACTGTGATTACTAAATATAATTCTTTCTTTCTTTCTCTCTTTCTTTCCTTGTTCCCTGTCTCTGCTGCTCTTATCTTCTTTAGCGTTTCCTCTTTCTTTGTTACTGTATATCAATTTTTGTTCCAAAAATGAATTATATATGATGCTATATAGAAAAAATAGTTTGGGGCCATCTTTGTACTATTGAAATAAGATGAAATAGTCACTGATTAGAAAAGATTATGGAACAAGATTGAATCATTCACATTGATTTCTAGTACAGATATGGGAAATATACCAAACCACAAAGCTTTATGGAGATAAATATAAAAGATATTTTTAATTTTCTTAATATTTGTGTGTGGTTTTGTATATGTACAAAGTGCTAAAGGTTTAATTGAGGATTTCCTATGTTGTAAGAATTTAGCTGATCAAAACACCCACTCTCATGATTTAACTAACTTAATTAACTCCTTCTAGGATGCTCTTTGTTCAGCATCTATCATTCTTGAAGTCCATAGCCACAGAGATGAGGAAAATCATGATAGTAGGTCTAGTAATTTAATGTCAATGTAGGAACAATTAATTATAACGTTCTGATTTCTAGTGTGAGTGGAACGGATCACCATTATTAAAAAAGAGAATACAAGAAGAGATAATTTCTATTGCAATAGGCATGAATCCAAAGGCACGTATATAGTGTTGTATTTGAAAACTCTATTGACTCTAGACAGTGGACTATATATCCCATGTAGCAATTAGTGGAGAGATTTTATTGAAGTTGTGCCCACTGGACCAATGCAGCATGGTTGTAGTCTCATTTCACTATGTAATAACAGGGGTTCAGAGGCTATTAAATTATTTGGTCTTTTCATGTGTAAATCCAGAATAATAACAGTTACTACCTAATAGTTGGGAGGATTAAATGTACTCACATACAAATTAGAGTTGCCTAGCATATGGCAAGTTCTATATGAGTGCTGATTTCTTTTAACTACAAAAAGAAAATTCATCATTCTACAGAGATACTGTTCCTAGTAAGTATACATCATTTGCCTTTCCATAAGAAAATGTGCAAGAAAAAGAAACTCTGTTTTTTAATATTTGTACATGTCTGAACATGTTTCTGAACTTTAATACAGTAAAAATACAGTAAGGGCAATATCTCTAGTTTTGTCATGGAAACTAATGAAACATCAACTTTAAATATAAGGATTTTTTTCTGGCACTGCTTATTTTATTGTTCATCATACTAGGCTACAAAAGACTAAACAGTAATATAAAGAAGTATTAATATTGAGTGGATAGAATATGCAAACAGACTAAAATGATCATATAGAAAGAAGCAGATATTATACTATCTTTGGAATTAAGAGAGTATTTGTGAATATATATAAAATTGTATTAAAATTTACAATAAAAATTGGAAGAAGTAAAGTTGACTATGTCACTGAAGTCAGAACTATATAACTTTGTAATTAACCTCATTATTTCAATTTCAAATTCTAGTCTACTCATAAAAAAACTATAATTCTAACACTTATTAGCAAGTGAGCAAATATTAAGCATTTTTACATAATGTAGAAATTTGGAGACCTGGTATCGCTCCTTAATTTAATATATCATTCTCATGCTGGCCCTATCTAGTCTAATTTCTTTAGAAGATTGAGGGTGGCAGAAAGTTATGATACTCATTTTATAGAATGTAGGAAGGGGTTCTTTAACAAAAAGAGCATTCAGCCCATCTGGTCTGCAGATCCACCTGCACTCATGGAAGATCAGAGTGACTGCCCCTGGATCCCATTGCCTGCCTGTCATGCAGGAGTTCTGTCCTAACCATCGACATATATGAGACTATTGCCCCAATATCCATGCCAGCTGGGACCCTTACAGAGACCAGAAGTCCAGCAGACATGAGATCTATCCCCCTCTGCTGGAGTCCCACTGTCATTGTTGTCTGCATCTCTTGGCAGATCAGCTTGCCTGCTCCTCCAACCTACAGCCTGTCTGTGTCCCAGAAGGTCTGTCCAAATCAGGGACATAGGAGGATTGTTCTAACCAGGAAAAACAGAAGGCCAGCTCTAAAAAGAGACAACACTGCCTGCCTCCAAATAGACTTGCTCCAACACAAGACACCTAGGACAGTTAACACCAGAGACAACCAAATAGTGAAAGACAGCACAAGAACTTAAGCAACAGAAGCCAACGTAATTTGGCACCATCAGAACCCAGTTCTCCTTGTACAGCAAGCCCTGGATAACCTAACACACTTGAAGAGTATGATTCTGACCTAAAACCCCATCTCATGGCAATGATAGAATCATTTAAGGGGGTTATAAATAACTCTTTTAAAGAAATACAGAGAGACTACTAGCTGGTCTGGTTCCCATAAGACATCATATCCTGAGGCATCCCAGAAGATCTACAGCACTCAGAACATTTGGTAAGGACCCTCCAGAAATCCTACAGCTGCTGCTAGGAGACCATGCTAGGAGACCCATCACACCCCCAAAACTGCCAAATACAGCTGCCTGGTCCTTTCTGCTGGGACAGACTGCTAGCTAGTCTACTCCCCTGAAGACACCATATCTTAAGGCATCCCAGAAGATCCACTCCACTAAGAACATTTGGTAAGCACCCTCTCAAAGTCCCACAGCTGCCACTGGGAAACCAGTGAACTCAGGACCCATTATCCTCAAAATCCCCACCTGCAGAGTACCACTCCTGTTTTGCCTGGTCCTTCCTGCTAGGAAGGACTGGTAGCTAGTCTGCTCCCCTGAAGGTACCACATTCTGAGTCATCCCAGGAGATCTGCTGTACTTGTGGCTACTGACACCACAGACTGAGGCATCCAAGGAGATCCACTGCACACTGGACAACTGAGTAACTGATTGCCAGATTCTCTGCTCCCCTGAAGACACCATAGCTTGAAGGCATCCTAGGAGTTCCTCTATAGACAGGGCACTTGGGAACTAACACCACAATCTGACAATCTCCTGGAAGCTCTGTGGCATGCAGGGCAACTGACCTAACAGACTGAAAGCCTCCCTGGAGTTCTGCTGCACACAGGGAAACAGAAACCATAGGCTGTAGGCTACCTTGGAGAGTAGCTTCACATAGGACAACAGCTTGACTGTTCTCTGAAAACCCAACCATCTAAAGGCCTCCCAGGCCTACTGCAGTGACCACAACAGACCAGCAGCTTCTCTGCCCCTCTGAGGACCCCCAAGTTGGAAAGGCCCCACAGGAGTTCTGCTACAGCCAGAGCTGTAGGCATACCAGGAGACCTGAAGCAACCCAGGGACAAAAGATTCAGACTCCAGACAGAGTCATCCAGACCAGCAAACATCAGCGATATCAAGATGTCAGGAGGCAAGTGCAAGACTATAAGCAACAAAAGCCAATATGTGTGGGCATCATCAGAACCCAATTCTCCCACCCTGGCAAGCCCTGAATACACTAACACAACTGAAAATCAGGAAGCTGAACCAAATCCTATCTCATGAAGATAATAGAGCCCTTTAAGGAGTATATAAATAACTCACTGAAAGAAATATAGGAAAACACAGGTAAAAAAAAGTTAGAAGCCATTAAAGAGGAAACAAATAAATCTCTTAAAGAAATACAGGAAAACACAATTAAATCTGTGAAGGGATTGAATGAAACAGTACAAGACCTAAAATTAAAAGTAGAAACAATAAAGAAAATACAAGTGGAGGCAAACCTGGAAGTAGAAAACCTAGGAAAGAGGTCATGGATTACAGATGTAAGCATCACCAACAGAATATAAGAGATAGAAGAGAGAATCTCAGGTATAGAAGACACTGTAGAAGAGATTGACATAACTGTCAAAGAAAATTCAAAGCATAAAAAGCTCCTAACCAAAAATATCTAGGAAATTCAGGACACAATGAAAAGACCAAATCTAAGAATAATAAGAGTAGAGGAGAAGGAAGATTCCCAGCTTAAAGGATCTGAAAATGTCTTCATCAGAATCATAGAAAAAAAACTTCCCAAACCTAAAGAAAGAGATGGCCGAAAGGGTACTAAAACACCAAATAAGTAGGATCATAAAAGAAAATCTTTTCATCACATAATAATCAAAACATTAAACTCACAGAACAAAGAACGACTATTAAAAGCTGAAAGGGAAAAGTGCCAAGCAAAATACAAAGGTAGAACTATCAGGAATATACCAGACTTCTCAACAGAGACACTAAAAGACAGAACAACCTGGTCAGAGGTCATGCAAACTCTAATAAAACACAAATGCCAGGCCAATCTTCTATACCCAGAAATACTCTCAATCAATATAGATGTAGTAATCAAAATATTCCAGGACAAAACCAAATTCAAACAGTGTCTATCTACCAATCCAGCCTTCCAGAGGATCCTAGAAGGAAAACTCCAAGACAAGAAAGATACCTACACCAAAGAAAAGACAAGATATTAATCATCTCACAACAAAGCCAAAAGGAGATTACCACAAGCAAATAAAGCCACCTACAGAAACAAGCAGGAACCAACAGTCATCTGTCTTTAATATCTCTCAAGATTAATGGACTCAAATCACTCCTAAAAAGACATAAGCAAACAGACTGGATAAGCAAACAAGATCCAGTATTTTGTTACATACAAGAAACAAACCTCAGTAATATAGACAGACTCTATAGGACTGAAAAAAGTCTTCCAAGCAAATGGTTCCAAGAAACAAGCTGGAGTTGCCATCCAAAAATCCAGTAAAATAGACTTTCAAACAAAAGTTATCAACTGTGATGAGGAAGGACACTTCATATTAATCAAAGGGAAATTCACCCAGGAGCAAGTCTCAATATTGATCAACTATCACTAAAGACAAGGGTACTGACATTCATAAAAGAAACTTTACTAAAGCTCAAAAGATACATTGAACCACATAAAATACTAGCAGGAGACTTCAACACTCCACTGTCACCAATGGACAGGTCATTGAAACAGAAACTAAACAAAGACGCAGTAATTTTACAGAGGTTATGAACCAAATGGATTTAACAGATATCTACAGAACATTTCACCCTAAAACAAAAGAATACACCTTCTTCTCAGCAACTCATGGTTCCTTCTCCAAAATACACCATATAATTGGTCACAAAACAACCCGAAACCTCTACAAGAAGATTGAAATAATCCCATACATCCTATCAGATCATCATGGCCCTAAGGCTGGTCTTCAGTAACAGCAAGAACAACAGAAAGCACACATACACATGGAAACTGAACAACTCCACACAATGATCACATGGTCAGGGAAGAAGAAATAAAGAAATTAAAGACTTCCAAAAATTTAATGAAAATTAAGAAACATCATACCCAAACTTATGGGACACAATGAAAGCAGTGCTAAGAGGAAAACTCATAGCACTAAGTGCCCTGGTAAAGAAACTGGTGAAACAGGCAGTGGTGGCACACACCTTTAATCCCACCACTTGGGAGGCAGAGACAGGCAGATTTCTGAGTTCGAGGCCAGCCTGGTCTACAGAGTGAGTTCCAGGCCAGCCAGGGCTACATAGAGAAACCTTGTCTCAAAACAAAACAAAACAAAAAAAGAAACTGGTGAGATCTTACACTAGCCACTTAACACCACAACTGAGAGCTCTAGAACAAAATGAAGCAAACACACCCAAGAGGAGTTGAGGCCAAAATCAACCAGATAGAAACAAAGAGAACAATACAAAGACTCAACAAAACCAAAAGCTAGTTCATTGAGAGAATCAACAAGATAGATAAACCTCTATCCACACTAATTAAATGGTCCAGAGGCTGTATCCAAATTAACAAAATCAGAAATGAAAAGGGAGACATGACAACAGAAATGAAAGCAAGATATATCAACGGGAAATACAAAAAAATCATCAGATCCTACTACAAAAGTCTATACTCAAAAAACTGGAAAATCTAGGTAAAATGGATGAGTTTCTAGATATATACCACACACTAAAGTTAAGTGAAAAGCAGGTAAATTATCTAAACAGGCCTGTATCTCATAAGGAAATAGAAGATGACATTAAAAACCTCCCAACCAAAAAAGATCTGATACCAATATTCTTCAAAATATTCCATAAAATAGAAATGGAAGTAACATTACCAAATTCATTCTATGAAGCCACAATTACTCTGCTACCTAAACAACAGAAGGACCCAACCAAAAAAAGAACTTCAGATAAATCTCACTTATGAATATCAATGTAAAAATAATCAATAAAATTCTTGCAAATTGAATCCAAGAACACATCAAAACAATCATCCACAACAATCAAGTAGACTTTATCACATGGATGTAAGGTTGGTTCAATATATGACAATTCATTAATTTAATCCACTATATAAACTCAAAGAAAAAAATTACTTGATCATCTCTTTAGATGAAGAAAATGTATTAGACAAAATACAATACCACTTCATGTTAAAAGTATTGGAGAGGTCAGTAATTCAAGCCCCATACCTAAACATAGTAAAAACAATTTACTGGAAAATAACAGCCAATATCAAATTAAATGGAGACATACTTCAACCAATCCTACTAAAATCAGAGAAAAGACAAGTATGCTCACTCTCCTCATAACTATTCAATATAGTACTTGAAGTGCTAGCTAGAACAATAAGACAACAAAGACATGAAGGTGATACAAATTGGCAAAGAAGAAATAAAGGTATCAGTATTTTCAAATGATGGTATACATAAGTGACCCCAAAATTCTATCAGAGAACTTCTACAGCTGAAAAACTACTTCAGAAAAGTTGCCAGATATAAATTTACCTCATATAAATCACTAGCCTTCCTTGATACTAATGAAAATTAGGCTGAGAAAGAAATTAAGGAAACAACTTCCTTCACAATAGCCACAAATAATATAAAATACCTTAGGGTAACTCTAACAAAACAACTGAAATATCTGTATGACAATAACTTCAAGTCTCTCAAGAAGTTTAAGAAGATGGAGAGATCTCCCATGATCATAGATTGGCAGAATTAATATAGTAAAAATGGCCATCCCACCAAGGCAATCAACAGATTCAATGCAATCCACATCAAAATCCCAAAGGAAAGGGGAAGGGGGCAGAGGGAGGGGAACATTATCTGGTATTGGCTGTGGGTAAAGTACTGAGGTCCTTAGGGCCAGCAGAAAGAATGAAAACAGGCAACCTCAGAAAATAATAGGTGTGGGGACCCTCCAGAATGTAACAGAAACTGGGGAAGTGTGAATCTCTCAGGGTTCAAAGGGAGGGACCTGAGATTAAATGCCCTACAGTGGAGAGAGGGAACTTGTAGTACCCACCACGAACAGAAAGACAGGACATCAAGTGAGGGGGGGGTTGCCATCCCACAGTCAAAACTCTAACCCATAATTGTTCCTGTTTGAAAGAACTGCAGGAATGGAAATGGAGAGGAGCTTGAGGCAAAGAAGGTCCAGCAACAGGCTCAAATTGGGATCCACCTCAAGGGAGGCCCCAAGACTTGATGCTATTACTGAGGCTGTGGACCACTAACAAAAAGGGACCTATCATGACTGCCCTCTGAAAGACCCAACAAGCATCTGTAAGAGCCAGATGCAGATATTTGCAACTAACCAATGATCAGAATCTGCTGACCACTGTGGTTGAATTAGGGAAAAGCTAGAAGAAGCTGAGGAGGAGGCCAATCCTGTAGGAGAACCAACAATATCAATTTACCTGGATACTGGAGATTTCTCAAATACCGGACCACCAACCAGGCAGCATGTACCAGTTGATATGAGCCCCCCCGCCATATATACAGCAGAGCACTTCTGGGGGTCAGTCAGAGAAGATGCACCTAACCCTCAAGAGCCTGGAGGTCCCAGGGTATTTAGAGGTCAGGTGGGGTGTGAGGTATGGGGTTCAGACATCCTTGTGGAGACAGGGGAGCGTGGAGGTGGTATGGGATGTGGAACATTCAGAGTGTGGACTGGGAGGAAAATAAAATCTGGAGTGTAAAAAAGAAAAAAAAAAACCAAATATATATATCATCACAGGCAAACAGATAAATACCCTTAAAGAGAAAACAAATAAAAGATATACAGGAGAACACAACCAAACAAATAAAGGAATTGAACAAAGCCATACAAGTCCTAAAAATGTAAATAGAAACAATAAACAAGTCACAAATGGACACCGTTGTAGAGATGGAAAACCAAGGAAACAGAATAGATGCTACAGAAGGAAGCATCACCAACAGAATACAAGAGATAGAACAGAGAATTTCAGTGTAGAAAATACCATAGAACATATTGATTTATCAGCCAAAGAAAATGCAAAGTTTTAAAAGTCCCTGACTCTAAACATCAAGAAAAAAATAAAAAGACCAATCCTAAAAGTATTACAAATAGTAAAGGGTGAAGATTCCCAATTCATAGGGTCAGAAAACCTCTTCAATAAAATCAGTGAATAAAGTACCCCTATCCTAAAAGACATACACACAGAGAGAAAGAGAGAGAAAGAGAGAGAGAGAGAGAGAGAGAGAGAGAGAGAGAGAGAGAGAGAGACATACAAGAAGCCTGTAGAACACCAAATAGGTTGGACCAGAAAAGAAAATCCTCCTGCCACATAGTAATCAAAACACTAAATGTACATAACAAAGAAAGAATATTAAAATATATAAGAGAAAAAGGCCAAGTAACATAAAGGCAGACCTATCAGAATGATACTAGTCTTCTCAAAAGAGATTCAACAGAAGATCCTGGACAGATGTCATGCAGACCCAAAGAGACTACAGTTGCCAGCCCAGACTAACTAACTTCATCATAGATGAAGAAACCAAGATATTTTATGACAAATCAAAATATCTTTCTACTAATCCTGCCCTATATAAGATATTAGAATAAAAACACCAAAACCAAGGAGTATAACTAAACCAAAGAAAACACAATATATTAATCACATTATAAAAAACGCAATTTCTTTTATGAACATTGATGTAAAAATACTCAATAAAATACTTGAAAGTTGAATCCAGGACACATTGAAGGCATCATCCATCACGATCATCCCATGAATGCAGGGACAGTTTAATATATGAAAATTCATCCATGTAATCCACTATATAAACAAAATCAATGAACAAGGCACATGATCTTCTTATTAGATGTGGACAAATTCTTTGACAAAATCCATTACCCTGTCATGTTTAAAGTCATGGAGAAATCATAAATTTATGGCATAACAAAACATAGTAAAGGCAATGTACAGAAAATCAACAGTTAAAATCAAATAAAATAGCAAGAAATTTGAATCAATCCCATTAAAAGCAGGGACAAGATAAGGATGTTCAATCTCTTCCTATATATTTAATGTAGTATTTCATATTCTAGCTAGATCAATAATAGAATTGAGGAGATAAAGCAAATACAAATTGGGAAGGAATTAGTCAAGTTATCACTCTTTGTAGTTGATATGCTATATATCATATATATGTGTGTGTGTGTGTGTGTGTGTGTTTGTCATTATACATGCTTATAAGTGATCCCTAAAATTCTGCCAGAGAATTTGTACAGTAGTTAAAATCTTCACCAAAGTTTATGGATATAAAGTTAACCCAAAACCTTTAGTAGCCTTCCTTTATACAAATGTTAAACGGGATGAGAAAGAAATTATGGAAACAACACCCTTCACAATCATCACAAACAGTATAAATAATCTTGGTGTGATTCTAATGAAGGCAGTGAAAGATCTGTATGACAAGAACCTCAAATCTCTGAAATAAGAATTTGAAGAAGACAGCAGAAGATGGAAAAATCTCTTGTGCTCATGGATTGGTGGGATTAACAATGAAAATGGCCATCTTGTCAAAAGCAATCTACAGATTGAATGCAATCACCATCAAAATTTCAATACAATTCTTGTTAGACATTGAAAGAGCGATTCTCCACTCCGTATGAAGAAACAAAAAAACCTAGCCATAATAATTCTGAAATGTAAAAGAACTTCCGGGAAAATCACATTCCTTGACCTCAAGCTGTACTACAGAGCAATAGTGATAAAAATCACAAGTTATTGGTACAGAGACAGACAGGAATGGAAAAGAGTGGAAGATCCAGAAATCAACTCACACAACTATGGACACTTGATCTTTTACAACAAAAGCCAAAAATATACACTCGAATAAAATATAGCATCTTCAACAAATGGTGCTTGTATAACTGGAGGTCTGCATGTAGAAGAATGCAAATAAATCCATATTTATCACCCTGCACAAAGCGCAAGAATTTCAATTTAAAACTAGATACACTGAATCTAATAGAAGAGAAAGTAGGAAATAACTTTCAAGGCATTGGCATATGGGAAATTTTCCTGAACAAAACACCAATGACTCAGGCTCTAAGAACAAAGAATTGATAAATGAGGCCTCTTGAAACTTAAAAGCTTCTTTAAGACAAAGGAACACTGTCAATAGGAAAAAAATGGCAGCCTATAGATTGGGAAAAGATCAATACTAACCCTATACTGGATAGAGGGCTAACATCCAAAGTATACAATGAACACAAGCAGATAAACTCCAAAACAAACAAACAAACAAACAAACAACAACAACAACCAAAAAAACAAATAACCTAAATACAAAATGAGGTACATAGCTAAATAGAGAATTCCCTAAGGAGGAATCTCAAATGACTGAGATGCACTTAAGAAAATATTCAACACTCTTAGTCATCAGGGAAATGAAAATAAAAACAACACTGAGATTCCACCTTATGCTAATCAGAATGTCTGGGCTCAAAACCTTAAAATACAGCACATGCTGATGAGTATGTGGAGAAAGGGGAACACTCCTCTATAGTTGGTGGAATTATAAATGTATACATCCATTCTGGAAATCTATCTAGCAGTTACTCAACTAATTGGAAATAGTTCTACCTGAAGACCCAAATGTACCACCTCTGGGTTTATACCCAAAAGATGCTGTACTATAATCTATAAGGACAATGTGCTCAACTATGTTCATAACAGTCTTAATCATAATAACCAGAAACTGGACGCTACCTCAATGTCTCTCAACCCAAAGAATGAATACATATTTTTTTTTTCATTTACAGAGTGGAATAATATTCTTCTATTAAAAACTAGGACATCATGAATTTTGCAGGAAAATGGATGGAACTAGAAAATATCATCTTGATTAAGGTAATCCATATCCAAAAATAGCACAATATGTATTCATGGATAATTGGATATTAGCTTTGAAATACAGAATAGCCATAATGCACACGAGAGAACCTAAGAAGTTAAAAAAGAAGAGAGGTCCTTCAATCCCACTTAGATTGGGAACAAATTAATCACAGGATGCAGAGGAATGGAGGGACCTGGATGAGAAAGGAGAGGGAGAGGGAAATGGGAAGCAGGACCAGATATGGGGAGAAACTGGTAAGAAGCCCAGAGGTCCAGGAGAATGAATGGAACTACATAGCTGACAGGAGTGGGGAGTAAAAGGAAGGGGGAACCTCTAGAAAATTCCAAAGACCTGGGATATGGAAGCCTCCCAGGATTCATTTGGATTGTCATCATTTGAAATGTCAAACAATGGTCACATGGTATTACAGTGCTTAGACAGTAGCCCCAGTGAAGTGATGTGAACACCTACCCACCTTCATATTTTTTGACCCAAAATTGTTCCTATCTAAAAAAAACGCAGGAACAAAAATGGAGCAGAGACTGAAGGAATGGCTGATCAGTGACCCACCCAATTTAAGATCAATCCCATTAGTGGGCACCAAACCATGACACTATTACTGATTCTATGTTGTACTTAAAATCAGGGGCCTAGCATGGCTGTCCTCTGAGAGGCTCTATGTGCAGGTGACTGAGATAGATGCAGATACCTACAGCCAAGCATTGTATTGAGGACAGAGAGCCCTATGGAAGAGTTAGGAGACGAGGATGGCAACCCTGCACGGATACCAACAGTGTCAAATAATCTGGAACCCCAGTAACTACCAGAGACTAAACCACCAACCGAAGATCATACAGAGACTGGTCAATGGCCTCTGGCACATATATAGGAGAGGGCTGACTTGTATGGCCTCACTGGGAGAGGATGTGCCTAATCCTGTAAAGACTTGATGCTCCAGGGAAGGAAGATGGTGTGGGGAGAAGATGAAGGGGAGGCACCTTCTTGGAAGTGAAGTGGAGGGGGGATGTGGTGAAGAACTCTAGTAAAGGAGACTGGAAGGCAAGGGATGTAAATAAATAAAATAATTAAAAAGGAAAAACATTATGAAAGTATATTTCATTACTGAGAGATAAAACTGCCAACTATCAATGTCCTGATCATTCTTCAAAATAAAACATAAGTACTTCCAATAAAAGAAAAAAATAAACAGCATGCAGGAATTTCTAATTGTTATCATTATATGATTATAACATGTATAAAATATCATTAATTAGAACACAAAATTATTAAAAGATTGAACAATATTCCCCTGATTCCTTTACACAGTGTACTTAGTGTATTTACTAACCATCAGTTATGCAATATACATATCTATCTAAATTATAAAGTTTAATCTTATTTATTAATGCTTGAACAACTAAGAGCCAATAACAAACATTCTTTTTTAATAATGTAAATGAAATAAAAAATTATCCATGTCATAATTTGATAATGTTTTATTTAATTCTGTCCTTTTTTTTCTTTCATTAACATCAGTCAATAGAGAATAGTATACTAATATATGTAAACAAGAAATCCGCCATTATGTGAAGTTTGATGGCAGCATTCATATTTTGTTACTTTCTACGACTTTAAGTGTTATAAAATATTTGCAATATATGTTAATTTGTGTGTATGTATGCGTATGTTTGTATGTGTATGTGAGTGTGTTTGTGTATGCACATGTGTCATGAGGGCAGGCTCACATTTGTTCCCATGTACACAGATTAGAGGATAAATTTTTGTGTCAATCTTCAAGTGATATCTATCTTTCAAAAAATGAGATTGAGACAGACTGTATCTGTCTCTGGTCTGAACCTCATGAAATAGGTTGGGGGGGGGGTAAGCAGGAAACTCTAGGGATCCACTTATCTTCATATCCCCAGTACTGGATTTTAAACATGTGTCAAAACATCTGGATTTACATTTATGAGGCTCATAGGTTCTTTCAAGTAAAGTATATTGCTGACTGAGCTGAATATCCAGCTGTAAATGTGAATTTTTAATAAAAAGAAATAAGTTTTACATTTTGCATGCAGTGTACATATGCAATTATATTGCATGTCTTCCTTTTTCCCTTTCCCACTGGTCCTCTTTATTCAACTCTCTTTAATTTTCATTCAATTTATTTTCTTTTTAGTAGCTCTGAGTTATCCTAATAACATGTTGAGAAAATTATACTTTGCTTTAAAATACTCAGTTCATATTTCACAAGAAATCTAAATTACATTCAACAATTCAGATATATCTTAATGTTCCTATTGGTTATATGGTTCGTTTCATTTGAGTATTATATACATTAAAAAGAAATTAATTCTTATAAAGTTACATATAAATGTCAGAAATTTTGTCATTTTTTTCTTTCACATGTCAACCTGATGATCTACATCTTTGGACACTTCTTCCATTCAGTTCCACAGCGAATGTTTTAGTGCTTTTATTTTACCATGGCTACTAAATCATGTATTATTTATGATCCGTCATATTCAAATTTCAACTTTGAAAATATATCATCACTGTTTATATTTCGTAACAGTCACCAATAATTTCTATTCTGAAAACTGCTCTCTCCTTTTATATTATCTTATCTCTGTAGTAGCTAAAGGTCATGTCCTGTATTTTAATTTTTATTTCAATAGTAATATTACCCTGAGTTTTGAATAGCACTATTTAACCATAACACTTTAAATTGTGGTCTTTTTGTATCTCACATAATGAATATGTTTATAAAGTACAAATGTAAAAGTAGGAACAATAGGCAGACCGCTTCAGAGATAAGTAGAAACACAACATTAATCAGCTACGAAAACACTTCTACTACTTTCAACTAAGAAAGTTATTCCAAGGTTACAGAATGTTTCTGGAAGTTGTGAGACTGGGCAACTTTTCTCTGAAAACTTTCTAGTGTTGATATTATTGAACATAAGAAAATAATACCTTGGTCCATCACAATTTTTCTAAAATGTGGATAGTTTATTAACTTGCGAAATTTATATACATGTTACTGTATATTGATTTTTCCACTGAAACAGATTATTAAATCAGATATTATTTTGTCTAAAACTACGTCATCAGTAAAAGAAAGAAATTATTTTGTGTTTCTCAGAATTGAAATTTAAGAACATACCTATACTAAAAAATCAGATATCAGGTACTTTCAAAAAGGAATGCTGTTTCATAACCAGAGTTACACCCTTACCCATTTTCAATTGACAACTTACACTAAGAAAAATTGATTTAAATATACTTACATTCACAAAAACTTTTGAGGGAATATAATATAGTATATTAATTAACGAATTAGAAATAATTAAATATTTTTCAAACAATTTTAGTAGTTCCTCTAAACCTCTAATATTAATACATTATTAGCTTTCATTTCTAAAGTTTAAGACTGATCTAACATAGTTAATTGAAACCATTTAATTTTTCTTTTTTAGAGTGAACTTTAATCCTTTACTAGGTCAAGTCTATTTTACCTATGTTGAGTTACCAAAGAAAACAAAGTCAAAACAAAGTCACCGGAAGTCTCCAGTCCTTGCTACTATTTGGGACTGATGAATAGCTTCAATTTTCTCAGTTCCATGACAAAAAGAATTGGAGCAGTTCTGTGGAGATCCATAAGAAGCAGGTTGAAGCCAGATGAAAAATGGCATTTCTTATGCTCCTACTGGCAAGGTTAAAGTTTTGTTTTGTTTTCTATTTATTTCTCTTCTTTCTCAATTAAAAAGCTTAAATTTATTTTTTTAACATTTTCCCCAGAATTCATTATATTATCTGGGATTATTGCCTAAGTGAATTCAACTTTGGGGAAATTTTATGAATTGTTTACTACATTTGGAAATATCTGAATATAAATCCCACTTTCTCAAAAGAACATGGGAGCTGTGTCATTTGAGATATTTTTTCTTTAAGGATTCCGTAGAACATTGTATTTATGTGTTTCTGCAGCAGGTGGTTGGAAGGATCATAGGAAACTTGATGAAAATATAAAAAATTATTTAGAAATGTAATGGATACAATAAAATTTATCTAACTAAAATGAAAACAAACTCTTAACAGGGACTTTCAGTATTGATCATGAATGTGTGACTGATTTCAGATAAACAATCATTTGTTAGCACTTCAGATGCTGCTCTACAAATGCATAGGTGAGCAGAAATGACTTTCTGAGATCTCTCCAACTATCTCTGTAATTTTATTATGGGGATTTAAGAGCTTGTCAAAAGGCTGTGGATTCTGCTTTAAGCTTGTGTAGCATGTGGCTAATAGAAGTTGTGAATTCCTTATGGCAAAGGCCACTAATTGTCCTAGTCTTACGATGCTTTTCATTCCATTTGATTATTAAATATACTCAGTTCTATCCTCATTCTCTGCTAAGGATATAAGGTTCTTTGCATGAATATGAGCAACCCTCATCCTAAACTTGCAAAAGCAGAAAACCTGTGTGCTTCTAGAACTAATGGTTTCTTCCTCTTTTTATTGACTATATGTGTTCTCTGAGTTTTATGCATGTATATAACACTCTGTTTATTTTCTCCCATAACCCTTATTATTTCCCTCACACTTCTGTTACTTATTTTCTCCTCCCTACATTGGTTTAAGCTTCATTTTCTTTGTTAACTATTGATGCTAACACAAATCTTCTGCATGACTATAATTTGGCAATTATCCCTTGGAGCTTGATTTTCTTGCCATTGGGTGAACAACTGAAGACAATACCCACACCCCAGAATCCATCATTTGTTAAGAGTTAAACCTGTGTACCACATTGATCCATGACTGGTGATTGAGAAAGCCAGTACAGTGCTGTAAGGTCGTGTTAGAAGTGTTTATGCTAAGTAGTGAGGATACCCTTTCATAGTCCTTTCTCCTGTCTTCTTTATTCCACTATGTTTTCTGCAGTTTGATGTGCCATAGGGATTTTTGGTGGTGTAAAATGCTTCTGAAGGCTGAGCATTCAGTCTTAACTTACTCTTAGTACCTGGAGAAGCCACAAATCCCTCTTTACTGCAAAGTGAACAGTTTCTGATTAGCCAAGATGATTAGCATTTGTTTATGAATATAAAAACAACTAGTTAGAATATAGTGTTCTGTGTGCCAAATTAATTGGACAAAAATAGTGATTTATTCCTGTGGTCTCTGACTTCTGGAGGCTTGGGCTTTTACTTAGTTTACTATACCAGACATGTATTTCCTCCTATGAGCAGCCATTAAGACCAATAAAGAAGCAATATACCCCAACAAGGGCATAAAGATTGTATTTGGAGCATGACGATAATACATCCAATTCTCCAATTTTTAACTATGAGATATTGTGGCTTATATACTTCCTATTTTAAAATAAAGGCTACATCCATGAAGCTCACCAAGATGGCTTTCTTAACATAATATAAAACAACAATAGACATGACAAAATCAACACAGAAAAGTTCATGCGGCTACATTCATATAAAAATCTACAGACAACCAAGGAATGTTTAGGGGTGGAAAATAGTTATTTCTAGGAAAGAGAACACTTATTAGTTATCCAATAGCAACTACCAGTGAAAAACTATATAAACTTAAGAGTTTACAGGCTGAGTATGTTGTATTTATATATGTAGAAATTTATGTATATACGTATGTAAGAGCAATTGATAAGAAAACGAGTCTATGAATTTGAAAGAGAATAAGAAGGAGTATAAACAAGACTTGGGAGAGAGAAAACAGAAGGGGGAAATGATGTAGTTATAGGACAATCTTAAAAACTAAACAACTAATTCAATAAGAATTCAAAGTATGAAAAATAATTTAGGATAAATGAATTCCCATAGAAATTGCATACCATTCTGTTGCGGGAAATATTAAAAAAGAAGAAAAATATATACATCACATGTTCTAGCACTACTCCCTGGTTCTCTCATCCTGTCAGGCTGGCCAGCCATGCATTGGCGAGCAATGGCCGGCCTGCTTTTATCTTGTGGAGCTCTGACTCAGAAAGCCACGATCTCTCCACCCAGCTTGCTGGCGGAGACCCCCCTCTGGCGGGTCGCTACCAGGCCAGCCCTATGCTTCAATACCCCCATGGCTTCTGTGGTGCACTTCAGGCAAACCAACATTTTGCCACTCTACCTTTCTCTCTGGAACTCAGACTAGCCACCAGGTGAAGGAAAATGTAACACAAATTTAACTCAATCTCTTGGTGCAACAACTAAAACCTAATGTTGTAAACCTTATCAAAATCGTATTCCTCTGGTAGTGAATACTTGCGGATCCGCCATACCAGGAAACTCTAGAATCTACATCTTACCTACATGCTGTTCCCATTTCAAAAGGATGCCTCTCTCTCTCTCTCTCTCTCTCTCTCTCTCTCTCTCTTTCATGTCCTCTCTCCAAACTGGAAGTCCCTCTTACATGCACAGTGATTGGCTCCTTTATTCATTAGGAGATTAGTTCATAAGAAGTCACAGGTGTTACTTAATTTGAGCCATATTTTTAAAATTACAAAATTATTTATAAATATTTCCAGTTTCAGCTGGTATTGATGGATATGCTTTATATATTAATTTTCAGTCCATCCACTTTTTCAATTTTTTTGAGATCAGTGAAAAAGTGAATGAATATGCAACCTTATTAAGATATATATTTAACAGTCCATTCATATTTAATATATATAGTCTTTCACTGATACTGTGTCTTTGATTTTTGTGTTATTGTAAGTCCAGTGATACCTTGATCCATTTCAATAAACTTGAGCTTTACTCTGTCAAAAAAATAAAAATAAAAATAAAAAAGAGAAGTCACAGGTATAACTCACTCCTTTCCTGAAGCCCCTTCCAGAAAGCAGAATTAGCATCCAAATGCAAATAGCCCCAGGGCTATCCACAACACTATCTTACATGCATCTTTCAAATTTCATATTTAGAATCTAATGAAATATTTTAAAAACAAGTATATTTATCATTACTTATTTTTTTGGAATATAATGTGTTTTCTAATGTTCTGAATATATGTGAGTTTGAATAAGGCAAGATTTCTGAAAATATTGAGAGCGACCGAGACAAATAACAATAGTTTGTTTTGTTTTTAATTTATTTCTCTAGAAATGTATTACAAAATAAGGAAAACATAAAAATTAAAAGACAGTGGACTTTACGTTTACATTAACATGTTTCAAGAGTTACATCAAATAATAATTCTATTGTATAGAAATGTTCAGGGCTTCATTTTCTACTTGATAGAATAAAATGTGTTTTAAGTTAAGATACATTGTATTGCTATGCTTTACTTAGATATAAACTTAGACGTGGTTACTCATATTACATATATTTTGCCATTAAGATAATAAATAATTGCCATTTTTTAACCATCAGACATTGCTATTATATACTAGACAATGCTATTACATACTAACCATTTGCTTCATGCTCATGGAGTAGCAATTAAGCAGTAACCACTCAAGGTTACATTTACTAACGGGTTGTGAATAGTTAATGACCATTAAAAGTTTTCTAATGAATATAATTTTGAATTAACTAAACACTTCTGTATGTAGATCATCTACTCTAAATCAGAAATGGTACTAAAGATCTTCACGTGCTAATTAGTAGTCAGATAATTTATGTGACAGATGCTTAAAATCATGCCTTTTACATACTTGCTCTGATTAGTTGCACTGTTTTCCTGAGATTCACAGTCAGCACTAAAGAGTTACTACTCATCAGGAAAACTGCAACACCACATAGAACTTTGGATTTTCTGATTAATTCTGGGTATAACACATTATACAATTGAATAGAAGGCCAAACTCTGAGACCAAGTCATAGATTACCTCCTCATAATAGGTGAACAGCTGAATAGCAGATTAGCCTCAAAAATATCATATTTTCCATGAAAACAAAATTTATGTAAAATATATTATTAGTAGTACAATTAGAATATAATTTATATAAATCTATGGCTTGAAAACTATATTATCTGATCTATAAACATATATACTATATACTGTAGCTAATAAATATATAGTGCAGCATTATATAAATATCCCGGAATGTTTTAAGTGTTCATTTTTGCTTGAATTATATTGGTGATTTATTTATATTGTTAGTCTTTACACATAAGTATTTAAAAATTGACTTAAAAGCAATCACATTCTAAATTATAATATTAAATTTCTGCTATGGAATGTAACCGATAAAAGAATGAAATAAAATGTAGAATTACAATTGTTTCTCTTTCATTAATCAGATTCTTATTCTAGTTATAATTACAATAAATATCAAAATATTACTTAGGAACAAAATTTTTTAATAATTGGTTTTTTGTATCTAGATTATTCCATACTAAATATTCAGATGTGACTATATAATATGGAAGAAATACAGAAATAAAAAGGTATAAAAGTTCAAATGGGTGAGGTACTTGAAAAAAAAATAGCAGGATTCATGTGGATGAGGAGGAGTAGGAAACTGAATAGAGTTCCCAACTCAGAAGGAAGAGAGAGCAATAGTGAAGGAGGATGGAAGATGGAAGAACCTAAAATTTTACACGCACACATAAATGTGTGTGTATATATATATATATATATATATATATATATATACATATATGTATGTGTTTATGTATATATTGTGCACACATGCACACACACATAAATATGAAAGTCCTTGTCTCAGTCAACAGACTAGTTGATGTGACTTACAAAACCATGTCAAAGTAGATAAGGGGAAGACCATCAAAATCATCTTTATCAATTAGTGCTGGTGTAACTGGTGGTCTGTATGAAGAATAAGTCAAATTGAACCATATTTAACACCATATATAGATTAGGAAGAGATCTTCACTAATCCTACATCTGACAGAGTACTAACACCCAAAATATATAAATAATGCAAGAAATTAGACTACAAAAAACCAAAACAAAATAAAACAAACAAACCTAATAGCTTAACAACCCCATAGGAAGAAGAACAATATCAACCAACCAGATACCCCAAAGCTCCTAGGTACTAAGCCACCAACCAAGGAGTACACATGGCTCCAACTGCATATGTAGCAGAGGATGGCCTTGTCAGGCATCAATGGGAAAGACCCTTGGTCCTGTGAATGTTCAATTGATGCCCTAGTTTAGAGGGATTCGAGGGTGGGTAGGCAGAAGAGAGTAGGTAGATGGGAGAACACCCTCATAGAAGCAAGAGGAAGAGGGAATTGGATAGGAGATTTCTGGGGGGGGGGGCTGGAAAAGGGGATAATATTTGAAATGTAAATAAAGAAAATATCCATTAAAAAAATAGGTACAGAGCTAACCAAAGATTCTCAACAGAAGTCTAGCAGCACTTAAAGGAATGTTCAAAGTTCTTAGTCATAAGAGAAAAACAAATTAAAAATACCCTGAGATTCCATCTTACACCAATCAGAACAGCTAAGATCAAAAACTCAAAGAACAGCACATGCTTGTGAGAATGTGGAGAAAGGGAGACACTCCTCCATTGCTGGGGGCTGGGTTGCAAACATGTACAATCAATCTGGAAATCAATCTAGTGGTTTCTCTGAAAATTGGAAATAGTTCTTTCTAAAGGTCCAGATATACTGCTCTTGGCATATACCTAACAGATGCTCCAACATATCACAAGGATATGTGCTCCACCCTGCTCATAGCAGCCTTATTCATAATAGCCAGAAAGTGGAAGCAACCCAGATGTCCCTCGGTGGACGAATGGATAGAGAACATGTTTTTCACTTACACAGTTGAATACTATTTAGCTATTAAAAACAAGGACTTCATGAATTTTGTAACCCTCAGTGGTATAGCACACATAGACTTAAAGACAACCCATTAATGCTAAAAGGAGAAAAAAATATTCTTGACAGGAAACAAATTTTCCCATTGGTTATCCAATACCACGTGGCCAGAATTAAAAACATATATATAAGTAATATTATACAGCATGAACAGATTATATTGAAAATGTATATATACATTTTCATTAAAAATTAGTGAAAAATGAGAACATGTATCAGACATAGAACAAGAAGAGGTATATGAGAAGCTTCAGAAGAGAGAAAATCAAAAGTGTTATACACAATATTATAGTCTGAAATTTTAAATGAAAAAAGATCATGTTTGTTATTGCTGTCACCCTTAATTCCTTCCTAGCCCTTAGAGGTAAATTCCTACTGCTGAAGATAATACACATATGGGACACAGGACTCATGTGAATTAATTTGTATCTAACCTGATAGTGTCTTTCCTGAAGTTTTGGTTTTATGGTACATGAAACTACTATAAAATATGCAAAAGGAAGAAATAAATTAATAGAAGTCCTACCCAATGATTACACCTATGAACCACAAAGATAACTAGGATGCCAGATAAAGATACTATAATGACATATACACATTGGTGGAAACTAACAATATTTTAAATATACTGAAGGACACTCAACAAAAGGAAAATTATTCCTGGTTCTAGCAGCTTACCCAATTTCAATAGCTAGAGAAGTCACAGATATTAACTGTTAAAAGGTATAGAGAGAAATACCAAATTAGCAAGAATGGCATGGGAAATATATTAACAGAAGCTGAGGAAATCCAGAAATCACAGGTCATCAAATTGGAAAACACAAAAAAGAAAGGATATTTCTTTGAAATATACCACCTAGTAAAATTCAATCAAGGTCAGATAAGCAATTTAAATAAATCCATGACCCCTAGTGAAATAGAATCAGTAAATAAAGTTTTCCAATTAAAAAGTCCAGGGTCAGAGGGTTAATAACACAGATTCTAAAAGACTTTCAAAAAATGTATGCCAATACTCATCAAATGATTCCAAAAAATAGAAACAGAAGGAACATTGTCCAAGTTTTATGCAGCCACAATTTCCCTGATATTAAAACCACATAATGTCCCAGCAAAGAAGAATGCATTCCAATCTTCCTTTCGAACATATATTCAAAAATTCTCAATACAATATTTGCAAACCAAATATATGAACACATCAGAAAGTACATCCACCATCATCAAGTAGTCTTCATTCAGAGATAAAGGAATAGTGCTACACACCTAAACCAATAAATGCAATTCTCAATATGAATGGACAGAAAAATGAAAACCACATGATCATCTCCTTATATGAAAAGAGACCTTTGACAAAATCCAATATCCCTTTAAGAAAAAGTCCTTAGACAGTCTATGGATTCAAGGAAATACCCCAACATAATAAAGGTGATTTAAAGCAAGTAAACAGACAATATCAACCTAAAGAGATAGAATCTCGAAGAATTTTCATTACAATAAAGAGCAAACAAGGTTGCCTGCTCTCTCCAAAGCTGATAAAGTACTTGAAGTATTATTTACAGCAATAAGACCACTGATGGAAATAAAGAAATACAAAGAGAAATGTAAGAAGTAAAATTATCTTTATTTGCAGATGGAATAATTCAGATAAATAACAATAAAAGTTGTACCAGAAAACTCCTACAGCTGATAAACACTTTCAAAAAACTACAGGATACCAAAAATAGTACATAAAAATTAGTAGCTCTCTATACACAAATGAAAAATAGTCTGCTACGGAAATTTGAAAAACCATACATTTCACAAAGTCTCAAAAATATATTTCTGCACATCTTGCAAACAAACAAGTGAAAACATTATATGATAAATCTTTTTACTATAAAATCTTTTTCCAGTAAAAAGAAATTGAAGCGAATTGCAGAAAGTGAATGATATTCCATGCTCATAGTTCAGTTGGATTATTCTAGTGAAAATGCCCATTCTACCAAAAGTAATATACAAATTCAATATAATCCCCACCAAAATTCTAACATGACAGCTTATATTTCTTGAAAGGTCAATATTCAGTTTTAAATAAAAACAAAACAAAACAAAAATATGACAATAGTTCAAACCATCCTAAATAAATAATAAAACAACTGCTGGAAATATAACCTGTACCAATCTAAAGTTGCACTGAAAAGCTATAATAATATGAACAACATGCTGTTGTTATAAAACAGATACATATGTCCATGTACCAGTAGATACCTGAATTTTGATAAAGAAGCCAGATGCATACGGGAGGAAAAAAGATAGCACCTTCATCAAATAGTGCTTGTCAAATTGGATCACCCTGAATAAGCAGAGCTTTAATAGAGCAAAGAACTTCAATAATGTAAGATACACAGAATCTGATATAATAGAAAATGTTCAATAATTATAAATTTACTGATATAGGAAAAGACTTTCTGAGTATAACCACCAATAGTACAGGCACCAAGATCAACAATTAATAAATAAAATCACATGAAATGAAAACTTATATAAATGAAATGATATCATCATATGGACAAAGCTGCAGCCTACTCAATAAAAATTATATTTAAAAACTAAACATCTGCTTGAGAGCTAATATTTTATATATAACACTTTAAATAACTATGTATCAATAAAACAAATAACCAAATTAAAACATAGGGTGTAGATCAAAACAGAGAATTCTCAAAGCAAGAAACAGAACTGGCTAAACCTAAGGAAATGTTTGACACACTTAGTCATCTGGGAAATGCAAATTAAAGATACTTTGAGATTTCATCTTAACACTAGCCAGAATTAAAATGATCAATGAAATAAATGACAACTCACGTTGGTTAGGATATGGAGTAAAGGGAAAATTCATCCACAGTGTAAATTTGTACAGCAACTCTGAAACTAGATACAGTTCTTCCACAGGATGATGCTACCAATCTGCCACATAATCAAGCTATTTCTTTCTTGGGCATACACCCAAGCACACTTTATCCTATCACAGAGAAACTTGATCAACCAGATTCCTTGCCACTGAATTCATACCTGGAAACAGTATAGATGTCTGTCAATGAAGAATGAATCAAGAAAATGTGTTACATTTAAACTCTGGTATGTATGTTCAGGCCCTATATAAATACAACACTTATGCATCTCATTGAATACAGGAAACATGAGCTTGTCCATGTCTAGAGCTTCACTCTTATGAACTAGAGATCATGATACTAGAATAAACTGTAAAGGCTGCTAGATCCTAAAGGGAAAACACAATCTATATATAAACCCTTTAATCTACAATGCTGACTTGACTACACTGGTATAATAGTAGCACAAAGCTTATGAGAGTGGCTACTACATATCTGATTAGATTTATGACCCATACTATGAAATGGAACCCATATCCAACACTTCTCAGCTGACCAAGAAATTGAAGTCCTAGAGTTAATACAAAATACTAATGTTCACCTAAAGGAGCATAGATGACTCCTGTTGAAATTCTGCTATATTCATGGGTCTGTGCCTTGCTCAGCCATTTTCAGAGTTTGTTTGTTTTGTTTGTTTTTATTTTATTGGTTTGTTTTCATTGTTTTTTTGTTTGTTTGTTTGGTTTGTTTTGAAATGCAAGGGAAGAAATTCAGAAACCCAAAGAGGAACAAAGTGTAGAAAGAGAGAGACTTTAGAACATTCATTCCAAAAAGGTGTATCTCCATCAAATGCCTCTATTCAGAGCTCACGGACCCATGAGGAAGAGGAGGCAGAATCCCTGGAAGAGACATATAGAATGAAGGATACCAAGGAAGAAGGCCTACTAAGCACAGAAAAGTTGATAAACTCTCAGAGGATAGCATGCATAGGGTCTGCAATGGTCTAAACAGATGTGATTCTAGCACAAAGAAGAAAAGCAGATATAAGCCCCACTCCCTTACCCACTAGCTATCACTGTTTGATAACTACTCACAATGGAAAAATTAGTTTTCTTTAATGGCTTCTCACTGGGTATACAAACCATTTTTCAGTCTCTCTCTGTCCCTTTCTGTGTCTCTCTCTCTGTCTCTCTCTGTCTCTCATACAAACACACACACACACATACACACACACACACACACACACACACACGATTCTTTTCTCATACACACATTCCATTAACAGTTTCCACTCCCTTCACACATCCTTTTCCCTTCCACCTCCCTTTTCGCCTAGACTCACTCCCTGTCCTCCCCTGGAAAAGAGCAGACCTCACAAGAACATCAACAGAACAAGGGCACAACATGATACAATAAGACTAGGCACAATCTCTCACGTTAAGGCTGGGTGAGGCAACCCACTAGGAGGAGGAAAAGGATTGCAAGAACAGGCAAAAGTGTGGAGACACCCCTGCACCCACTGTCAGGTGTCCTCCCAAAACACCAAGCCATCAACCTTAACATACACAGGGCAGACCTAGTGTAGACTGTTGAAGGCTCTGTCAGCTGAGTCACTCAACGTGAGACCACTTGAGCCCTGCTTAGTTGATTCAGGGGACTGTGCTCTCATCGTGTCCTTGATACCTCTGAGTCTCACAATTCCTTTTGCATGCCTTGTGTGAGGTTTCCCAGAGAGGGAATGTCTTTACGTGGTTTTTCGCTGCAAAATGACAAGCCAATCACAAGAACAGACCCTGTCAAACATTACATAGCCCACACAAAATCAACTCAGTTGCATTTCTAGAGGTTCTTTGGCTCATTATGCTTTTCTGGGCAGTGTTTTTCTTCTCTCTCTATTTCTTTTTTTCTAATTTTTTTCTCTTTTTACATCTTTCTTTTTCTTTCATTTTTTGCTTATAATTTTTGCATATATGTATATGTTGTGTTTTGATGTTGTGTTTTTATGTTTCTGTGTGTGAACATGTGAGTCACTATATTTCCATGTTTATTCTATTATCTTTTCCTTTTGCCTCCTTTTCTCTCCCATTTTCCTCATAGTATTCTTTTTTGTTTTTTGCTTTGTATAATATTATATTTTCACTGATTTATTTTTCATTTATTTCTTTATTTGTTTATAATTTAGATGCTCATGTCTGCTCTAATGAGAGGGAGAAAGAAAGTTGTTTATTTGGGTGTGAGAGGATTTAGAGAAGATCTGGTAGGAGTAGGAGATCTGAGAGGGGAAATGGTAATCAAAATTTAATGCATGAAACATTTCTTTTTAGTTAAAAAGCAGTTTCCTAAAACGAATAAAAGAGGTTCAAGAGTCTATGCTATATTCAACTTTTCAAGCAAGGTTACTACTAGAAATTAACTTTCGGTGAGTCATTCCTGTTGATGTAATTAACTGAAAGTCTACAATGTTTAGTGTACAAATTGTTCTTGTGGGCAGACAAATAAATCTGTAGAATCAATTTCAGTGTTTCAAATACTTTCCTCAACCCTCCTATTCCTTCTTTCAGAGATCTCATGTGTATGTTACCACAAAGTACATCTTTCTTCCAGATTGTCTGAGAATTGGAGGTGATTGACAGGAAAGAGTGTAGAGCGTCATGTGTTATAAATGTAGTCTTTAATCATAGGCATTTCTGATTAAGAAACAGTTTGTTGTTTGATCAGTTTTTGGATTCCACCAGAAAACTACCTATCACAGTCACCACACATGATATAAAGATAAACTATGTGGTTTTTCACCCCAGATGTTTCTACCAACATCTTCTTTTAACAATAAGTACACATGAGGGCATTTGTTATTCTTAGAAAATAGACTCCTTGGAGCCTCACATACTAATTAGCTTGGGCGAGGAGGTCTCATAAAATCACAACTGTCTCTCCATCTGCAGAATACCTGCCTTCTGTGCCAAAAGAATAAAATCACAGAGATACAAGCCAATTCCATGATGCAAGAGACCTAGAGCTGTTAATCAGCAGGACTTTCCTCAAATCATACAAGCAATGAAAAACTCTTTCATGTTTCTACACAATATTTTAATAATCTTATTTTGAAATTCTTTCTTTCTAATTCAAATAAAGTGCTTAAGAAGTGACTAATTTGAAACAAAAAACAAGAAGTTTACAATCTTCTCGGTATGCTTTTGTGTCACACATCATTTATTTTAAAAAGTAAAGTAGTACTTTACTATTCTACACATTAGAGCTTATAAAATGCATTAAAGAATGTAGCAGAATCATTTATAGACATATTTATATAGAGATGAAAAATGATGAATTAAATATACATGCATGTTCTTTGATTTAACTTGAAAACTCATTTTTAATACCCCAAATTGCTATACCTTATATAATCTTAATTTTTGAATAAATTTAAATGAACTTATATAAATAACAGTATATATGAGGCTGGGAAGACGTGTCTCAGATGCTCCTCTCCCAGAGTACTTGAGGTTACTTCCTATTAACCATGTCCGGTGGCTCACAATGATCTGTAACTTCAGGTCCAAAAGATCTAATATATGTTAGAATAGCTGCAGAGTTAGATACTGGAGTAATTCTAATAGTAGTTAATAGTATTTAACAAGGCTTCTCAGCACATGATGATATAAGGGCCAATGCCTCAGGGAAATTGAGTTTCTCTAATTTTGTGTGATTTTTTTTTTTTCCATAGACAAGACAAAAAGCAGTGAAAAGTCGTCAAACATCTCTTCTAGGATGGAATTGGTCTTTCTTAGAGAGATGTTTTTCAGGCCTGTTTTGTTACATCTCACGATTGTATCAGTCCCCTATGACTGCTGAAGAGACTGTAAGGGTGGAAACCCACTGCCATGCTGATCAGACCATCCAGAGACTTGACAGTGATGAGACTGATTTCCTTAACTTCTCTCCTCAAAGCTTTAAAGCATACAGAAAGTGCCCCGTACAATGTCCCCATATCATTGATTTTAATCAGTCATACAAAGCATTAAGAAGATGCCTATTCTAAATAAATTTTAAATAAAACTGCTTTATTTGTGAAATCTACATATAAAATATAGAAATGTTCTTCATGAGAAGAAAAAGGGAAAATTTCCATTCTTGAATAAATTTATTTTACTATTGAAAAGAAACAATATAGGCATAACTTAAACTAATATATTCACTGGTTAATTAATACTTTTCAATAATTACTATACCCATAAACATAAAACTTATAAGATATTATCAAAGTTGACTTCTATTATGGACATAATGAAAAATGAAAATATTAGAACTTTTTAAGTCAACAACTCTTTAATCATTTGTTCCCCAAGTACAATATTTGCTATAGAATTGCTATATTGTTTTACTTTTATATATTCTGATCACTATATATGTGAGTTTAGTATTTATACCATTTTTCCTCTTCTTCTACTTCTTCAAATTCCTCCCATATCTTTCCAATTATTTCATACATGCAGTCTTCTATTCTTTAATTATAGTTATTGCATATATATTTCACATATATGAGAATTATAGGAATATAAGTTTATAAATACTACACTCTGAGATCATTCGGTGTTGTTAATAAATGTTCATTGTTGATCTCTTCATATTGGCTCACTTATATAGTGCTCAGAATACGAAAGAGATAAAATAGCTTTGTAGAAATTCTGTAGCAAATAAGATGATTATTATGTTCATATATATTTATAAATATATATGAACATAATATTAGTATAGTATGATGCTTGTTAGTTGAAAAATTAATGAAATCTTAGACATACATATATGTAGAAAAGCAAAATTTTACTGAGAATAAGTAAGTTGCAGATAAATAAATAAAAAATAAAAAGTGTATAGAATTTTACATGGTATTTATAGAGATGCTAATCATCTCTAAATATTAACAACATGCCAAGAAACATCTCCAGTGTCTTTTGTAAAGTGATAACTAAAATTCAGTTCTACATAGAAGGCAAACAGGCAAAGAGAAATCCTTTCTTCATGAAGATAAGAAATATTATGTTAAAGATATAATTATTAATATGAGAAGGACAAAGAGATGGGCCAATGGAATATAATGCAATTTCAAAGGATCCCCACATATAAAGAACCCTAGATGTCTTACAAATAGTAAGAAGTCATGACAAGGGAAATGGATAATACTTTCAAAGTTTTATGCTATATGGTTTAAATGCCAATTAAAATGTTGTCCTTTAACAAAACAAGAAAGCTAGGTTCATGTTCATTTGCATAAGACATACACACTTCATGAAGATTCTAGAATATATATCTTTACATGATAAGTAATAACACCTTTTATTTCAACACTTTAAAAATACTAGATGTAGACAATAGTAACAATGACAACACAATGAAGAATTTTTATCTAAAAATCATATTAAACATGTGAAATCAAAATAAAACAATTCACTACAATATAATAACAAACCATATGCTTGAAAAGATTTTTATCTTATAAATAAAAATATTTCCCATAATTGATAATAATAAGTTAAATACATAGAAAAGTAATCCCACTTTAATTACAAGTTTTGAACAAAGAATAAAAATGTACAATCTGTAATCATTTGTTTTCTATATCCACAGAAAATATGATTCTCTCTTCTCATCAAGGAAATTTCATTTGCAACAGATGAAGACCACAGCTTAAGACTAACAGTAATCAAAATGCAGAATTGTGGAGCTCAATCTTCCTGGATACATAACCAAAACATTCCCACAACTAATTTTCAGGGAACATTGTATAAGAGGAGCCAGAAAGATTGTAAGAGGCATGGGACTCATAAAATCTCACTAAGATGCCTTTCCTAATGTGAGCTTTACAAGAACTACACCAATGGACATGCCATCACAAATGGAGAAAAACCTAGGAGTCTTCACTCTACACACAGAACTATAGGCAACTGATGAAAAGTGGGGGACGACAATGGCTCTTAGGGAAAAGCACAACAAATATTTGCTCAGTACCAAAATGTTAGCTCTGAGAATAGACATACAAATAACATTATTAGTACTGAGCAGGCTATATTTAGAAATATATATGTATATAGATATATATAGTAACTTGCAATAACAATTAAAAAAAAAGAGACCATGAATTTGAAGGGGAGTAGGAAATGGCATATGAGAGGATTTATGGAAAGGAAAGGGAAGGTAGAGATGTTGTAATTATAGCCCCAATCATGAATAATAAAACATGAAAAAAATGTAGTTTTGAGAACAATAACGTGAATTACTGTTGCTTTTTATTAATATAATAGTATTATTTTATGATATCTGTTATTTCTTGAGACAACAGTAATAACTGTTTCCTGCAAAAATGTTTTAAATGAATTCAGATATTTTGTCGTTGTTGCTGATTTAGTTTGTTTTATTTTTTTCGGTGAGAGAAGTGAAGGGTTTATTTGGCTTACATATCCTGAGATACATTCTAATGAAGAAAGCGAAAGCAGAATTCCAATCAGGTGTGAACCTGGAGACAGGTAAGGAAACATAAGCCATGGAAGATGCTTCTTACAAGCTTGATCTCCCTGGCATTTTCTGTTTGCTCTCTTATACAGCCCAGGACAGCCAGCCCAAAGGTGGTCATTATAATTATTTTCATATAAAACAAGTATCTTACAGTAATTTTATAAAATAGGTTTATTTGCCCTTTTGGTTTCTTTAAGATATTTTTGTTATAAAATGGTAGTTTTCCCTAGAAAATGTCCAGCTTTAATTTTTTATCAAAATCCAGAAATTAATTACATGATACAAATACACAAATAAGATATATATATAGATAGATAGATAGATAAATTATTAATGAGTTTACAGAACTTTTATGAATATTCTCTAATCCTTATTGGAATCATTTTGGAGAAAAAAATTACTCTATGGAATTAAAAGTATGCTGACAACAACTCCAAAAATTAATTTTACAGTGCATTACTTGAAGAGTTTTCAATGATATTAGAAAATATGACTTCTATTTCCCTGATTAGGAATTGGCTACCAATTAAATATTCTCAAAACCTGTTTGTATTCATTGTCATCACAGAATTCTTTTCCGTTTATGTTTCCACTCTTAAAACAATTTTCATAAATTTGGAAATATGAAAGTTCTCACAGTGCTGTAAAAAGTATGTGGATCTGTATATCTTTCCCTGAAGACACAAAGCAAAATACAGCAACAAAAAGATTGCAAGCAAGCTTTTGAACTCTTAGAAGATTCGAGGGCAAGTTTACTGGCATCCTTAGTTACCTGGGTTATACTAGTATGTTTTGAATTACCACTGTACGCTCCAGGAAACCTCAAGGCTTAAGTTCCCAAGGGAATCATCTAGGGACCTCTGGTCCAGTTAAGCTGTCTAACTGATTATGCCTGGTGAAAATCATCAGTAACAAATGGGTCCAGGAGGAGCCAAGGGATTCTGAGACTTTAAACAACCTGCTGTAAACCATATCGCCCTAATACTGTCTAAGAATTCAAGCCAGAGATTCTGGATTTCCTGAGTTCAGTGACTATTTCTAACCTGGTGATACAACTCCATCTCACTCAGCTAACTATTCTAGATAAGAAATTATTTAACCACCTCTTTTCTTGGAATGCACTACCTTGTCTGATTACTTTTAAACTTGGACTCTGTAAAAGTTATTTTAATGTGAAATATTTACATTTGGGATGGAAAGTACATACCCTGTAAATCAGTGTTTGAACATACTGAATCATAGACAATTACAAAGCTAACAAAATTTCCTTTTGGTTGGTTTTGCTCCATTTATTTTTGTTTATTTATTTATTTATTGAAATGTTTTATGAGATATTTTCTTTATTTACATTTCAAATGTTATCTCTTTTCCTGGTTTCCTCTCCAAAATCCCCCTATCGCATCCCCTCCACCTGCTTCTATGAAGGTGTTCCCCCACCCACCCACCCATTACCTCTTCCCCATCCTGGCATTCCCCTACACTGGGACATTGAGCCTTCATAGGACCAAGGGCCTCTTCTCCCATTGATGTCTGACAAGGCCATCCTCTGCCACATATGCAGCTGGAGCCATGAGTTGCCATGTTGGTTAGTGGTTTAAATCCCTGAGAGCTGTGAGGGGTCTGGTTGATTGATGTTGTTCCTCCTATGGGGTTGTCAACCCCTTCAGCTCCTTCAGCCCTTTCTCTAACTCCTCCATTGGGGACCTGGTGTTCAGTCCAATGTTTGGCTGTGAGCATCTGCCTCTGTATTTGTCAGGCTCTGTAAGAGCGTCTCAGGAGACAGATGTATCAGGCTCCTGTGAGCAAGCACTTCTTGGCATCCGCAATAGTATCTGCGTTTGGTAACTGTATATAGCATGGATCCCCAGGTGGGACAGTCTCTAGATGGCCTTTCTGTCAGTCTCTGCTCCATACTTTTTCTCTCTATCTCTACCTGTGGGTATTTTGTATCCCCTTCTAAGAAGAATTGAAGTATATGCATTTCAGTCTTCTTTCTTCTTGAGCTTCATTTTTAGAATATCAATGACTAATTTGTGCTTAATATATATTTTAATGTTTTGTTATCTCACAGTTTTAAGTTCTTAACATTCCAGCTCCCTAATATTCTTTCTTCCTTTTCAATATGCTATCAAATAGAGTCGTGACTATTTATTTTAATTAGTGATTTTTATTCACAACATTGCCATTTGATTCTCTAGTGCTTATAAGTGACTCAGTTCTGTAGTTGTAACTCGTTAATTAATTGATTTTCTTATAATTTCTGGGCATGACAAAAATAGATAAAATGGCTGTAATTATGTAGATCCTTGGCCTGTCTGGTTTAAGATTTCGAAAAAAAAAAATTGCTTAATGGAAGCAAACACTGAATTGACTTCTAATTCCAGAGTATTACTTGAGTATAATGAATAAAATAAAATCACCCATCTAACAAGAATAACATATACAAATACTCAGAATAATGAGTCTTTGGCCTCATCCAAAAGGAAGAGTAAAGCAATGACCACAAATGAAGAAAATTAAAGTGAAACATGAACAATGGTTTCAAAATGTATAGTGACAATCTCTAAACAGCTCTAGTAGAACATGTAGTTAATACTTTGATAGAATGGAGCCATTCAGTCATTAAGTTGGGGTATCAGTATGGATAAGCAAAAATTTACATGTATCTTCAAATGTTCCTGACATTTCTACTTATTCTTAACGAATAAGGAGATCTCATAAGTAAATTCATATGTAGAATCTAGAAAAATATCCCCATGAACATAGAAGAAACATTTTCCCCCCCAATGGGAATGTTTATAACTCACCAGTCAGAATGAATTAATGAAACTTCTTTTATAGTTACTAGGTCTTCAGAATATCTCTAGGAATAGAAAAAGGAATGCTAATACTTTCTGGTGGGGTGGTGAGATAGAATATTTTAAATACAAAAAAAGCTAGTTAAATATAATTATAGTGATGAGCATGTAACTTTAAAGAGACAAATGGAGGAGTAAATAAAATTTAATGAACTCCCAGGAAGACAAATTTAATTGCCCAGGCTTCAGTAACAGAATGTTAGAATAGGAAAAGGTCAAAGAAGAACAAATGTCTGTCAAATGTCAGACAATGGAGAGCTCTGAATACTTACTGAGGTCAACTTTTTAACCTGTAAATGGAATTTTAGTAGGCAAAAATGTATTTTATGATTTTTAATTAATTTGTTCACTAATGTATTATACCCTAGCTGCAGTTTTCCCCTCCTTCCACCCCATCCTTTTCTATTTCCCCTCCCATTTTCTTCCTCTTCATCCACTTCTCCTCTATTTCCATTCAGAAAAGGGCAGGCCTTCCAGGGATATCAGACAAATATGGCATATCAAGCTGCACTAAGATTAGGCACGTCCCCTCATATTAAGACTGCATATGGCAATCCAGTGAGTGGACAAGGGTCACAAAAAAAGTCAAACACATTAAAACCAGCCCCCATTCTATCTGCTAGTAGTAATAATAAAGCACCAATGCACACAACTATAACATATACACAGCTAGCGTAGGTTAGTCCCATGCAGGCTCCATTATTTGTTGGCTCAACCTCAGTGAGCCGCTACAGAAGGAATCTTTATTAGATATATTGTGGGAAGACAAATCACAATCTTCTGGTAACCATGAAATTAGATAGAAATCTTTAGAAATCTGTAGAAATCTATTAGATGGCAATGTATGTTAAATATTACTCAAATGAATCTAAATAACTATTTTCTTTTTCCAGTTATTTTCATATAAACATCCAGTTGCTTTTCTACTTTGCCTATGTTTTAGTGTGACTAGTGTGCTAATATGTATTTATGATTCTAGATTCAATCCTTTTAAATTAATATCCAGGAGAAATATAACTGCCTACTGTAGCTCTATTTTTCATATTTAAGAATATCCATAGAGCTTTCATTGACTTTCAGAGTTGTATATGAATAAGGTCTTCAGTGTATCCCTATCTCTACCACCCTTTGTTGAATACATTTGTTCAACCTGACAGATGCTAATTCATACTTCACTTTGGCTTTGAGTGACATTTTTCCAATCATCAGTGAAATACAACAGGATGATATCCAACCCTAAGGTGGAGTACATGATCTGTAGAGATAATTGATCATGCATTAAGACTTTAATTTGGTCTCCAACACACTTTTACAAGCAGGGCATGTTGGCAGGTACATGGAACCTCAGTTCTTGTGATGAGAGACAGAACATTATGGATGGAAGTGCAAAAAGCTTAGCAGAGCTAGCAAGCTTCAAAATCAATGAGAAAACATGTCTCTAAAAATAAGGTAGAGAGCAATGGAAAAAGACAGCTGGAATCAACTTCTGGGTTTTGTCTATTCTTTCACATGTGATATTACCTATAGCCATGTGAACATATACATACATGCAAGAACAGCATCTTATAATGAATATGGATTAGGAGTGTATCATAATCATATAAGTCACAAAAGGATATATCAGACACTTAGGCTTAGATAGTCCTAAAGCAATCAATATCATGAAAAAAGACTATGAAAGTGGTTTTCATTGGTAGGTGGATGTTGAAAGTGGAAGGTTTCATAAACTGGAATTTTATATAAAATTAATACATTTTAGAGATCTGATAATTAGCACTGTTCTTCTGGTTAAAACACTGGTATTATACTTTAAAAAATATACCTTAGTTAACAGGGTAGCCCTCATATTGTATGGCTTAGAACAATAAAAATAAATGCAAATGTATCCCATAGATGTGAAAAGATGGATTTTTTCTCCCAAATATTAACATCATCAAAAAATGTAACAAAATGTATAGCTTAAAAACCCATATACTGGAACTAGAAAAAATGAATTGAGTGAATAAGGAAGCAGTCATAATAATGGGTCCATGTCACTTCTAAGTATGTGGCAAAAGTGTTTTCTGAGTTGAAGAAGAAAGAGACAGTATGATTTCTCATATCCATGACATCAAGTAAGAAGCACTAGGGATAGGAGATGACACGCACACATGATATGTGGATAGTGGAACTTGTGGATAAGCCTGACAAGCAGGGTACTAGAGAGCTGCACCAGCACATCACAGTGAAGTCCTGTTATTGAGACTTTTTCTCCAAACGTGTTTCATTCTTGATCAATAATATTGCTCTAAATATTTAAACAGCTTTTGAAATGCAGATCAATATATTTCAAACAATAAAATATCAATTTACCCAGTATTATATGAAAAGTAACAAAACATATACTTATCATAAAATATTGGTAGTGTCAATCCAATGATTGCAGTACTAGAAAGACAGATAAAAGTACACACATCTCTCATATGGATTGTATAGTCATAAGTTCTTCCAGAACACATTTGTACGAGTCACTAGTAAAGGTTGCTTTTAACAAAATATCCTCCATGGTTTTTCAAATAAAAGCATAAATATACAAAATATAATTTAAATTTATTATAAATTGAAGAACTTGGGATTTAAATTTGATTTCAGCTAATTTGCAAATTAAAACTGTCACCTTCTTCATAAAATAAAAACAACCACACAGAAAAACATCAATAGTTTCTCTGACTCCTAGAATAGATAAAGTGTTGAGGAGTTGTCCTCTGCACTATTAATTGGAGAAATAAATATCAACCCTTCCTTGCCTACAGTAAGTGATGATGTGCAAGAGATTCTGGGCCAAAAGAACTCCAGTATGCTGAAATAGAAAATAAAGCCATGAACATATTACTGTCGAGGCAGTTTGATGTGACACCACATCTTAAAATCGGTGTTCCTTCATTAAATGACAAAGAAGTTATTATTGTCTGTATAGCAACCAGCAAGGAAGTAAAATAAGTTTGAAATGCCCACTGCCATGATTTTTCAAACAAGTAATGAAAATAAACTTATATGTTTTCTTTCTTTTTTCTTTTTCTGTACAAACTTTAGTTTTCATTTCTTCTATAGTGTTCACTTACCTTTGCTTGACATAGCTTTCTTAGATTTTCTTACCCATCAGTCTTCAATATAACTCAAGCCTCTCAGTATTATTTTATCTTTATTGTGTTCCTATATGTGTGAGTGTATGTATGTGTGTTTGTGCATAAGTGTATTTGTAAGTATGTGTGTATGAGTGTGTGAGTATGAATGTTTTGTGTGTATGTGCATGCACACATGCAGGTGTTAATGTATGCCCTGTGTGGTGACTAGAAAGGTCAGAAAGCAGTGTCAGATCCACAGGAGCTGGAGTTCAGATGGTGGTAAACTACTCTATATGGGAGCTGGGATCTAAATTAAGTCCTCTGGAAGAAGAGAAACTCTTCTTAAATAGTGAGCAAGCTTCCTCCAGCCAAATATACCTGTCTTCTGAGGATAATTCCATCTAAATGGAAAAACTTTTGTGTATTTGATACATTCATGGAAAATATGATTAACCAGGGCAGCTGGTATTGATAAAATTAATGTTTTGCTTATGATCATATAAATAATTTGAATATCTTAACTAGGATAATAATTTTCCATATGAAGTGACTACATTAAAACTTGTTAGAGAACATTTTTATTAAAATATATTAAATACAGCATTTACTGGAAGTTATGGTGCAGAATTGGTTAATATTGATGATATTTCCATTGGTTTTTGATCAAAATATCAGTTTTTTCTCAGCAGATGCCAAGCCGTTCATACAGGTAGACCAAGTATAACCTGGAGAGAATCATGCTCTTCTCATGCTTGCCTCTATGGGATTCCTACAAACATTGAAAATCATTACACCACCTTTGGACTGTAACCCAGTGTACTAAATCTCATATCAAAAGGCACAACCAACAACCTATTTTCAGAAACCTGGGTCCTATGAAAACTTCCACAAGCAATACAGAATACTGAGAAAATAAGTTTCTACCCCCAATATTAACAATCTCATAGTAATGGAAGCTAGTGAAGAAATGTATATGAAATCATGACACAGAATTCAAAAGAACATTCCTACACATGTTTAAGTAGTTAAAAGAGGAAAAACACATCTGAATTAACTTTAAAAGTTCCAGAATAAACTCCTTTGCTCATTATCTACAAATACACAAATAAATAGCCAAATGAAATAATAAGGATGATTCAGGATATGAAAATTTAATTCAATCATGAGAGAAAAATACTGAAAAAAGAAAAATCTGAAATGAAATAGAAATTAAAATCCAATAAATATAATGTACAAATAATGGAAGCTTCCCTAACAGAATACACTCTTCAGGAGAAAAACTAGCAGGGATTGAACATGAGGTAGAGTTGGACTGCTCAAATAAAGAAAATAATAAATTACAGAAATACTATGGGTATAATAACATGCCAAAATCCTACAATTATGGACACAAAAGAGAAAATTTCTAGGTCAAAGGTAAAGAATATATTTTCTATAATATCATAGAAGTATATATAAAATCATAGAACTTGGGGGGATATGTTTACTCAGGTTCAAGAGGCAAGCTGAACACCAAATAAAAAAGGCCAAAAATAAAACTTTCCATGAGTGACCATAGGTAAAATCCTGAATATATTTTTAGAAAATATAAAAAATGTGTTGCATGTTGATATATCTGAGTTTGAGTCACCCACATTTCTATAACTAATCCTTCACCCATACTTCTGTATAACTAGATATATTCATTAGTTCCTCTTGCTAAAGTTGGTTTGAATAATTTCTTTGTCATTGCTGTCCTGTTATTCATAAATTTCTAGGAGTAACCACTCAATACAGTTTATACACCATATGACCAGCAGAACCAATGATGACCTAAGGTACAGCAATTGAGTAAGCCCTAGGCTAGGTTTTCATACACAGAACAGTTGCTAATCATGTATCCAGGCTAATATGGCTTGTGTTCTGCATATGGTATGAGATGGCTTATTCCTACAGCATCAGCTGCATGTGCTTGCGATGGTTTGAAGAAAATGCAGTCAGTACACAAAATTGGACAGTGAGCAATTCCTCGACAGGAAAGAACAGAAAGCTCATCTTCAATAATGAAATGAAGACCTAATAAAACAAGGAACTAAAACTTAGGAGGTAACTAAAGAATCATTAAAGGAATTGAGCAAGTGAAAGGAAGCATTTCATCTCATTGCAGGAAGGTTAAGAAAGACTATTTCAAAAGGTTCCTAAAAGCTTTGTGTTCTTCTGCGAACCATAATGGATATGCTCATGAATGTAGAAGACATTCTGGAAGATCAAGAATAGATCTGTATAACCTAGCCCAGAATTCAAATAGGCCATATAACATTTATAAACAATCAAAACACGACGAACACAAAACAAAGCAGTCCATGTTGCCAGACTACCTAACACACAAACGAATACGGAAAAAAAATCTATGTATCTGAATCTCCTAAAATATAATAATAATAATAATAATAATAATAATAATAATAATAATAATAATAAACTGACAGAATGCCAATGCTGGACCCAGGAATAGCTCATCAAACAAATAAGTGAAAAGTTTTTATTTGTTTGCATGTTTGTTCGTTTTTAGATGTGTGTATGTGAACTTCATTTATTTTTCAAATTTTGTTTATTTGACTTATGCTTTTTTAATAGAGAGAGAAATAGAGTGTCAAGATAAATGGGCAGAGATGTAGGAAGGACCTGGAGAAGTTGGGAGAGTCAAACAGGGTTATACGAATATGTTGTTTGATACAAATCCCCACCACCAAAAGCTTAAGATTGTCCTTGAGGAAGTAGTTATTTTTTTTTCATACTTTATTTACATTCCAAATGTTTCCCCCTTTCCAGATCTCCCCTTTGGAACCTCCCTATTCCCTCTTCCCTCCCCCTGTCACTATGGGGGTATTCCCCCAAACACTCTCCCACCCATTCTCTTCTTCCCTCCTTGGCATTCCCCTATACTGGGGAATCTAATACCCTGAGACCCAACGGCCTCTGCTCCCTCTGATGGCTAACAAGACCCTCTTCTGTCGCATATGTGGCTAACACCATTGGTTGCTCCATGTGTATTCTTTGGTGGGTGATCTCGTCTCCAGGAGTATCAAGGGGTCAGGCAAGTTGTCACTGTTGCTCCCTCCATGAGGCTGCAAACTCCCTCAGCTCTTTCAGTCCCTTCTCCAACTCCTCCATCTGAGACCTCACACTCAGCCCTACTATTGCTGTGAAGTGACTCTTGGGTATTTCGAACTTTTGGCCTAATAACCACTTATCAGTGAGTACATACCATGTTCATTCTTTTGTGACTGCATTACCTCGCTCCGAATGATATTTTCAAGTTCCATCTATTTGCCTGCGAATTTCGTGAAGTCATTGTTTTTAACAGCTGAGTAGTATTCCATTGTGTAAATGTACCACATTTTCTGTATTCATTCCTCTGTGGAGGGACATCTGGGTTGTTTCCCGCTTCTGGCTATTATAAATATGGCTGCTATGAATATAGTGGAACATGTGTCTTTATTACATGTTGGAGTATCTTCTGGGTATATGCCCAGGAGTGGAATAGCTGGGTCCTCAGGTAGTAAGATGTTCTTTTTTCTGAGGGTCCGCCAAATTGATTTCCAGAGAGGTTGTATCAGCTTGCATTCCCACCAGCGATGGAGGAGTGTTCCTCTTTTGCCACATCCTCGCCAACATCTGCTGTCACCTGAGTTTTTGATCTTAATCATTCTGACTGGTGTGAGGTGGAATCTCAGGGTTGTTTTGATTTGCATTTCCCTGATGACTAAGGTTGTTGAACATTTCTTTAGGTGCTTCTCAGCCATTTGAGTTTCTTCAGTTGAGAATTCTCTGATTAGCTCTGTTCCCCATTTTTTGATAGGGTTATTTCGATCTCTGGAGTCTAGTTTCTTGAGTTCTTTGTATACATTGGATATTAGCCCTCTATCAACCAAAGGAATGGAAAAGATCTTTGAGGAAGTACTTATTACCCTTCAGTATTCTGTATACATTTCTCCCCTGCAAGAAAGCACACAGGAGGTAAAGGCAGTTAACCTAATAATGGGCCGTTTCAGAAATCTTCTGCTAGAGAGGCATAGGTCATAGTGATTACCCATTCCTGCCATAAATGAGGACTTGGCATCAGCATTATGACAAGGGCAGAACATGGCTCTGTTACAGCAAGATATTGAGTACAGACTATCTCCCTGCAATCTACTATTAGGGTGTCTGTGTGGCAGTCCCCCAGCAATGGCCCAGGATTAGTAAGCAAGAGAGTTCCTGGAGAATGACTATATATAATAGAAAATTTGGTGGAGTAGTATTTTATATATATATATATATATATATATATATATATATATTACTTTCTTCAAAATATATCATTATGAAAATAGATATTAAAATCCTGAGATATTTTCATACAGAATTATAACTTGATAACATTTCTCTACATTTGAACTGTTTTTAAATGAATATCTCTACTTTTTGACTACCAAAGCCAATTAGCACATGGTTGAAGTGAATGACAGTGAGTCTTCAAAAGATCTCCTTGAAAAACATCACAAGATGGTCATCAAAAATAGCACATAAAATTTTGAGGCATGTTTCAGATCCAAACTACAACCAAATGCTTCTCAACTGTAACACTGCTATTTCTTTAAAGTTTCTCAGAATGGTCATGAGATCATTCTGATTACTTGCTAATTCCCATTAACTATAAAAATATTGATTAATACATTTCAAAAATCCCATTGAAAGCAGCAGTGCAGAAATTCAATGACAGAATACCAACATATTTTGAAACACATGATAACTGGGTATATGTATTTTGTCATAGGGTAATAATTCAATTAAAATCAAAGAGGATTCATTAAATTATCTTCTAGCCTCAATTCAGAAATAATTTATTATGGAGAATACACAGATGAGCAAAAATTGAAAAGAAAAAGTACAAATTAGTGTGTACATCTTTGTTTGGCCTCAGCAGTGAGGAAAGCAGAGAGCAATTTAAGAGCAGCAGTTGGCTGGGAGCAGCAGTATTACCGCTCAGCTACCAAATGAAATCAGGGAGCTTTTTCCCATGAAATTGGGGCCAAAGGGTATGCTTTGCTTGGTGTGGCTGCTTCATTTCTATATATATTTACTCATTTGCTTTACATTTGTTGTGTGCTACAGCCAGAACTTTGCTCAAGTAAATGAGAGATGGGACTTGATGCTCTCCAAGGTCGCTGCTACTTCTCAGACTTCTCCCTTGGGGAATTTGTTATGCCAGCTCAGGTTTCTGGACTTAGTTAATAATACCTTAGAAATAGAAAATAAAAGTCAGAACCCTGGTTAAACTCACAATAGAAAAAAATTCTAACTCAGTGTTAGCAAATAATTTAGATTGTGCAAAGATAAGGAAACACACACTTGCTACAAGGAGTCAATGTAGTCATTGTTAAAGTTGCCCCTTGTGTTACTCAGTCAAGGAAACAGAACATGGAAGAAGTAAGAATCTGCATGGGCAGTCAACTTCTAATCGTAGGATGGATAAATAAACTACTTTTAGGAAACTGAATTGTCTGGTGCAATTTTTTTTTATAAAAACCAAAAACATTGATTTATATGTGAATAATTTATTTTGTGTACTTTATTGTCTTCTTAAGGGCAAGGACGTTCTTGGCATGCCTAAATGATAGGGATTAAAGAAAAAGACAAAGATTTCAATAAAATATCTTAAACTATCCTGTTCAGGATATGTCACTGCATGGTTCATCCACACACACTCAAGTATGAACTTTATAAAACATCTTTCATGATAGAGAAGGAATGTAACAAAACACACATCAACAATTCACACCAACATCATAGCAGCCTAACTTCCTGCTATCCATTCATTTGTTTGCCTCTGTAAGATGAACCTTTATTTTTAAGGGTAAGTGGTAACTCTCATCATCTTTATTAATATACCTGTTCTGCAAAGTTAGCAAAATTTCCTTCCAAAATAAGCCCAGTTTGACTCATTTTATTGATATTTTGATATTGATTTTGATGCACATATTTCTATTTTAAATATGGTAAAGTTGCGTGAATGTGGCTGTAAATATCCCCGGAATAGAATATGTAGTCCCTTAGATATATACCAAGGGTTGGCATATATGGATTATATGGTAGATATAAGTCTTGGATAATTGTTCACATTGATTTCTATAGTGGCCTCATCAATTTTTAATAGTTGTGTCTTTTTTAAAAATAATGTTGACAGTTTTAATTTCAGGTAAATATTAAGTCTAATGTAATTATAGGATTAAAAACAACTCCTGGGTAAAATGCTTAAATTTGAATACCATGTCTTCTACTTCTATGATGAAAGGAGAGAATGAAGTTGAGATATTTTACATGTGAGGTTAGAATCAAAGTGACTGAACCTATTCTGAAGATCAATTAAGATATTAAGTGGTAAGTAAGCATTGTTTCTGCCTGTGCAACTAGAGTATTAACATGGTCTATATTTAAGAGTCTATTTCATAATCTGTTGGTTTTTGCTCTTATTCAGTTGTTTGCATATTATTTTCTTTCTTTTGGAGGTAATGTTTTCTTCCATAGGCTGGTTGATCTTGAAGTTACAGTAGTCACCCTGTTTCAGCCTCGAGATTGCTGGATTATAGACACTTTCCACCATATATTTATATGGTAGCTAAATGTAATCTGCTCATAATTTTGGACATTACAATAATTTCTAGTTTAAAATATTTTAACATCTATATCAAAATAAAATCAAAATTTCACAATGGTTTCATAGAAACAATATTTTGTCAAAAATTTATGGAAGTACTGATAATATAAAAAGCAAATATTTAAAATTAAATATTTTAGTACTTAAAGGAAAACGTATCAAGACTGATAAGTAGATTTTACTAGTGTTTCTACAGGATCAATATTTTTATGTTTTTTTTTTTTTGCAAGATTTACATTGTTTTCTTAAAAGATATGCCAAATATTTTTGTTTCGGTTTGTGTTTTTGAATTAAATTTAAAGTTACTAAGAAAGATTTATATATGCCATTAATTAGAAACTCTGGAGCTATTCCCTGCATTTCAAGTTAGTGTTTGTGATATATTTAAAGATATGCCCTTGACTTACTCAAGTTCCACAGTTAACTTTCAGAAACTTCAGTTAATTTTTTAAAAAAAAATCCAAATTGTATTAAGTCAAAGTATCTGCCAAAACTTCATATTCATGAAAACACTGAGCCATGTTAGAAAAATAGACTGTTTTCTCTCCTGTTGGCCAAGATTTACTCGATATGTTCAGTTAACATGGCAAAATGACACAATATGTTCTGCATAATTGAAGCACTGCACAAAAGCAAGCCTACTTATTGGTGCCAACACATTTAGTCATGTACTATTCTCTGCGCTGCTATTAAAGTACAGTGTTCAGCTAAATATATGTCTGCCAAGCTCAGAACCCTTGCTACATTAGAGAAGATCCTTCCTCTGACACATGTGTGAGTAGTTATATGCTTTCCTTTCTTCAGAAATTCCACTGTTCCATCAAATGAAATGTTTTGTATGTTATCTCTTCTGAACTTAGTGTAAGTAGAAGACATTGCCTTTTCCTTTCTATTTTCTTTCATGGAAACCATCCTGACATATTTTCCCATGATAGTTGTCTCTATATTCCCCTTCCTGTATCCTAGTTCATTTTCCTGTTTTTGTGATAAAACTTTCCTTGAGAAAAGCAACTTGAGGCAGAAAGATTTCATTTTGGATTTAAGTTCCAGGGGATACAATCCATTGTGATGGAAAGAAAATAAAACAAAAACAAACAAACAAAATACCTAAGAGTAGGTCAAACAGGTATAGAGGTCAGAACAGAAGGATGGATAATGACTTAGCAGAAAGCAAGGCCAGGCATTGAACTTCACAGTGGGTACCCAGTAACCCACTGGTAACTCACCTAGTAACACCAGGCTCCACAGAGGGCTCACCTCCCAAAGTTTCTACAATCATACCCTTGACTTGAACCAAACTTTTGGTAGACATTTGCCTTTGACCAACATGGTGATCACTATGGGGTCTATTCAGAAAAGATTTTAACCCCAACAATATAGAAAAATAACACATAATAAGCTCCTCCTGTTAATTCACACAGCAGTGTTTTGTCTCTGATTTACTTACTTTGTGAAGTAATAGTTACTTATTCTGTGGTGGCTTTGAAACCAGTTAATTCATCAAAGATAACTATATATTCTTTATGCAAATAGTAAAGTGTCCTAGTCAAGCTTTAAAATATGATCCCTATTGATACAAGCCAAAAAAAAAAAAAACAGTACTCAAATAAGAGAAATGGAATTTTTGGAGGCACAGTCCAGGACAATTTTAATTTAAGAAGGAAAGATGATAAGAATCAAAAGAATTTTTCAAATTATAAATGTAGAAAGAAAATCACCAGTGTGTGCTTTTCTATAAATCAAAGGGAATTTCCAAAGAGGAAAAGAGATTTTACTGAATTTGATTCAGAATAATATTGACGTCTCTTCTTTAGGTGTATCTACATGAAGACACTAACAGGCAAGCAGCAGAGGAGGAAGGATAAAAGGAATCAGAAACATATTAGTGAGAATTATCGCTATGTGTGAAAATGGAATTGACCGAAATCTAGGCTTGCAAGAGTATTCAAAGATGTTTTCTACTTGTTTCTTATTAAAGGGTATGCCACTTAGTTTCATATAGAAAGATAAATTTGTCAATTAAAAAATGTGAAGAAATTTACTAGATAGGATAACTATATGATGAGAGTGGAATCTGAGAAACACAGAGACCATAAAGGTTTTGATTTTTTCTGGTAGAAGAGAACTGGCTTGTGCATGTTAAAAAAGAAAAGAGAATAAAAAAGAAAAAACAACTGGGTAAAACAGACAACAGATGTTCCTGGTAATGGGAAATGGTCTCACAATTAGAGTCATTGGTTAATTTGAATTATAATGAAAGTCAAAAGCAATGTGACTCAAAGGTTGATTGTAAATCCTGAATGAGGTAACCCAATCACAAAAGAACACATATGGTATGCACTCACTGGTAAGTGGATATTAGCCCAAAACCTCAGAATATCCAAGATATAATTCACAGAACACATGATGCTCAAGAAGAAGGAAGACCAAAGTGTGGGTGCTTCAGTCCTTCTTAGAAGGGGTAACAAAATATTCATGGGAGGAAATACAGAGACAAAGTGTGGAGCAGAGACTGAAGGAAAGGCCACCCAGAGACTGCCCCACCTGGGTATCCATCTCATGTACAGACAGACACCAAACCCAGACACTATTGAAGATGCCAAGAAGTGCTTGCTGACAGGAGCCTGATGTAGCTGTCTCTTGAGAGGCTCTGCCATAGCCTGACAAATACAGAGGTGGATGCTCGAAGCCAACCATTGGACTGAGCACAGGGTTACCAGTGGAGGAGTTAGAGAAAGGACTGAAGTAGCTGAAGGAGTTTGTAAACCCATAGGAAGAACAACAACATCAAACAACCAGAGCTCCCAGAGTCTAAATCACCAACCAAGGAGTACACACGGAGGAACACATGGCTCCAGCCGCATATGTAGCAGAGGATGGCCTTGTTGGGCTGCAATGGGAGAAGAGATCCTTGGTCCTGTGAAGGCTAGATGCCCCGGTGTAGGGGAATGTGAGGGCAAGGAGGCAGGAGTGTGTAGGACACACCCTCATAGAATCAGGGGGGAGGGGGAATGTGATAGGGGTTTCTGGTGGGGGGAATCAGGAAAGGGGATAACCATTGAAATGTAAATAAATAAAATACCGATTTTTAAAAAAAAAAACCTAACAAAAAATGTAATAACTGTTTAGCTAATACTTTTATAGATATATATATTTCTTTACTTCCTTTGTTTATAGACTCAGCATAATTGGGTACATACCTAAATACCTTGGTGGATATATGTTCCAGCATAGTTAGTTCTGATAAGACATCTTCAAACTCAACATCTTTACTGAGAGTTATATAAACTTTAAAATATAAGAAACTCCAAGAAAAAAAATAGTATTAAACAAATAAATGAAACTTGTTTTTAGTTAGTTTTTGTATTGTTTGTTTGTTTGGTTAACTTTTTGTCAAAGAAAGTCATATTTAATTAGATAAGCTACATACAGCCTAATTATTTCATAGTATGCATTAGAAATAAATACATGTTAAAGAAAATGTAATATCTCAAAGTCTGCTGAAAGTGTGTATAAAAGATTTTTAGTAATGCATTTAAAATTTTTAAAATGGGTACTATGTTCTTAGTGTCATCTGCAAATAGGAATAAGTAGACTTCCTCTTTTCCTCTTTTGTCTTTTTTCCTCTTTTAAGTTTTTTTCTCCTTTATTATTGCTAAGACTTCAAGTATGTTTTAGAAGTAAGAATGGATTGCTTCTTCCTAATTTCTAATGAAATGGCTTGATTGTTTTTTCCCATACGGTAGATTATTGGCTATATATTACACATGTACAACATAAATAAAATTGATATTTTTTTTCAGTTCTTAGGTTATTTAGCTTCTAACATAAAGAGGAAATAAATTGTCTAAGACTTTTTGTGGCCATAGAAATAATCAAGTGACACCATCAATGTTTCTTATATTCCTTTTACAAGAATATGATCCACAACTCTAAATTGACAATATTGGCTAGTAAGTTTAGAGTTCAATTTAGCTTCCAATGTTTGTGCTCATCTTTCTGATGACAGGTTTTCTAGCAAGTACTTATCAAATGTTTATTTTGTCTTATTGATTCTTCATGTTTAATGAATACACCAAAATCCCAAGAAAACACCACTCAAACAGACTGTCCCTACTGGGGATCCATCCCATATACAGACACCAAACCCAGACTCTATTACAGATGCCAGCAAGTGCTTGCTGACAGGAGCCTGACATAGCTATCTCCTGAGAGGCTCTGCCAAAGCCTGGCAAATACAGAGAGGCAGATGCTGTCAGCCAACAATTGGACTGAGCACAGGATCACCAGTAGAGGAGTTACAGAAAGGACTGAAGGAGCTTAAGGGATTTTTAACCCCATAGGAAGAACAAACATATCAAACAATCAGACCCTTGGATCTCCCAGAGACAAACATGGAGTACACATGGAGGGACCCATGGCTCAGATGTAGCAGAGTATGGCTTTGTTAGGCATCATTGGGAGAAAAGGCCCTTGGTCCTGTGAGGGCTCAATACCCCAGTGTAGGGAAATGCCAGGAGAGTGAGATGGGAGTGGGTGGGTGGATTTGGGAGCACCCTCATCGAAGCAGGGGAGGGGAGATGGGATAGGGGTTTTCCACAGGGAAAACTGGGAAAGGGGATAACATTTTAAATTTAAATAAATAAAATAACCAATAAAAAGCAAAAAAAAAAAATGAGTGAAAAAATACTAAATATATGTCGTCCTCTTTGACTTCTAAATATCAACTGTTTATTTACTAAGTGTTCAATGTTTCCAATCATTTCAAAAATCCCACATGAATAATTGTAAATATATCAATCTGAAGATCATATCCATAAACTTTACAAAAGACAATAGCAGAGCTTCCATCAATAAGGTCACCAGACTGGATCTAGCTTGCCAGTGAAATCACAAAATGAGTAACTCATTTTTCTAACTTTGACTTCCAATTTTTGTTATTCTCAAAAACCATTCAATCTCCCTGCCTCTTAAGCTAAATTAAAATTACAGGCACTCATTCTTGTGAGGAGAAAAGCCAATCCTTTGGATCAACCCTACACAACTAAGTCAGACAACCTCCAGTCCTAATAGCTCCAGTGGATCTCTCCTCATCCATAACAACAGAGTTTGCAAAGGTATTAGCTGGCTGGCTGCTTTATCTATTTCTCACTCTCCTATTCACCAGTGTTTGGGAAAGAGAGATATTTGCCTTATTCAAATTATGCACATTGACTGAATAAATCTCATGTAGCTTCTTTCTTCCTTCATAGTCTACATATGAAAAAGAAAAATGACTCAGAGACAATAAGACTACAGGATACTGTATTAGTTTTTTAACAGAGATCAGGGCTTTCCTATTCTCAGTGGAATGCCATTCTGTTACACTCTCTATGATAAGTGCTACTTTCAATTGGACAATGTTACAGAATGTACAATTATATGATTTTTATGCAATTCACAGTAAATGAACAGAATATTATCATATTTAACACCTGAAAACTTTAGGCTTGGATAATTGGGCTAACTTGTATACAATTGATTCCAGTCAGTGCAAAATATAACTTTTATACAAGGGATTTTTTTATTTTAACTTAGCTAGTAGTTTTACATTGTCCTTTCAAATTGTAAGGTATGCTTTTAATGATCTTCTGTGATCAATTGCATGGTAAATTTTTCTTATTCTGTTGCATTCTAGAAATGGCAACATAGACTATTAGAGTAATTTTTTTGTTGTTGTTTTTTCGAGACAGGGTTTCTCTGTGTAGCCCTGGCTGTCCTGGAACTCACTCTGTAGACCAAGCTGGCCTCGAACTCAGAAATCTGCCTGCCTCTGCCTCCCAAGTGCTGGGATTAAAGGTGTGCGCCACCACTGCCCAGATAATATTAGAGTAATTTAAAATATTTTATTGAATGACAGTATTGATGTTAGCAACCACATAATACTCACCTTTACTTCCATGTTATTTGCTTCCTGAAATTGAAGGAAATCAGTGCCCTTAAAATATTGTCAATAGTGAAGATTAATTTTGTATGAATTTTGTTAAAAGCCAGCACAAGATAGAGAACACAAACATTAGGCCTTCTGATATAATAGTTACCATGTATACTGTCATTTTCAACGATGACTATAATCTTTACAGCCTGTGAAGTAATACATAAACCAGTTTTGGAGAAGAATAGTGTTGTTGGGCAGTATTCCAATATACATACTGTGAAACTGAACATCAGCAAGACATTGTAACACATCACAATATTCTCATCTCTTTGGTTCTGTGAACCACTGTGTCTGTTGCTTTCATTTGTTTGTCCTTGTCTTGCTGCTTACTACTGCTCATGAGGAAAAGTTTCCAACTCAGTTGCTTTTCTATTTTAAAGCTTCTTTGTTGTGGATTATAGTAAATGATTTAGCTAGTTGGCTCTATGCTTGGTAGAGCATCCTCAGGCTTATTTTCACAGCTAAGCAAGATTTTGCTAGATGGTCTTTGAATTCAAAGGTTGCTTTTGGCAACTCCAGGAAGAATAGTGCTGATTATTTAGAAAACTGCAGCTTTATAAATGGCTGCTCTCCGGTGGCAGGAAATTAATGGTTGATGAGTGGTAAATAGGACCATTTCATTTTATTTGCAACCTGTGTGCATTCTGAAGAAATGGTTACAACCTAGTAAAAGAAAACAAATGATACTCTGTAAGAAGATGGAAAATGTACCGCAGAATTGGAAAAATAAAATCTGTACATTTTCTTTCTTCTTTTGGTAATTGTTTTTTGTTCTCTACTTGTAGGATTTCTCTGTTTATAGTGTTTTTGAGAGTTGGTTTCTAGGCAACCCTTAGCGGACAGGGACATATGGATACAGATGTGTGATCCTTGAAATATTAAATTTAGGGATTTGTTGTTACTTCAATACATTGACAACACTACCTGACAGAAATAGTAAAATTCGATGAGGTGTATTTCTCCCAGTGACTTTCCTATCCTGGAAAGCAGAATAATTGTGAACATTAATGTACATTCAAGTGGTTAATCCATAATGAACTCAAGATGGGGATTAAGTAGTTGTTTGGTTAGCACTTGAGCTGACTTTTGTCTAAAGGGTCCCAAGAAATTCATTCTTAGAAGTGTTTAAGAATTTTCTACCGTTTGTAAACTTAATTTCAGGAGTTTCTAGACTTATGTCTGGTGATGTGTGTGTGTGTGTGTGTGTGTGTGTGTGTGTGTGTGTGTGTGTGTGTGTTTTATAACTACCACATTCCCTTTCTGATTGAAAATAGCCCTGTGTTTTGTGTTTTGTTGATATGAATGCAGACTACCAACGTGGAGATACTAATCTTAAGTGTTATATAGTACTTTTATAATAAATCAACATTAACTTTATTTGAGTTTTCTCAGATTGCTGTGCAACATTAATATAGTGCTTATGGCTTTTGACATTGGTCAACATGAAAAGGACAGCCCTTTTATTGTCTAAATGAATATTATAAAGTTTGAGTGTCGTGCAGTAATGGATTTAGACATTACAATTACTTATAAGGTTTGTGAAAAGTTATTACCTTAAGTCTTTAAGGTCTGAATCAATAGTTCTTTGTTAAATCATAAAAAACTCCATGAAATGAATTATCTAAGAAAAGCTAGAGAATTAAATTAAGATATCAGCACAGCAACTCTATTAGCCAGAGGTAACAAGGTAATGCTTTTGAATGAGAGGAAAATTTATCTGAAAAAAAAAAAAAAGATCCCTGAGTACATAAGAAAGATTACCCAACCTCTATCTATAGCTAGTGCATTGGTTAGGTAAGATAATGAAGATGCTGGTTATCTTTTGGACCAAAATTGTCTTATTTTTTCTCCAATAAAAATGTTGCTACGTGAAAGTTATGATATAGGAGGTTTGTATGGATACAGTTCAATAATCCATCATTAATCCGGCAAATGTAAGTTTAGCCAGGCAGGTGAGACAAAAATCTTGCACTTTGTCTTAAAGCAAACAAACAAAACAAAACAAAAACAAAAACAAAAACAAAATGTTCAATGAGTATTCTTAACATTCCACATGGACAACTTTCTTTTAATATGCTTAATTATTACATGTTTCTGAAGTAATGACAAAATTATGACTCAGAAGAAAGATTTCTATTGACTTCATTTTTATTTGCTCATTTGTAGTTTGTCAAAGCCTTACTATGTTATCCATAATAAACCTAGTCCACCTCAGGTATAAACCAGGAACTCAGCCAGAGTTTACCATCACAAGTGCCAGCACACAATGCCTATTTACATTCTTCTGTAAGTACTGCTATTATAAAATAATTTGCTTCATTAAAGTAAATATTATCTTTGCCTATAAATTAAGACATTTATTCCAGTTAATTCATTTTCAATATTAATTGTTTAATTATATAGCAGATGTATATCTTTAAAAATTAATATATATATATATATATATATATCAGTTACTTCATAATTGAGTATTGAGAACTGAATGATAAAAAGTTAAACAGGAATTATCTATTTTTCTATAAAAGTTCTAAATGCATATTAATTTACTTCAGATCTAACATTCATCTTATGTGGTGACTCTTTTTATTTTATATTTAGTTTCTCAATAGATTTTTTTTTTATTAGCTCGAAGGATCAATTGAGGTATTACAAAAATACCTTATCTCTCTAAACCTGTCACACTAAAATGAGGGTATGGGGTGAGATTATTTACAGTTCACATAGTATATTGTAAACTATATGTATTTGTAAAAATTGTAAAGATGAAGTCACAGAACGATCAGGCCAAACAACTGAAACTGTGAGCATTTCCCATGCTTTTCCTCAGATTTTAGTCACACCAATGAAGAATTAACTTAGTTCTCGTGCCTCCTTCTTTTGAAACAATCTTAGTAAAATATGAATTTTCTAGATCTTCAAATACAATCTCCATGAGCACATGTGCTTGTGAAATGTTGGTCCTCTGTTGTAACTTTGTAGTTCTTTGGATTTTCAAGTCTCCATTTGGTTTTAAATTATAATACAGTCCAGTTTTATGTGTGTTTAAATACCACATGGACATATTCATTTTGAGAATATATTAAAATAATAATGTTTCCATCAACCTCCAAATGATTTACCTGCATTATTTCCTTCTTAGAAGAAAAAGTTTAGATCAAATAGTTTTTCTTTGTCATATTACATATATTAACAGTTAACTAAGTGATTGTTTTTGAAATTATAAACTATTTTCTAATAATTTGAAAGTATATTTTTCTCCCCTCTGGCAAAGGGCAAAGAGACATCTTATTGCTGGTAGTGTTCTTATGTCAATCAGAGGCAGAGCAGATGGCAGTCCTTTGTTCATCCTAGCTTGATGCCATAGAGATGTGCATGCAGGTGAGTTGGCTCCAAGGACATGAGAACAGGAGAGCTGCTCCTGCCTTCTGCTGATTGTGGCATTGAGTGGATTAGCCAGAGCAGTGCTGGAGCACTCGCCCAGTTGGTGCAGATAAGGGAGTAGATAAGGTCATACCCTGACTGGCTCACTTACCAGCCAGGCACAGATCAAAGGCTCTGTGTTGACCTATCACAAAATCTATATCATCAGCGAAGGGTTCAGATGCATGCAAGGAGCAATCCTGCTCTTCAAAGTTGCAGGATCTCCATGACACAGGACAACAAGTAAACACCAAGAAGAGGCTCAGTGAGGATCCAAGATTGATGGTATCCCAGAAGCAAGAGATCTCAAGCCAAACCAATGAGTCATTGCAATGAAAGAACATTTGGAAGTGAGGATGTGTGGCCATAGGAATATAATATGGGACAAATTGTGAAATACAGCTTCCATGATAAGATGTATTCCATGCTTTATGGTTTTGTCTGTTTGATTCATTGTTTTTTGTTTATATGCTGTTGTTTGCTTGTATGATTTTTATTTGTGGAAAAGTTTATTATAAGAATAAAAATATATCATGAGTTTTTTATTATTTGTGATATTTCTATTTTTTCTCTCTTGATTTCAAGCTCACTGTTAGAGTTAACTTATTATTTTATTTTTCTGTATGATTTGGTTTACATTAATCTTATTACTCTTTATTAAAAGTAGAAACAAGTTACAGACTTAATTAGGACATGTTATGTTGACTAATATGAGCATTCAATGGTATGAATTTTAATCAAAATATTCTTTAGTGTTTTATATATGCATACATATATATGTATATATATATCTTATAAGGTATATGTATATATAATAAGGAGTTATATGTATCATATAACTTATGAGGTATATATAACTTCTATACCTTATAAGTTTCATATGCCCCGGTTTTTAATAATGATTAAGTTTAATTAACATTAGCCTGTGAAATTAAATCACATAGAACTTTAAACATGAAATTTTTAAAATTTCTGTGCCCAATACAGAATGTTTACATGAATAAATATTATTCACTAGATTACACGATGCATTATGTGATAGATGCCATGTTTTTAAAAAGCAGTTATTTAATGGATGTCAGTTATAGAGTTGTGGATTCCATATCTACTCTGCCAAAGTGCATGGCTTCTTGGGGAGGTAGGCCCCAGGGAGTTTGACTACCCTTATTCCATGCAGCATTGGGCAGGTAGGGAAGCACCCGGACAGCACTCAGGGGTAGAAAGGTACAGTCTGAGGTGCTGGAAAGCAGGAGTTGGTTGGGAGTCCCTGGGCCTTTAATGACTCTGGGCCATGGGTTTCTTAGGCTCTTGGATACCCAGGCACCACAGGAAGTCACAAAAGAGCTGAGAAAGGAATGGGGACCTCTCCACTGGATCTAGCCTGGGGTGGGGTGTGGGGTAGGAAGGGGAGCTCAGGCTATGGCTGGGAGTGCAAAGAGGCCATCTATGGGAGATTACTCAGTGTCTCTGTAGGCAAAGGCCTTCACCATGGCTCTTCAGGATGGATCCCAATGAAAAGAGACACTCTGTGGTTCCAAACCATTTATTGTCATGGTGAAAAGTGGATGTGTAAAACTATAACCCACTTCTCAGTGTGGGTCTGAGATTAAATAGCTTTTGCAGGGAGGAATGTCTGGGAAGGTAAGTTTACTGGCTATGTCCCCCTCTGTGTGTACCCAGTGGGTCTCCAGGTCTTGACCTCCTCTACCTTACCAAACTTCCTGGCACGGTTTTAAATCCCAGTCAGTGCTGGTGTTCCTGGCTTTTAATATTAAAGAATTTCTCCCAATGTTTTATATTAATAATTATAAGAACAGTTATGTACACTGAGACACATTTGTATATTATTTCTTTTCTAGTTTCAATCATTTCCTTGCTTCAGATATTAGAAACCCTTTAAAGATATATTAAAATAAACATTTATTTTTCATCATGCCTAATTTGTTTTTTTTAGTCCTTGGTTGTTCCTAGAATCTTCAACATCCTAGACATTTACTGTAGCACTTAGTAATAATCCTATTCTATGTAATTGTGAATAGTTGAGTCATCTATCACTTTTACATTGCTACAAGATATCTGGTAATATTTCTGCTTCTAAAACTAGATTCTGTGATATTCACATAGTTATATGTTGTGTTCACATCTGATTTTTGTTTATTTTATAATTTAGTGATTTAATATCTTACAAAAATTGACATACAATTAACAGTCCATACCACTTTCTCTATTAAATGATGTAACCCCATGCATTTGGTATTTTCTTGTGCTGTTACTATCACAACTTGTCAATTTCTGAGTCTTTTAGCAAACAACAAAAATATATATCCCGTAAACAGTATTGATCCTTTAAGGCCTTATCACCTTACATGATAAGTTTCAAAGTTTTTTTTTTGTTTAGTTCTTGAGACTTTAAATAATGGAATTATATAGAATGTGATATTTTATTTTTAATCATATGAAATTCCATTGCATAAATAAAGTGCATTTATTTTACACAATTAAATTTTTGATTTAAATTTTTTCAATTATTGTGACTAAAGCTACTATAAACATTTTATGAATATTATTAATGAAGAACACTTTCACACCTCTTAACTCTTTACTTAAAAGTGGAATTGCTGGATCATTTGGGCAGACTATTTCTATATTTTAAGTAGCTATACACTGCTCTTCTGAAGAACTGTAGGTTTCACATTTCAGACAATGATAAATGACATGTCTTTGCCAACATTTGTTTTCCTTTCTTCACAATTTATTGTCGCTATCATTCTAGAATGTAAATGGTGTCTTTCTATGGTTTTGCTTTGCTTTAATGAGTCATGATTCCAAACTCCTTGAAAAGCTTTATCCATATGTCTTTGGATTAATGAATGCCTTGTGCTCTTTCTTTCACATTCTCTTTCTCTCTCTCTTTAACACATTTTCTATGTGGATTTAGATATATTTTCACCCATTCAATAGGCTGTATATACACTATCTGATGTGCTATTGAATAACAAAAGCCTTTAATTTAGATGAGGCTAGATTGATATATTGTTGCTACTATTTAAAATTTAAGTGTTATATTCAATTCAAAGTTATAATATGAATAGTTAAGTTCCAACAATATTCTACTACAAGTTACTAAATACAGTTCTTTTGATCTAATTTGAATTAGCTTTAAAATGGTAGATGGTAGAAGAACAATGCCATTACTTTTCCATGCATGTGTGCTATCTGACTACTTTTTGTTGAAAACACCTTTTCTGAATAATTGTGTTGGCATCATTTAGGGAAAGCTTCTTTTTCATAACAGTATGGATTGTTAGACGTTCATTGCTCCTGTAGTGACCATTATATTACCCAAATTATAATAAAAGGGTTTCATGACTATACTTTTTGCAAAGGTTTTGTAATTATGAAAATGGACTGACTCCTCCAAATTTGTTGGTTTTCAGAATTAAAAAATAAAAATATTTTTTATTGTGTAGCCTGACAGGGAAAAGCCCAGGAGGCCTCAAACCTACACAAAGAACTACCTATGGCTAAGAAGTATTGAAAGTGTGAAGAAGTGTAGGAAAGAATATGTTGTTCAGTACCAGAAATTGAATCCTGAAAGAAAAAAGAAGTCTAAGAAAGTTATATTAAAAAAATATATGTAAATAGGGATTAGCAATGGAAAACAGGCAATGAATTGAGACAGATCAAGGGAGGTATATTTGACTGCTAGGAGAGAGTAAAGGAAACAGAGAAATAATGCAATTATCATCTCAAAATTTTAAAAGTGGCTTAAACAGGTGTATTTTTATTTATGTGTGTGTGTGTGGCGTCTCTGTGGGAATACCATATGAGTGCAGGTGTTTACAGGTGTTGTGATCACATAACATGTGAGTACTCTCACAATCTTGCCAACCTTGTAATTTGAATTAGCATGTCGATTTTAAGATTAATGTTTGAGTTTCTATCAGAAATCTATTTACTTTGATAAGAATAACATTAATTTGCAGACTAATTTTAAAGTACAGTTTACTTAAGAATACTGTTTTTTGAAAATCTACTATATTAGCCTTTTGAAGTTTTTAAAGAGATAATTTGGAAGACCAACAGTTTTAAATGGGACAGATGCCTGAGAGCTCCCAGAGACTAAGCCTCCAAACAAAGAGCACACATGGACTGGTCCAGGCCCCTGGCACATATGGAGCAAAGGACTGCCATGTCTGGCCTCAGTGCAGAGGATAGGCCTAATCTTGTAGAGACCTGATGCCCCAGGAAAGAGAGATGCCCAGGGGAGGGGCACTCTCCAAGAGGCATATGTGAGGGGAAATGGGGTGAAGAACAATTGGAGGGGGGAATTTGAATGTAAATAAATAGAATAGTTAATTAAAAAAATAGGCATTTGAATGTAAATAAATAAAATAATTAATTAAAAAAATAGACAACTTGGTCACTTACCTTTATTACATTCTATGACATGTAATATATATATATATATATATACATATATATATATACATATATATGTATATATATATATTTTAATTTTTTATCATTTTCTTTCTATTTATTAAGCTTTTAGGATATGCTATAACCACAGTGGTTTGTTAGGAAATCTTTATCTTTTGAAACAGGATCTGATTATTTCTGTGTCTGGGCAATATGTTCATTGTTTCTATGTTAACTATGGTTCATTCATCACATTCAGTTGGTGGTAGCAATGATATTAGCCTGTTCTCTCTGGTAATGAACATACCTACTCAGGATCTTTTTAAAGAGAAAAAATAATCCTTTGAACAAGTCTATTTATTTGAGGTAACTTTTTGTCTGTTTGTTCAAAGTTTTATTTGAAGGGATAGAGATATTCCTGGGGCTTGGGTCCTACAACTTTGACATTATGAACACATTCTCTACTAACACCTTGCAAGACAGGATTATATCTATGGCTTCACCTCACTAGCTCAGGCACAACATCGGTATGCAGCAATATCCCTCATAATAATCAGAAAACATTAGCCACCTATTTTAAATGGATCATAGAATGTATGTCTAATGAAAGTAACATACATTGATTTGACATCTGTACTGGCTGGTTTGGTGTCAACTTGACACAAGCTGGAGTTATCACAGAAAAAGGAGTTTCAGTTGAGAAAATGTCTCCATGAGATCCAAATGTAAGGCATTTTCTCAATTAGTGATCAAGGGGTGAGATCCCCTTGTGGGTGATACCATCTGTGGGCTGGTAGTCTTGGGCTCTATAAGAAAGCCAGCTGAGCAAGCCAGGAGAAGCAAGCAAGCCACTAAGGAACATCCCTCCATTCCCTCTGCATCAGCTCCTGATTCCTGATCTGCTTGAGTTCCAGTCCTGACTTCTTTTCGTGATGAACAGCAATTGGAAGTGTAAGCTCAATAAACTCCTCCCCAACCTGCATCTTGGCCATGATGTTTGTGCAGGAATAGAAACCCTGACTAAGACAACATCAAAACTGAATCTTTTGCGATCTTTCAGTAAAAGCTCATAACAAATGACCTGTAATTTTGCGAACTTCAAACTTCTCATTGGAAAAGATAGTTTCAGCTATCAAAGCATTGCTTTAAGCAGATAAATCTCAATAGATACTCAGAATTAGAGTACCATCCTTTCTTTTTCTTATTTATTCATCCAAATTTCTAAACAGTTTGGTGAGGCCACCTAGCATATCCATCACCCTTGATATCTGATAAAAATTCAGGATATTTCCAATGAATGGAAACAATGCTGATATTTTTTAAAAAGCATTATTTGTAGAGCTAGTAATTATATATTTGGTTTGTTTCTCTATTATGATCATATTTTTTATCAGAAGAGTTTACATAGGTATTTGGGGGACTAAATCTAAATATTTCATATTAATAAGAAACTGTCAAACTGTGTTCTCCTTAGTTCTTAATCAGCATTTAAAAACACTAAATATCACAGAGATGAGAGCTCATTAAATTTATAAATGCAGTTGAATGTTAGGACAATGTTGCTTTAATTGTCTTTACCATTTATAAAATGTCCACTGTTATCTCATACCAAACATAAAGAACATTACATTTTGGACCTTTTGACCATTTTCTTCAAGATAATGATGTATGTATTTCTAGTGGAAACTCTGGCTGGCAGGCATGCTGATTGTCTCAGGGACTTAGTCATTTAACTTATTGCTGTTAAGCTCTTGGTGTCAGTTACAATTCATCAGTTCCAGTGATTATTGGAATGTGCCTGTTGACAAATTAGGAAAGTGTAGATAGTGACAATTATTTTCATTTTAACTCATTTCAGTACTCAAGACTATACTGGCAATTATTTTTCTCAAAGCATTACTTTCATTTTAGGTTTTATTCTTTTTCTGTTTACATTCCAAGGTCTTAAGAGCTGAACTTAGTTATCTACTTCTCTATTATTTGATAACAAGAAATGCGATAATAGGAATATTAAAGAAAAATTTAAGGTTTTCTCTATATGGATCTATACTATGCACAAAGAAAAGTTTATGGGAAAATTAAAACTACCTCCCTCTAAAATTTCTACTTTTATTCTAAAATTATCCTGTGCATCTTAATTAAGAGATATATCTAACCCTATTTTGAGCATTAAAAACGCTAAAGTGTTACTATATTCCACCTTCATTAAGAAGATAGTATGCTTGCTTTAAATTTTAAAAGATAACATGTAATTCTGAAGAAATAGCTCAATATATAATGTGCTTGCTCTGAAAGCATAAGACCTAATTTCACATCCCCAGAACTAGGTAGACATGGCAATCCATCTGTAATCTCAGGACACCAAAGGTAGAGAGAAAGAGAGTCCCTAAGACCAGACAGCTAGAATGATTGCCTAAAATCCTGAGCCTGCATCAACAAATAAAGCAACAATCAATGATGTCTTCCACTTGATGCCCTGTCTTCCTGCTGGAGGTGGGCTCTATAATTTCCCTCTCTCTACTGTCGGAATTTTATCTAAGGTCCATCACTTTGAGTCCTGAGAGTTTCTTACCTCTCAGGTCTCGGGTGCATTCTAGAGGGTCCCCTCAAACTCCTATCTCCAGAGGTTGCCTGTTTCCATTCTGTCTGCTGACCCTCAGGGCTTCAGTCCTTTTCCCTCACCCAATATCAGATCCAGGTTCCCCTCTTCCCTCACAATCCCCGTCTACTTTCCCTCCCAGGTCCCTTCTGCCCTTCCTACTTGTGATTGATTTCTTCTCTCTCCCAAATGGGACTGAGGTGTCCTCACTTGGGTCTTTCAGCTTGTTGAGCTTTTTGAGTTCTGTGGACTGTATCTTTGGTATTCTGTAATTTTTTTTTTATTTTTTATTTTTGCTAATATCCACTTATTAGTGAGTACTTACTGTACACGTCCTTTTGGGTCGAAGTTACCTCATTCAAGATGATATTTTCTAATTCCACTCATTTGCCTGCAAAACACCAGATGTTCTTGTACTTAATGGCCGATTAGTATTCCAATGTCAAGTCAGGGAGGGAGTTGCCGTCCTACAGTCAAAACTTTAACTCATAATTGTTCCTGTCTGAAAGAACTGCAGGTACAGAAATGGAAGGAGCCTGAGGAAAAGAAAGTCCAGAGACAGGCCCAAAGTGGGATCCAGCACAAGCGGAGGCCCCAAGACCTGACTCTATTACTGAGGCTATGGAGTGCTCAAAAAAAGGGACCTATCATCATGACATCCCTCCTAAAGACACACACACACACACACACACACACACACACACACACACACACACAGCTGAAAGAGTCAGATGCAGATATTTGCACCTAACCAGTGGACAGAAGCTGCTGACCCCTGTGATTGAATTAGGGGAAAACTGAAAGAAGCTGGGGAGGAGGCAACACTGTAGGAGGACCAGCAGTCTCAATTATCCTGGACCCCCGAGATCTCTCAAACAATCACTCAAACACTGGACCACCAAACGGGCCACATATACTAGCTGATATGAGGCTCCTAACACATATACATTCGAGGACTGCTGGGTTTGTATTCAATCAGTGAAGATACACCTAACCCTCAAGAAACTGGAGGGCCCAGCGAGTTTAGAGGTATGGTTGGGTGGAGGATAGGGGGTGATGACATCCTTGTGGAGACAGAGGGTGGGAAGGAGGTATGGGATGTGGAACAGTCAGAGGGTGGACCAGGGGAGTTGACAGGAATAAAATCTTTAGTGTAAAAAATAAAGAAATACATAAATGACAAAAAGAGAGACAGAAAAGTCTTCCAACAACCTCAAGCCTCCACTCACATGCTGACATGCACAGACAAATGTTTGTCCATCATCCACATGTAAATATGCAAAAAATGATATTTAAGAGAAATAAAATGCTTAAGTAGTTCAGTTGTTAAATTTCATTCATAATGATTTGCACTGTATAATAATATTCTTAAGAATAGAATTAAGAATAATAAATTTAAGAATATTTTTGCTTTAAATTAAGTACTTTATTTCTTTTTGATTTCTTAATTTATATATATATATATATATTCCTTCTTTTTATTTAATTTTTTTATGTCTATTTTATTCCCCTTTAGTTCACCCTCTGACTGTTCCACATGGCATATCTCCTTCCTACTCCCCTGTCTGCACGAAGATGTCCCCATTTCCCCAGCACCCACCCCACCAGACCCCTAAACTCCCTGGGGCCTCCAGTCTCTTGAGGGTTAGGTGTATCTTCTCTGACTGAACCCAGACCCGGCAGTCCTCTGCTAAACGTGTTGGAGGCCTCATATCAGCTGGTGCATGCTACCTGGTTGGTGGACCAGTGTCTGAGAGATCTCAGGGGTCCCTGCAGTTCTTTCAGACAGGAACAATTATGGATCAGTTTTGACCGTGGGATGGCAACCCTATCCTTCACTTGATGCCCTGTCTTCCTGCTGGAGGTGGGCTCTACATGTTCCCTTTTCCCACTGTAGGGTATTTCATCTAAGGTCCAATTAAGTATTTTATTATAACACATAGATATATAGTGCTATGGATACTTGTTCTTAGACAAAGCAATTTTATTCACCTTGAACTTTTCAAAGCTTAAGCTTACTGCTAGCATGAGGTCAAAACCCTCTAATCTTTGAAGTACTTAGTGTTTATCTAATTATATCACCAGTATAATTCATATTTTTATCTGTTACAAATAGTGAATTAAAGGGATGCTCCTTCAAGAAATAACACATACATTTTAATAAGAAAAGTTAACATAGTGACTGTTTATATTATAGTGACTGTAAAATATATCTAATACATTTTACAGTTGTAAAATATAAATGGTATATAATTTGTATTGTCCCAATAGTCAATGTTGTTGTGTATTTTTCCATTTTATCATAACCCATACTTATTCAATTTTCCTAATATTTTGATCCAGATTTTATTATTAAGATATTTTTCTTTAACATACTATTTCCTGTTATTTATTTTGAAGTATGCAAAATACGGTTGCTGTTTACAACAGCTTAATCAATTTCTAATTTATTTTTAAAAATTTAGTGTGTGTTTGTGTGTGTACGTGTGTGTAAGATAAATTTTGGTCATTTTCACCACAATTCCCTTGCCCACCTTTAGTCACTTTTCTTCTCCACCTGAGCCTTGTGTGTCTTATTTGTGTGACCTACTGAATTAATACAGCCTTTATAATTCATGTGTTTATTTAGTTCAACAATACTTAAGGAACAACAACAATGACACATTTTTAAAGGACAGTAATAATTAAGCTAAGCCAGTGTTCAGTTGTAACAGCACCCACACATTGGAGGTCCTAGTAAGTGCTTCCAAAATAATTAACTGCATATTTTCCAAGTCAAAATTTAAAGAGGCGGTTTTGTCATTTGTCAGTATGAAGTTATTCCAGTGGCACAGTTACTGACACGGGGATGACGAGAATTGACAAAACATCTGCCTCTAGGATGTCAGTCACTACCTGGAAGAGAACATTCTGGAACTGAATGCTGAGGAGCATCATTTTCGCCATCAATTTTTCTTTTTCTTTTTCTTTTGGTTTTGTTTTCATTTTGTAATATAATAGAAATTGACCTGGTATGATTAGACATGGATTTTGTGACTATGTTCATGGCTTAAGACTAGCTATCATCTTGATGTAATAAACTAAGTATTAATTTTCTTTGTTAAAATATTTTGGTTACTTTCTGCCTCTGGTGGAAAGGCCTAGATTTGTTCAAATTAACAGTCTTTCATGTATTTGTGGCTTACTTATAGAAATTAAATTTAGAAAACTTAGAAATTTAAAAAAATATTTTGAATAGCAACATTATTTTGAAATTACAGTCTACTACTTAAAGACACTGTGAACATATTGTAAGATCATTATGGAGAAATGAAGCTTCTGTTCAAACCCAGGAACATTATTTGATTAGGGTATATTTGAATCCCAGGTTTCACATTATGATATCTATGACCCAGAGTAATTTCTTTTAAATGTCTTAATTTCTGTTTTCTGGAAGTTCAATTGGTCAAGATTCTCTTGAACTACTAAGCTGGGAAGGTGTGGCTAGATGGATAGATAAATAGATAAATAGGTAGCTACATCAGGTAGATGATAGGTAATTGATAGTAGATGATTGGTAGATAGATAAAGGTTCATAAGAAAAATGGCTTTTGTTATTATAGAGACTTGGATTTTCCACAACACAGCTTCTGAGGTTGGAAACCAAGAGTCAACCTTAGAATTCACACAAGGGAATTGTACCTGTGTAACTCTCCCTAAAAGCCTGGAAGCTAGAACCTAAAAGTCTGTTGACATATGTCCTAATGTTCCAAGACTGAAGAGCCTAGCCTTTTGGAGCCCAGGACAAGAAAAGGAGGGTGCATCCCAGCTCCAGGAGACACCTAGGACATTCCTTCTGTTTCTTATGTTCTATCATTTCCTCTGTCCCAATGATTGGTTGTTTATCTACATGTATTCTTCCACCAGAGTCCACTGACTTCCATGCCAGACCCACTCAGAAAGAATTGTTTTCAAGGAATTCTTTAATTAAACAATGAGACAGTAAAAATAACCATCACAGAAGGTAAATGAAGTTAATGAATATCTAATATACAGGTTTATTAAGAAGACATTCAAATAATGTAAAATGGACTTTAAATATGAATTATTACTAGCATTTTCTGATATAATCAGATTACAGGATCTATTTGGATAAAAATCTCAGTATAAAAACACATAATCTTTAAAATATAAGTTAACACTTGCTCTGTATTATTGACTTTTTATATAATTCTTTTTTAATCAAAATTCCCTAATATCACAAAATTGCAACTTGTAAATTTTTGTTTAAGAGCTATTTCCTTTTTAGTAAGGCCTAGTCTCTATGAACAAATATATCAAGCAAGAGTGTAATGGTAACCTTTTCCTCACAATATATCTCAATGTGAATAGAACTTACAACAAATTACATGTACAAATCATGTAGCATATACATATTTAAAAGGAAGTATAACCAAGCTGGTTCTACATGAGTGGAATCCCAGTGGCAAGGTTGCAAGAGTAGAAGAATGGAGTTCCAGGCCAGCCTGGGATACTTGGAGAAATACTGGCTAAAAATCAACAAGGAAAAATGGAAAGAAGAAACACAATTATGAAGAAATATTTACATTTGTAAGAATCTGTAGTTTGAGTAGTTACATTAGTTGTGCAATTCTGGATACTTACCTGAATGAACTCTTGTTTTACCAAACGGCAGGTGAGATAATTTTCTGTGTGGACTCATTTTTACTTTTAAGATGAAAAGTTTAAATCCTTGAGAAATTATTAAAATATCTGTATTTTAAACCATTAATTAATGAGATAATAATAAATACCATATACCATATATATTGTCTGCATTAACTCTTCATATAATATTGAGAATAATTTATGTTTTTAAAAGAAAGGTTGTTAGTGCATATGCTAGTGTTTTTCCTATTCTTTATTATGATTCAATTACAAAGATAAAATAATGAAATACAGAAACAAAATCAAATCTCCAAATTTTTGAGTTAAAATAATGAATAATCTTGGATATTTAAATTGAATATCTTAACTTGAATAGAAGTCTTTATAAAACTATATTGTTTAATATATGCATATTTCAATGATCAATGCAAAAAATTATTTTAAACAATTGTTTATATCTTTCATGCAAAACTTGAAATAATCTTTAAAGACTAATGTGTCATTGCTTGTTTTAATTATTATTATGCTTTAATCTGTTTTTACAGTCCAGTCATCATCGCCTTCCCAGTCTTCCCTCTGACTGTTCCTCATCTCAATCCTCCTCTCCTGTCTCCAAGAGGATTTCTTCACACTCCCACGCTTACAGAACCAAAGCTCCCCACTCCCTGGGGCCTCCCTAAGTCTCTTCAGGGTTAGATGCATCTTCTCTTACTGAGGCCAGACCAGGCAATCTTCTGCTGTTATATTTCATTTTTATTTCTCATTTTGTTCTTTTTCTTTAGGTGGATTTGATAAAAATTGTTACTTATTAGTCACAGGTAATTTTCAATTTTATGTTACCAATGCAGGTTCCTAAATAAAGAGGCATGTGGATTCAGGTAGAATAATCTGATTATAATTGAGTTCAAAATTTAAAAAGTAAACTTTTCAATAAATTGGTTTTGTACTCCTTACCTATAAAGTTTGAAACATTTTCTCTGATTGTCTTCCTTAGAACTCTGTGTTTAAAAATAAATTCTTTCTTACTAATAACAAGTTAACTATCTTCTCACAGCCATTTGAATAAAACTTTTAGAGCTATATAAAGTGTAGCTCATATTTCTTATGGTGAGATAATTAAGGAAAAAGAATTTAAAAGCTTCTTTTCAGTTGAAATAAAATTAATCAATAATATCAGGATACTGACAAAAATATTACTATAAATTCCACAGCACCAAACTTTAAAAAGTTAACATTTTGTTTATATGATACAAGTTAAGCAGAGATACAGATTCATGAAGCATTTTTCTTTTAAAGAATATTAATAATTATGAGACTTTTAAAACAAGGGATTTTAATTATTGCCACTTTCTCCACAAACTTCTTCCAGATTTATTAGATTCGATACCCATGTATATTTGTATAGAAATTTTTTATACTATCAAGTCAAGCATGTGCTGCCCATTTACCTCTCAGTGTGTGGTTTTTCATTGAAGCTTGATGAACATAACAGTGTACACAGAATTAGCAAAATACTGACTCACTTTCTAGTAGATATCTATCACAATTATTCATTCAGGAATGGTCTTTCCTGTCCATCCTCTCCTCCAAGCTGGGAATTTGTCTGGCTTGTTCTTGAGCATGCTGTTTTCATGTTTTCCCAACTGCAGTAATTACATATGTGCAACTATATCTTTGTGCTCAGTAAACAATGTTTTATTGTAGTCATCCACTTCTTCTGGAACTCACAATCTTTCCATTGCCTCTTCTATGATAATCTCAATCATGAGAGAGAAAATCTTATACAGATATCCTATTTAGTGTTTACCTCTCTATAGTCTCTTTCTCCCAGTACCTTACCCAGTTGTTGATGTCAGTGTTAGTTATCATCAACTGCAATTTCCTATGGTTATGATTATAGCTTGTTAGAAGTTGGTTGCTAATTTTGCAGAACAATTTTTAAAAAGTTCTCCATTAGGATCATTAAATATTTATTGAATAATTCTTGGTTCCTAAAATGCTACCAGGTGCAGAGCTGAAGGAAAGGCCATCCAGAGACAGCTCCACCTGGGAATACATTCCATACAGAGCCACCAAACCTGGATCTTATTGTGGATCCTGGGAAGTGCTTGGAGATAGAAGCATGATAAGCTGTCTCCTGGGAGGCTCTGGGAGAGTCTGACAAATACAGAGGCGGATGCTCTCAGCCAACCATCGGACTGAGCGTGAGGTCCAGAATGGAGGAGTTGGAGAAGGGGTTGAAGGAGCTGAGGGGGTTTGCAACCCCATGGAACGAGCAATAGTGTCAACTACCCAACCCACCCCCCCCCCGGAGTTCCTGGAGACTGGACCACCAACCAAAGAATACACATGGAGGGACCCATGGTGTTGACTGTATATGTTGTATAGGAAATCCTTGCTGGCCTCAGTGGGAGGAGAGGCCTTTGGGCCTGAGGGTATTAGATTCCTGAGTGTAGGGTAATGCTAGGGAGGGAAGACAGGGGTGAGTGGGTGGGGGAGAACCCTCATAAAGACATGGGGAGAGGGGATGGAATTGGGGGTTTCTGAAGGGGAGACCTGGAAAGGGGAAAATATTTGAAATGTAAATAATTATCCAATCCACAAAAACCAACCAAACAAACAAAAAACAACAACAAAACTCAAAACAATGTAAGTAGAGCACTAACACATGGATAACTGGAGCTTTTAAAGTTGACATAAGAATAAATGGCTTGGTGTTTGTTTTTTCTTAATTTTTTCTTCTGTTTTGGGGGCATTCATAAGTTGGGGCGTTAGACCTGGGGGGACTGGAAAGTTAATGAGATCAGGGTGCATTATGTGAAATTCCCAAATAATCCATAAAAACATTAAGTTAAAAAAAATTAACTTAAAAAAACACGTCCCTTAAGTATCTAAAAAAAAAGCAGGTTTAGACTCATGACCTGAGTTCCATCTTCTGAAGCCACACAGTTTGGAGGAGAAAACCTGGATTATTCCCATTGTCGTGTGACAGCCACACACTGATGGTGGTACAGGCATGACCATTCAAAAAAAAAAAAAAGTTGCTACCAGGTATGTGTTTCATCTTACATAGTGGACCTTATATCCAACGATAGAAAACCTTGCAACTCGCAGGTTTTCTGTTGCCTCTGTATTGCGCCATTGGCCCTTTATTTCCAGGAAGGTAGTTACTGTAGTTCCTAAGTTTTAAAACTGATTAGTGGATATTAGCCCCAGATCTCATAATACCCAAGATACATGTCACAGGCCACACGAAGCTCAAGAAGACAGAATACCATATTGTGGGTACTTTGGTACTTTTTAGAAGGTAGAACAAAATACTCATGGGAGGAAATGTGGATACAAAGTGTGGAGTAGAGACTGAAGAAAAGGACATCCAGAGACTGTGCCACCTGATGTTCCATCCCATATACAGTCATCAAACGCAGAAACTATTGTGGATGCCAAGAAGTGCTTGCTGAGAGTAGCCTGATATAGCTGTGTCCTGAAAGGCTCTGCCAGAGCTTGACAAATACAGAGATGGATACTTGCAGCCGACCATTGGACTAAGCATGGTCCCAATGGAGGAGTTAGAGAAAGGACTGAAGGAGCTGAAGGGGTTTGTAACACCATAGGAAGAACAACAATATCAACCCACCAGACCACCCAAGGGCTTCCAGGATCTAAACCACCAATCAAAGAGTACACATGGAGGGACCCATGGCTCCAGCTGCATATGTAGCAGAGAATGGCCTTGTCAAGCATCAGTGGGAGGAGAGATCCTTAGTCCTGTGAAGGCTTGATGCCCTAGTGTAGGGGAATGTGAGGGCAGGTAGGCAGGAGTGGATGAGTGGGTGGGGGAACACCCTCATAGCAGAAGGGGTAAGAGGGATGGGAAAAGGGGTTTCAGGGGGGAATCAGGAAAGGGGATAATATTTGAAATGTAAATAAAGAAGATATTTCATAAAGCAAAAGAGAGAGAAAAGATTAACCACAGGGTACAGCTGGTGATTAGTTCTCCCCTATGGTAGTATCCATAGCACTTTCTAGTCCTATAAAAGCTAGCAATTAGAGCCAGAGCCTACGTGTAAATACCGGCTAGTTTTCTTTCATGTTCTTTAACTTAAATATGTGATGTCTTTAGCATAGAGTCTTACTGTAAAGTTCTGGACAATAACCCAAGACCAAAGGCAATAAACTATAACAGTTTGGGATTTATTGAACCACAGTGTCAAATAACTCCACGAATGGTAACTCATTCAAACATTCTAAATTTTATTTGTTAGCCTGCCATGCCTATTAGAGACTCTACAATGCCCTTATTAGATAATTACATTAAAATTGTATCTTTTGGAAATGTCTATAGTAGTATATTTACATATGATTAACTAGAATGATGAAGCAAATTTCAAGGTGGTGAAGACTAATATGTTATGAGAGGGGTCAAATAATGGAGTAGGAAGTGTAAATGTTGTGCAACCAGAAAGGTAAACGACAGAGGAGGCTGTAGGGATGAATAACTAACATCTATGATATTTTATCACAAGATGAAATGTGACTTTCTTTGCTGCAATATTATGAATATGTAATATTATACATATGTACATTACATAGAAATTTAAAAACTACAGATTACATATATTGATATTAGTTAAAATTAATGCCATTCATTTCTCATGCACAACCATGTCACATGACTCTACTACATCCATTTAAAAACAGTTACTAAGGTATTTAATTAGTCACTTAAATATTAAATACTGTTGGTTTCACTAGTATTAGAAGCTCAGTAATGTCAAATGGTAATGTGCTAATGCAAGTGAGTAGAAAACAATGAAAAACTGTAAAACCAGACACAAATGAAAGCTAAAAGAAATGTGTTTCCATTGGGATATTCAACAACATGTCACTGGGAAGCTATTCCTATCCTAGGAAAAAATGCCTGAGATCTTTGAGTTTCAAAAGTGGGTTTACAGGCCTATCATTGGATAGAAGCTCAGGCTCCTCAATAGTTAGTGGTTTGAAAAGAGTCAGCCATTTATTTTTTCCTTCATATTACTGAGCTGCTTAGAATATCGCCTTACATTAGTAAACAAAGTATTTTTATTGTGTCCTTCTAATTTACATGATACATAAACCACTTGAAAGGCACAGGAATCTATCCAAACAGACTCAAATGGAATTCAAGAAATGGTTGTGGAAATTTATTACATTTAAAACTTTGACATTACTTTGAAGTTTTAAATTGTTAGTTTATTCACAGCTTCCTGCTTCTCTCAAGAGTTTCATCTTAAACAATTTCTTACATGTATTTTAATATTTCCATTTAAAACTGAAATGAGAGAAAAATTAGAAAATCATTTCAAAGAACTACTTTATACTTCTAGCTCAGATTTATGTGCTCATAGTTATTTTCCTTTTTGCCTTTATTAGTCTACACAGACATATTTTCATACAAACACATATGGCTTTAATTAATTTTTAAGGAAGTTCAGATATTTTGATTACACAGGCCTATTATTTTTCTGTACATTTCTTTCAAAACAAGATAGAGTATTCTCTCATAAACTCCTTGAATAGTAAAGAAACAATTCATAGTCAATATTAAAATTCCAGCAAACAGCATAACACAGTCTTCATTAGACATCCTGTTTTTTCCTCATAAACTTAGTTCTATATCAGTTTATTTTTTCTTTTTTTTTTCCTTTTTTTCTTTGCTTCTTTCTGTTTATTTTTTGTTGTTGTTTTGTAGTTGTTTGGTTTTGTTTTATCTGAGTCAATTACTTAAAACTTATATAGTGACTGTTTTTGGACTTATTTCCTGGAACTCTTTATTGTCCTTACTCCCTGTTGATTCATTTGATTAGACTGGAGAGATTTAGGTAACATTGTTAACTTTGTTAAGGAATATCATGAAAGTAATGACATCCTTAGAGCGTCCTGTAACAATGTTCACAATGACACCTTAATTCCATTGCTGCATTTTATTATTTCTTTAGCAATGTGCCTACTAGGCTTTCTGACTGTAGAATAACACACACTTTCTTTGTCAATATAACTTATTACAAAACACTGAGTTTAAAAGCCCATTTTATTACTGCAACTTACAAACTTTGCTGAAGTTTTTGTAATATTCCACTCTTCTTTGTTTATGTCTTGATATTTTCCTGTTAAGGAAGAACACGTCATTTTTCTATACAGTTACATAACTTATACATTTTCATACTATACTTTTTTATTAAATAAATATCATTATATAGTTCAACAACTTCTCCAACTGGACAATGGGAGCTGCCTAAAATTGTCTCCTGTGTTCTCTTTTCATGTCAATCTCTTGCTCTGAACTCTTGATTTTCTTTCTTAACTATTTATTTAAAATTTTATTCCACTTCTTTAAAGCTTAGCCTTTGATTCAAAAATTTTCCTCCTTACTTCTAGTCTTTTTCAGTAACTAATCCTACTTAGAAGCTGAAATGTATTAATGTCTTCATTGTTCTTGGTGTGTGCTGTTCATTTCTCTTAGGTGGTAGACTAAAGTCATCCCTCATCTTCCTCTGAACATCTACTAATAAATGCACACCTGTTCTTTATTTTTCTTTCTTTCTTTCATTTCTGATCCAAGACCACTATAACAGACTTAACTTTGACCTTCAATATTATAGAGAAATTTAAATTCAGCAACATGGCTTCTCTGGCAAGGAATCACATCCAAAGGACATGGTCTGTGTTATTGGGCTGAAATGCAGACACACCATAGACCTTTGAACCCTCTGGCTAGAGTATAGACACACATTTAAGTACACCTTTAAGATAATAATTAATGTGCAGAAGGAAGCAGTCATGTTTGAAAGAGACTTTTAATTGAGGGACAGAGAAAGAGATGAATCAGAGAACGATATGACAGAGTAAGAGAAAGGATATTCCAAATCTCATGAGAAAAATACAGGACTCAAGCGTTTTAAGAACAGTGCAAGAAGAGAAAGTCAGTCACTTGAGAGTAAGTGCTGTGAATGTAGTGCAGTTAAGCTGTTTTGTGAGCTTATGAAATTCAGTGCAGGTCAACAAAAGGCATTTAAATCCAGAGAATAAGAAAGGTCCAGAAGATTAGAACAAATTGCCAGAGTTAGTTTGGGATCAACCAGAGCACTTCTGTGAAAAGCTAAGAGAATTAAGATTGAATCAGTCAGTTTGGAAATTAGTTTAAACCAGAAAAATTGAGTTGGACCAGGCAGCTAGAGTTCAGAAAAAACTGGAAAGAGTGAGTTTATTCAGCAGTAAGCTCTCAAGAGGACAATTACATCAGGCAAATAAACAGAATATTTACAGAATATTCTTTTTCTTTTTTATTGGATATTTTATTTATTTACATTTCAAATATGATCCCCTTTCCCTGATTCCCCATCCAGAAACCCCCTAGAGAGTGCTCCAATACCCATCCACCCACTCCCACCTCATCTCCCTGGCATTCCCCTACATTGGGACATCAAGGTTTCACAAAACCAAGGGTCTCACCTCCCATTGATATAAGGCCATCCTCTACTACATATGCTGTGGAAGCCATGGATCTATCCATGTGTACTCTTTGGTTAGTGATTTAGTCCCTGGGAGCTCTGGGAGGTCTGGTTGGTTTATACTGTTCTTCCTGTGTTACTGCAAATCTGTTCAGCTCCATCAGTCCATTCTCTTCTCCTTTTGTCAAAGGGTTGGCTGCAAATATCCTCCTCTGTATTTGTCAGACTCTGCCAGAGCCTCTCAGGAAACAATTATATCAGACTCATGTCACAGGCACTTTTTGGCCTCCGAAATAGTGTCTGGGTTTGGTGTCTGTATATGGGTTGAATACCCAACTGGTCTTTCCTTCAGTCTGTGCTCCATACTTTGTCCCAGTATGTCCTTTAGACAGGATCAATTCCATATTAAAAATTTGAAGATGAGCACCATCCCCAAGCTGGGGGCTTTGCCTAACCTCTGAATGTGTTCTCTATAGGTTCTTCTTTCCCTCTGTTTGGATATTTCAGCTAATCTCACCCCCATTGAGTCATGGGAACCTCTCTCTTTCCTGACATCTGGAACTTGCTGGTGGCTACCCCAAGTTACCCATCGCCCATTGCTACACAACTCTGTTCAAATTCCTGACCCTCTGTATATCATATTGTTCTCCAAACATACCTGATACTGCCCCCTTTTTTCTCCGTCTCCCTCCTTTCTTCCTTTCAAGTCCCTCCCACGCTCTACCTACTGTGAGTATTTTGTTCCCCCATCTAAACTCTACTGAAGCATCCACACTTTGGTCTTCCTTCTTCTTGAGCTTTACACGGTCTGCAAGTTGTATCTTGGTTATTCTGAGAGTTTGGTCTAATATCAACTTATCAATGAGTGCATACCATGTGTGTTCTTTTGTGACTGGGTTACCTCACTCAGGATATTTTCTAGTTCCATCCTTTTGCTTGAGAATTTCATGAAGTCATTGTTTTTTAAACAGATGAGTAGTACTCCACTGTGTTAGTGTACTATATTTTCTGTATTCATTCCTCTGTTGAGGACATCTGGGTTCTTTCCAGATTCTGACTGTTATAAATAAGGCTGCTATAAACATAGTGGAACATGTGTCACTGTTATATGTTCGAACATATTTTGGGTATAAGCCCAGGAGTGGTAAAGCTGGGTCCTCAGGTAGTACTATATCCAATATTCTGAGGAAACTCCAGACTGATTTACAGAGTGGTTATACCAACTTTCAATCCCACCAACAATGGAGGAGTGTTCCTCTTTCTCAACATCTTAACCAGCATCTGCTGTCAACAGAATTTTTAATCATATCCATTCTGACTGGTGTGAGATGGAATCTCAGAGTTGTTTTGATTTGCATTTCTCTGATGACTAAGGATTGAACACTCTTTAGGTGCTTCTTGGACATTCAATATTCCTCAATGTGAGAATTCGTTGTTTAGATCTCTACCCCATAATTAATAGAGTTGTTTTGTTCTCTAGAGCCTACCTTTTTACTTTTTTGTATATTTTGATTAGCCCTATATTAGATAGAGGGTTGGTAAAGATCTTTTCCCAATCTGTTGGTTGCTGTTTTGTCCTATTTACAGTGTCCTTTGCCTACAGTTGCTTGGGAATTTTCTGAGGTACCATTTGTCTATTTTTGATCTTAAAGCATAAACCATTGGTGTTCTGTTCAGGAAATATTCCCCTGTGCCCATGTGTTTGAGGCTCTTCCCTGGTTTCTCTTCTATTAGTTTCAGTGTATCTGGTTTTATGTGGAGGTCCTTTTCTCACTTTGATTTGAACTTTGAACAAGGAGATAAAAATGGATAGATTTGCATTAATCTACATGCTGACTGCCATTTGAACCAGCACCACTTGTAGTAAATGTGGTCTTTTTTCCCACTGGATGGATTTAGCTCCATTACTATAGGTGTGTGGGTTCATTTCTGTGTCTTCAATCTATTTCATTTATCTACCTGCCTGTCTTTGTACCAATACAATGCAGTTATTATCACTATAGATCTGTAATAAAGCTTGATGTCAGGGATGGTGATTCTACCATAAGTTTTTTATAGTTGAGAATAGTTTTTGCTATCCAAGATTTTTGGTTAGATTTTTGGTTATGCCAAATGAATTTGAAAATTGCTCTTTCTAACTCTATGAAAAATTGAGTTGGAATTTTTATGGAGATTGCATTAAATCTGTAGATTGCTTTGACAAGATGGCCATTTTTACTATATTAATCCTGCCAATCCATGACCATGAGAGATTTTTCCATCTTCTGAGATCTATGACTTCATTCTTCAGAGATGAGAAGTTCTTGATATGCAGACCTTTCACTTTCTTGGTTAGTGTAACCCTAAAGTATTTTAAGTTATTTGAGACAATGGTGAAAGGAGTTGTTTCCCTAAATTCTTTCTCAGCCTGTTTATCCTGTGCGTAGAAGAAGGCTACTGATTTGTTTTAGTTAATTTTCTATCCAGCTCTTTGCTGAAGTTGTTTATCAGGTTTAAGAGTTCTCTGGAGAATTGTGGGGGTCACTTAAGTATATGATCATACCTTTTGAAAATAGAGATATTTTGACTTCTTCCTTTTGAATTTGCATCCCTTTGACCTCCTTTTGATGTCTAATTGCTCTTGCTAGAAAATCCAGTACTATATTGAGTAAGTGTGGAAAGAGTGGGCAGCCTTGTCTAGTCCCTGATTTTAGTGATATTGCTTCTAGTTTCTCTCCCTATAGTTTTATGTCGACTAGTTGTTTGCTGTTTATTACTTTTACTATGGGTCTTGAATTCCTGATATTTCCAAGATTTTTACCATGAAGAAGTTTCTAATTTTCTCCAACAATTTCTCATCATCTAATGGGATGATCATGTGTTTTGTTTTTTTTTTTATTTGAGTTTCTTTATATAGTGAATTAGGTTGATGGATTAGGTCCCTGCATCCCTGAAATGAAACCTATAGGATCACATAGAATCATGTTTTGCTGTGTTCTTGAATTTGGTTTGGGAGATTTTAATTGAGCTGTTTTGTATTGATATTCATAAGGGAAAGTGGTCTGAAGTTCTCTTTCTTTTGAATTTTCTCAAGTTCTGTTAAGTCTATCTTTTCTGATTATGTTAGTTTGGATACTGTCTCTGGGCCCTCTGGTTACTCTGGCTAAGGGTTTATCTATCTTGTTGATTTTCTTATAGAACCAGATTCTAATTTTGCTGATTCTTTGTATAGTTCATTTTGTTTCTTCTTGGTTGATTTTAGGCCTGGGTTTGATTATTTCCTGCTGTCTACTCCTCTTGGGTTTGCTTCTTTTTGTTCTTGAGCTTCCTGATGTACTGTCAAATTGCTAGTATATAATCTCCATGTTCTTTTTGGAAACACTCAGAGCTATGAGTTTTCCTCTTAGCACTGCTTTCTTTGTATCCTATAGTTTGGGTATGTTGTATCTTCATTTTCATTAAATTCTAAAAAGTCTTTATATTCTTTCTTTATTTCTTCCTTGAACAGTTTATCATTGAGTAGAGAATTGTTCAACTTCCATGTGTATGTAGATTTTCTATTGTTTTGTTTGTTTTGTATTGTTTTGCTTTTTGGTTTTTTGTTTGTTTGTTTTTGTTTTTGTTGTTGCTATTGAGCACCAGCCTTAGTTTGTGGTCATCTGATAGGGTGCATTATATTATTTCAATCTTCTTGTATCTGTTGAGACTTCTTTTGTGAACAATTATATGGTCAGTTTTGAAGAAGGTACAATGAATTGCTGAGAAGAAGGTATATTCTTTTGGTTTTGGATGAAATGTTCTATAGATATCTGTTAAATCCATTTAGTTCATAACTTCTGTTAGTTTAACTGTGTTTCTGTTTAGTTTCATTTCCATGATCTGTCCATTGATGAGAGTGGGGTGTTGAAGTTTCCATTACAGTATGAGGTTCAATGTGTGTTTTGAGCTTTAGTAAAGTTTCTTTTATGAATGTAGGTGTCTTTGCATTTGGAGCATAGATGATCAGAATTGGGAGTTCATCTTGGTAGACAGTTTCTTTGATGAGTATGAAGTGTCCTTCCTTATCTTTTTTGATGACTTTTGGTTGAAAGACGATTTTATTCAATATTAGAATAGCTACTCAATCTTATTTCTTGGGACTATTTGCTTGGAAGATTTTTTTTACTGCTCTTTACTCTGAGGTATTGCCTGTCTTTGTCACTGTAGTATGTTTCCTATATGCAGCAAAATACTGGTTTCTGTTTATGTATCCAGTTTGTTAGTCTATGTCTTTTTATTGGGGAATGGAATCTATTCATGTTAAGAGATATTAAGTAAATGTAATTGTTGCTTCCTGTTACTTTTTGGTAGAGGCAGAATTATGTTTGTATGGCTATCTTCTTTTGGGTTTGTTAAAACAAGATTACTTTTGTGCTTTCTCTAGTGTGTAGTTTCCCTCTTTTTGTTGGAGTTTTCCATCTATTATTCTTTGTAGTACTGGGCTTGTGGAAAAATATTATATAAATTTAGTTTTGTCATGAAATGTCTTGCTTTCTCCATCTATGATAACTGGGAGTTTTGCTAACTATAGTAGCCTGGGCTGGCATTTGTGTTCTCTAAAGGTCTGTATGGGAAGGATCTTGCTCCCAGGTACTATGCAGTTCCTGTACCCTGTGGGACCCTGGTCAGTCTCATTCTGGTCAAATTTTAGAGGAAAAGTGGTCTCACCTGTGAACTTAGTAGTGACAATACTCACTGGACCAAGGGCCTCTTCTCCCATTGTTGCCCAACATTGATGCTACATAGGTGGTTGGAGCCATGGATCCCTCCATTTGTGCTCCTTGGTTGGTGGTTTAGACCATGGGAGCTCTGGTTGGTTGATATTGTTCTTCCCTTCAGCTCCTTCGGTCATTTCTCTAACTCTTCCATCGGGGACCCCATGCTCAGTCCAACGGTTGGCTGCAAGCATCTGCCTCTGTATATGTCAGGCTCTGACAGAGCCTCTCAGGAGATAGCTATATCAGGCTCCTGTCAGCATGCATTTCTTGGCATCCACACTAGTTTCTGAGTTTGCTGACTGTATATGGGATGGATCCCCAGGTGGGGCAGTCTGTGGATGGCCTTTCCTTCAGTTTCTGCTCTATATTTTGTCTTCATATTTGCTCCTATGAGTAGTGTAGGGGAATGTTAGGGTGTGGATGAGGGAGTGGGTGGGTGTGAGTACACCCTCATAGAAGCAGGAGGGATGGGTTACGATATTTTTGGAGAGGGGCATCATAAAAGGGGATAAGTTTCTAAGGTTAGTTTTACCTTTTCTAGAGATTCAGATACATGCATATGATATGAATTCTTTTGTTGATTATAGTTTCACATGTGAATGTACTCTAATTATTCTTATCTGATCTTTTGTAGATGAGATTTCCAATTTGAGACCTTTATAATTGCAGCTACTCAATGCATAGCCATAGTGGCATCTATGTGAAAACCAGTTTCATTTGATGATGTTGGTAATTTTGAATATGATGGTAGTCATATGCCAGCCAGATGTCTAGCTGAAAGGAAATTAGTAAAAGTCTCCAACATGTCAGTATACCCTCTTTTCAGCAATGTTTGAGAGGAATCATCAACACTGGAAAACTCAAAATTCTCCTTTTAGTCATTTTGTGAGACAAAAACATTTTGATATCCATTTTGTGATATTAATGATGCTACATAATGCATATGTGTTTATTGTTAAGATGAATATTGTGCCTTCCATTGAAAATTAAAAGGTAAAATTTACTATTAATAAAACATTCAATCTTTTAACTTCTGAATGTTTTTAGATAAATATTTTAGATGTTCTCAGATATATCAAATAATCATAAAACAAATCATGTTCACCTACCTAGTTAATTGTAGTTAGTATATTCCTTATTTATTTTATATAAGAAATAAAAGTTTTCCATTTAATTGTCCTTCTGTTTTGCTCTATATTTTTGTCATCATTGGTGCTTTCATTCACAGAACTGAAAGGCTTGCATTTTCCATGATGAATCACTGTGTAATCTCAGTAATGACTAATGACTTGTGAATAGATATTATTAACATTTTGTGTTTGTATATGATCAATCACTTTAAAAATATTTTTTGTTAATGCTGACTTATTTAGAATCCTTTAGCCAAAATTCAATTGAGTTCAACAAATGTCCTCAAATTTGGAAGTCCATTGGTCTACTGTCTTAGTCAGGGTTTCTATTCCTGTACAAACGTCATGACCAAAATGGAAGTTATGGGGGAAATGATTTATTCAGCTTACACTTCTATATTGCTGTTCATCACGAAAGGAAGTTAGGACTGGAACTCAAGCAGGTCAGGAAGCAGGAGCTGATACAGAGGACATGGAGGGATGGTTATTACTGGCTTGCTTCTCCTGGCTTGCTCAGTTGGCTTTCTTATAGTGCCCAAGACTACCAGCCCACAGATGGTACCACCCACAAGGGGCCCTCCACCCTTGATCACTAATTGAGAAAATGCTTTACAGATGGATCTCATGGAGGCATTTTCTCAACTGAAACTCCTTTCTCTGTGATAAATCCAGCTTGGGTCAAGTTGACACAAAACCAGCTAGTACAGTCTACATTTTCATTTTTATGGAACTAAAAGGTTGGATATGCATACCTTTGAATTTTGTGCTAAAACTTTTGGCTATTTTACATTTCCTATAAATGTATTTTATAAATATATTTTAACAAGTCAGTATCCAATAAAATATAATCCATGTCTCAATTATAATTGAGAATTCACTGTTTGTATAAAAGTTCTTGGAAATTTGAATATAAGTTTTAAATTCACATTAATATTTATCTTTTTATTTCATTTCTGAGAGTTCTCATAACAATGTTTTATGGTTTTTTTGGCAAATGTCATGTTTATCTATTTTTCTTAGAATTGCCAACACTTCTTAAATTAAATTTTTAAATCTTGAAGTTTTCAGGTGATCTTTCTTCATGTATATGTATATGTAATATGATAGACTGCTTGCCTATACCCTGGATTCTGCTGCATCTCATGTCTCTCTTCTAAGTTTTTTTTTTTAAATCTTCTCACTCATTTTGTAGACTACATTGACTGTGAATATATTATATTGTCATATTCTTTTTGTCTTGTGCTTTATGAATTTTATTGACATTGCTTACCAAGGCTTAGATCTACAGTATTGATGAGAACCATAATGAAAATGAATATGATTTGTTCTTTGTTTGCATGAAAATATTCAATAATTTACAGTTAAAAATCAATTTAGTACTATAATAGATATCTCATTTTGAGGTAGCTCACAGAATTTGAGAATTTTCCACTTGTACTTAATTTGTTGAGAGTTTATAAATTCAGTAGTGGTTCTAATGTCAAGTAATTTTATTCTAAAGTAAGTATTTTATTTTTCTTTCTCCATTCTGTAAAATAGTAGGCATATAACATTCTTTATATGTTTTTATAACTATTAGAAGTACCTGTCTGAAATTTAAATTTCATGAGAATTATCTCTTAAAGATTAGAATTGCCATCATTGAATTTTATCAGGTGACCTTTCTTTTGACCTCCTTTACCAACTGGATTCATATCCTCTTTATAACCTCTCTTCAACCCTTTTAATCACATATTAACTCACACATTTTTTATCAGACATAGTATACTGTAATTTAAATACTAAATGTATAGTATATATTAGATGGAGTATATATGTGTGCATTTGTGTGTATTTCATTTATGCAAGTTCTATTAGCAATATTTTTAAATTTTAGTCAATAATTTTGCACCCACAAAAATCTATTTTAAGTACAATTATCAGCACCTTTTCAAACGCATTTTTAAAATTTTACCTTCTCAATTATGTGTTTCTATTATGTAGATACACAAGAGACATAAAGAAAATTCACTCACACACATACATACTATATATATATATATTTCATTTATATTGTATGTCTTACCAACATAAGACATAATAAGAGGGGTTTGTGTGTCTGCAGATATGATTGTATACATATATGAAAACTTAAAAAAATGTGTTTATTTGTTTGTGTTTATATAAACTCTATTCCATTAATATTGTTTACTTTATATTGGTTTTTGATTCTCTTGGAAGATTATATGGCCATACTGCAATTCCAAATTCTATTTCACCAATAGGTGGCAGCAATTGGAATCTCCAGTCTTTCCTGTTTTCATCCTTCCAATTTTCCTTTTTCACAGGGCCTTCTGTCCACTCTTAAGGGTAGTTAAATGTCTAGTCAAGGATTTCTATGGAATTTAATTCTAAACTTTTTGCATTTCTTTGATTCACAGATAGATGATAATGATATACGATTGTTTAAATAAAAACATGTCTGAGGAAATTTACCAAATAAAATATTTGGAGGACCCTCTCATAGGAATATTAAAACTTCAAAGTCTGTATTAGAGGAACTACAAATTAAGATCAGGATATATGTATTTATTATCTAGGACATTATTGATCACTTACTCTTTAGAATATAGCAGCAAGTTTCTTCTGTTTAAAATGATTACGAATAGCTGACAATGAAATTTACCCCTGAGAAATGCTTGGGGTACTCTGTGACTCATTTTAAATACAATATGGGCTTTGGCATTCTGAGTTGGCTGCAGAACAGAATTGATACTCCAAGTAAAGGGAGTGTATTTTGTTTCCTGTGGTTGATATGCTGAGTTACAACAGAATGTATTATTTTTTACTTTAAATAACACATATTGTTTAACCAAAGATATGTGGAAATTATGATAAAATGTTAGATAAGAGTACACAGAGTCTTCTTATATTATTTGAATTTCATATACTTTGTGATAAAAATTGAGTTGAGATTTTACAAAATGCAAATAGGATCTCAGTAATACTTATGTATAAATATAGATAACAATACCATAGCTTCTCTTTGACTCCATTTTAGATCAATACATCTATTTATTTATAAAATTCTCATGCAATATATTTTGATCATATAAACTTCCCTCCCCAAATCCTCCCAGATCATTCCTCCTACCTAAATATTCATATCTGTGTAGTTTCTTTCAATAAAAATAAATTTCAAAGAAAAATAAAATTTTAAATGCTTAAAATGGATTTTATTGCTTGTTTGAAAACTACTCCTGAGCATGATCCCTGGCCAGAAATATGGTTAATGTCTTCAGTATCATTCCATTAAAGAAAACCAATTTCTCTCCAACAGCTATCAAAAGTAAATAGATTTTGGTTGAGGGAGATGTTTGTATACTTTTTTTATTCTGGATTTGGCTTTATCAAGAGTGTTATATATGTCTTCCATATGATTAAGAAAGCTTTAAATCTCATATTAAAATGACATTGGTTACTGTCATAACATGTATGCTACTATTTATTACCATTGGTTATGTGGCAGTCAGATCACTATTGAAGCTGGAATGGTTTGCAGCTGGGAATTACTAATGATTACTTTTCTCCTTTTGTAACATGGTTAATACTTTTCATCACTATTCAGTAGGGGCAGAAGGTTCATATTTCCAATTTTGATTGCTAAGTATGTGGTTTCTTCAACAACATGGCATTACTGTAAGGTTGCAGAGGGTGACCAATAGCCTTGGAAATGTCTGGTAGGTGTATAGAAAGTCTTTGGCCAACAATTAAAAAGATGGAACCCATTCCTTGTACTGAGATCTTTATTTGGTATCATATTATGTCAGACTGACTATTATTTACCCATTATATGATGATACTATTTAAAATCATTTAATATATATTTCTATTTAAGGATCTTCTACCATTAGTGTGGAAACCATTAGGTTTTCACACTGCTTGTCAAACATCTTTAGTGTTTGTTATACCTCTATGTTCCCACCATTAGTATTAAATAACTCCTGCTTGTACATGAATTTCTTGCTCTAATTATTCAATAATGCATTTTTGAACCGATATTCTATTTCCTTTTTATTGGAATACTTCCTCCTCCCAACTCATCCACTCTTAAATGAGTTTTTTTCTGATATTCCTCAAAGAGCTGAACAAATAGTACTCCAAAGTCAGATATATTTCTCTTAGGCATAATCTCCAAAGACTCTGTACCATGCTACAAAGATACTTACTCCTCATATTCATTTGTTCCGTTGATAACAACTAAAAGTTGGAAATAGCCAATGTGTCTATCATCTAAACAAAAATGGGGTACGTTTACGCATAAATCAAACTATCAGATTCTCAAATAAATGGATAGAGCTAGAAAAAATAGTTAATATAAGTGAAGTAACTTAATCCCAAAAGACAAATATTGCATGTGTTCTTTTACCTGTTGGTGTTAGCTGTAAAGGTATGAGTGCTAAACACAACTTGGGATATGTAGATCTGCTGAAGTCCCTAGATTTAACTGTCAAGGAGACAATATAACATGCTGTTGGAAACATATTATGTGCCCCCTAAAACATCTTCTCACTTGCAATGAGAACCTTTCAGTCTTCAAGAGTTTGGCAATGTCTTGCTGTGTAGGAAGGACAAAGATAATGACTAAAACAATGTGTATCACATTGCAGTAAACAACACATCAATGGCTACCCTTTATTTTTAAACTTATCTATATCAAACTCTGAATTACTTTGGGACAATAATGAGAGATACATGGAGAAGGATCAGACAGAGAATAGTTTTAGATGTATTGAGACTGAAGTTCAAAATTCTAAAATCTATCTAACACAGCATGATTTCTGCAATTTATCAATCAATTCCTGACTACTTAAGGACATAAAACCAACTACCCAAAGGAATGAAAACAAAACAGAGACAAAGAAAATACACACATTTCATGATGTTTTGAGAAACAAATATAGGGGATGATACTGTTGAGTACTTCTGTCTGGATAGTAAACTCTGTTTCTTTCTCTGAGAAGTTTATTAAGGGGTATGTTTTGCTTTTTGAGGCTGCATGTTTAATTTTCATTGATCACCTTAATATCACTTTTTAAAATTTGCCTGAGAAACAAGTTCTCTACTGTTCCTATGATAGATTAATAAAGGCATTTTTTTTATATAAAAGAGCCCAGTCTATGGCCATTCCTTTTCAAATGGACTAAAGTTTAGATACCTTACAGATTCTCCAAGGCAATAGTATATTCAAAATAATACTTTATATCAAATTTATAATATTAAGACTGTTAGAATATTTTTTATTTAATTTACAAATTGTAAAGTATGATGTATATATATAAAATATATATATGTGTATATATATATATATATATATATATGTAGTTGTTGTCCATAGTCAATTAAATTGTACAGACTATTGCACTTCATTGATCTCTAGAAGTAAAAGATGAACCCATATTGCTGAAATTACCATGTAACTCAGACACAGGGCCTAGAGGTCTCTAAATTCTTGGTGACCTAAATGACTCCTCATAGAGGATATTAATGGTACCAGAAGTTTTCAAGCAAAGCTTTCAAAGGAGGGAACCAACAGTCTAGCTATGATGCCTATGAACCACAGCAGTAACAGGGAAGACATGACACCCTTAAAGATGCAGTAGTAGCACATATACCTTGATAAGAACCAATAGTACTCTAATCAGAATTGAAGCTGTCATAACAAGAGGGGTATTTTATTTAGGACTGGAAATCTATTCAACTATCCAGGGTTGGTGAAGTCATAGCTCTTGAAGGAAAATCAACAACCACAACATTAAACCAGCACTATCCCTAAGTAGCCCCTTCAGTATTTGTCCTCATGACTACAGATAGTTGTTGTTTTCATAACTTTTCAGGAAAAATTCTCTTAATTACAGATATAGATGATATAGGAAAACAGAGCTAATCAAAACCCCAAGTTGCAGAGCTTAGTTTCAATTCATACATTCAAATCAAAACTCCCATACATAAGTTTTAGGGAGCATAGTAGAAAATGGGATGGGGAGACTGGAAGAACCTGAGGATCAGCATTCATCTGTCTCTTAGTAATATCAGAAAGACACACACATGTGCACACACACACTCTCATCAATAATATTGTAAAATGATGAGCTGAACAGGGACAACAGCAATAGGCCAAACTAAACTAGGGAAGACCAGGAGGTAGCAGCCCTACTTGAAGTAATATAAGCAACTAAGGGGTGCTGAGATTGGATGAAATGCTCTTATCAGGATAGACTATGTGTAGGTTATATATCCATATACATATGTATACATATATATTACAGCAGAACACTAGAAAAATAAAGTTAAAATATCAAAACAAAGCTATCCAAGAAAACAGAGGAAAACAGCATTATGAAATAAATCATTATTTTCCTGAGGAGTAAAATATAATTAATGGTTCCTTCTATAAAAGGAAACAGTAGATTATGCAAGTGAAATGTAATTGTCCATGTCAAAAGGAAATGCAGGGAAAAAGAGACTGAAGGAAAGGCAATCCAGAGCTTGCCTTACCTAGGACTCCATCCCATCTGCAGAAATCAAACCCAGACACTATTGCTGATACCAAGAAGTGCTTGCCAACAGGAGCCTAGTATAGCTTTCCCCTGAGAGGCTATGCCAGATCCTGACTAACACATAAATAGAATAACCAATAAAAAAGATTTACATTTGAAATGAAAATAAATAAAATAATAACAAGGATTCATATTCAACACACATTAAAGACTCATAGCTATGATATACATACAAGCAAGACCATGTGATGTTGTTCATTCTTGATCTATGTTACCATACTCTATCTAGTTCCCAAAAACCATCATAATTTCCTTTTTCTTTATGGTTGAACACCATTGTGAAAAACTGCCACATTTTAACTACCCATTATTTGATGGGTATCTAGTGCATTTCTATTTGTAAGAGGAATACGGGGAAAACATGGAAGTGAAAAAAATGGGAGATTGATTTGACCAAAATACATTATGCAAGTAAAATTCCCAAAACTAAAAATTATTATAAAAGAAACATAAATCTTAAGAGGTAATGCTTACCAACCAAAAGATAAAAGAAAAAACTGCATGCCATTCTAGGAAACCTAAAACTAGAAACCTTCAGACTTGGGAGTGGAAGATGTGAGAGGGGCGGGTGGGTAACTCTGGAAATATCAAACATTCATCATTTCATTCCCATGGAAGAAAGGGAGATGGAGACTCCAATTTAGTGGCAAGGAATAGCATTTAGACACAGTGTTCATAGTGATAAGCAAAACATGAGCACTTTAATGGGGAAAAATCCCATTTATTGATGGAGAACAAATAAAATCTTAAAATTTAAAAATACAAAAATATAATAGTTGAATTTAGAAAGGATAGTAATTAACAAAGGACGTAAGTATACAGGCAAAAGTGGTTACTTGTAAGAAAAATCTAGACAAGCAGAAATCCATGCTTGGTTTTTGTTATGGGATTGTTTCCATTTATAAAGCCTTTCATATTACCTATTCTTAAAGTACATATGCATCACTTAATGACTGTAATAAAAATTGGCAAAATCTAGAAAGTAACAAAGGACAAGAATTTATAAATAAAATAGCCTATAATTAGTCATATTACAGTATTCTTATACCTTGTACAGTGTTTTATTTGATATTAAAATACAAGGATTTAAATATTTGAAATTTCTCCATTATTTTAATAATTCAGCATTCTGAACAGATTTAGAAGGAGCCCTTTGAATATGCAGTACAAATAGAAATTATTAAATGAAAATAGTTCATATCATTTGTTGTATACGATTACAATTAATACAATGTAATACTAATTACTGGGCTATAGAAAGTGAACTTATTTATTGAACCCTCATAATAATGCTTTTGAGTGAGAAAATATAAATGCCAAGGTAAATACTTTGTGCTTTGTTTAGAAAAACAGACCAAATGCTTAAGTTAGAGCAGGGCACCTATATTTGTGACAGTTGAGGTTTAAATACGGAGAAATTATAGCTAGCTATCTTCCACCTATGGAACACTGAAATCTCTATCAACATTTTTACAAAATTTTAAAAATAACAAAACTTTGCTTTTCAACCAGTTCCCTATTGGGTTTTCACATGATATCCACACCACATTCATTTGAGTCTTCTTTCTTAATCTGAAACTCTTCTAAAATGAAACATTTAAATAAATAAATAAATAAATAAATAAATAAATAAATAAATAAATAAATTTCTTAAGGTTGTATGCCCCGGCCAGCGGGGTGTTCAACGAAGACCTAAGGAGGGGACAGGCGAATGAAGAGACAAGAGACACAAGAACTAGAGCAAGACAAGATGTCTGATCAAGCTCCAAAGAATTTTTATTTCTCACCAGCAATATATAGTAAAAAGAGAAGGAAGCTTAAACAAAGTAAACAAAGCTTACACAAAGCAAAAGGGGTGGGGAAATTCCAAGGAGTTACAGACTCTTAGCCAGCAGGACATGTTACCAAGGCAACTATCTGTTTTCTGCTAACCACCTATCCTTAAAGGAGACACCTATTCTCTGGGAAAGAATTCATCTCTTAGGAGACAGAAGCCTAAAAAAAGGCTTAGACCCATAGCTACTTTAGGCTTATAGCTACAACAAAATGGCGTTCGCTAAACCAAGGAAAATTCTTATTTCTATCAGCTCCCAGCAAGTTGTAAAACTTTCTGAGGTGATGCAGGTACAATATTGAACCTGTGTGCAGAGGTACTGATGATGTAATCTGTCAATATTGATATTATCCCAATAACTGACTCTCTTACCAGAGTAGTTTGTTTCAGAGGTGAATGAAGTCCCAAGTGAAGGGACTTGGAAATGTACGGCCTAACATATCAAAATCACAGATTGAAATCATGGTAAAATTCCACTTTCCTTTGAAGGGACATAAAAATATATAAAAAGCTATTATGGCATGCTGATGGTCCCAGTCTTATGCCCATGATTACAGACATACTGAGTTCTTATGTGCCGCTGCTTGTTCGTGTCCAGAGGATATCCTTTGCTTCACATCCACCCACCTTCACCTCTTACATTCTTTGTGTCAACTCTTTCAAAATGCTCCCTGAGACTTTCAGAGGTTTGTATAGTTGTTTAAGGAAAATTTAAGTACTTTGCCATCACTTATCCTTAGTATGTTGACCAGTGATGGGTTTTGCATAACTATCACCTGGTGCAGCATCAAAATTAACATAGCCCTCTCTCCAGTGAATAACATCACACGTGGTCAACTAAGTCTAATTAAGTTCAGTGGACTACCACAAAGAATGACTCCATAAAAGTAGGAAAGATACTCATAAAGAACAAAAGGGTGGTGGTGGAAGATAAAGAGAAATGGTGGAGTTTGAAAGACACTGACATTCATTATTCAACTTATCAAACTGGCGATCAATAGAAGATAGTAAAAAAAATTGAACGAACTATTAGCAGTTCTGAATACAAAAAAATAAATTAAATCAAAGTAAAATGAGAGTGAAAACAAGACTCAAGGTATTTAATGTCTTTAGAAATGATCTAATGTGTATATAATTGGACTGTGGATTTAAATTTAAAAGTTTCACATTTCAAAAACCAAGAGACACATCTCACAAAGTCCTAGATCAATCAAAAATAATCTGATCAAATAATATATTCTATACATAATTGATTTTTAAAATTGTTTCATACTTGAAACATTGAGAGTCTTCCATGAACAACCATAATAAATGAAATAATGTTTTGTCTCTGAAAAGCATTTTGTAAAAACTATTCAATAGTTTTGTAGCTCTCTGTGATTATATTGGGAAATCATAATCACTGCTGCTATGACATTTTAATTAGGCAGATACCCTTGTTTACTTTCTAAATATTATGCAATTTAAGTATCTTTTTCATTTTGTTTAATTTCTCCTCTTTTTCTTGACCTCATTTGTTTTATTGTTTGTTTTTCAGGATGTGTTTAGAGGATGAATCTCTCACTAAAGCTGTATTCTCTAATTCTCTTTTATTATTCTATTATACCAGATAATTTATACATTTATAAATTTCACGATACTGTCCATTCATTTGTCTTTTCATTGACAGTCACCATAAATTACCATTTTTGAAACTGGTCTAATTTGAACACTTTCAACTAATTTGGTAAATGATATTGCTTATGATTACAGATGAGAAATGTTCATAAATCTGTTAAGCAACTTGAATGGGTTTAAAATATATGGCTCCTGTCTTTTGAAATAGGATTCTTGTGGTGTTGACTCATGATGTTCCAATGATGGCTGATGGAAAACATGGCAACAAGTAGCATTTGATAATCTCTGCTGTGGGGGAAAATATGTACCTTATCTTCAACCAGCAGATGGAGATATTTTTAAAATTTCTACCATGTAATCTTAGGAGGTTAACTCAGAGTTCACACAATTCTGCAGTGTCATAATGCAGTAATTTTTCCAGTAAAGAAGAATTTTTTTATTCTATAACTCACAATTGCTAAGTAAGTAATGTAGTGATTAAAGATAGTAAGCTTACATTAAGCAGAAAAGCCTGCCTGAATCTGAAGTAGCATCACACACACTCTTGTGTGTTGTGAAGCTTTGCTTTGTCTTCACTTGAGGACTTTTTCATGTCGTTCATTCATAAAATGACTGAGTAACATGAACATCTATATATTGTGTAGTAATTACTTTAAGCGGTTTTCCATATATATATATATATATATATATATATATATATATGGAAATTAAAATATATAATGTATATTAAAATATACATTATAAATATATAAATGTATATATGTGGAAAATTTCTTGCTTCTTTTAAGGTACTCTACTATTGGTAAATAAAAGACACTAAACTCCTTAGGATGCGTTTACTTCTATTGTCTACGTTTTTTAAATACCTAGTTTTTACAATGTCAAGTTGCAAAATCTGCAACATTTTCTTGAAATAAATGGTTCTAATTTGTTGTTAAATATAAAAAGACTATGCATCTAATTATCTATTGTAGCTTTTCTCTCTCTCTCTGTCTCTCTCTCTCTCTCTGTCTCTGTGTGTGTGTGTGTGTGTGTGTGTGTGTGTGTGTGTGTTTGTGTGTGATTATTTGAAAGATATGCTCCTAAGAGCATATTTGTCTATAATTCAGTAAATGAATATTTTTGATATTTAATTATGTAATAATCAATTAATTTCTCTTTTAAGTATACATATAAAGCAGATCCCAAATAGCATAAGTTGAACCGAACAGCACATGTATGCAAATCCTTAGTAAAAATCCAAAGCATTGAAAAACTATGTTTACTGACTTACAGTATTTCCACAACTTACTATTTTCCAGTTAAAAGCATAGTGTTATACAAGTCTGTAAACTAACAATTTTCCCTAGGTTTTTCTTTTTTCTGCTGTCAAAACAACAAAGCTCCAATCCAAACTGAGACATCAAAATACCATGAGTCTCTGTACTGGATCTCAGTTTCATCACACAGCTAGAAAAACAGTTGGATAGAGTTTTGCATACACTCCTTCCTGTGTGTTCAGATGTGTTGGTCAGCAGGGCTGTAGCATTAAAAATGCAAGTTTCTATAATGATGGTCCACAAGGAAGAAGGATGAAAGGTTACTTTGAATTGTCTTTGAAGGCGATAGGTGGTGGAATAGCCTTTGATATCAGGAATCAGCACCAGTCTACTCAAATCAAGGACATCAGTCCTCTGAAACCAGGGAGAGCAAAACATAGATATTGATGACTGACTCAGGCAGGGAATGAAGACAAGAAAATAGTTATTGCTAAGGTGTTTAGAGAGCTATGGGAAAGAGTAAATAAAAGTGGACCTCATTTCCTTTGGACAGAAATGAAACAGTGGGCATTCTTTACTTGTCAAATGCAAAAGGTTGGGGGAGGTTTTTTTTTTTTTTAAATGTGCCTTCTGGTTGGTTTGCTGTCAATACAAGCTGTTCTCTCTCCCATGACACCCATAGCTATGTGCTTTTTCTATTAAACTCATAACAAATATATGTTGTTTAACATTTTCATTATTCAAATTGGCTATAGAGAGATTCATTAAAGAAATAAAAGAAACTAAGAACAAAAAACTCAAGCTAGAGAGTGTTAATATGTCGTAACATCCATAACTAAATTAACTGGGAAGAGCCATTTTGGTTTTAAAGGACTTTTAGACATGAACTTTTTTTCCTTTTTATTTATTCTTCTCTCTTATATTACATCCTGACTTAAACTTTGCCTTTCTTTCCTCAGCCCCAGTCTCTGCCTCCCTACCTTTCCTTTTGCCTAATCCATCATCCCCTCCCCTCTCCTCCCCTCAGAAAAGAACAGACCTTTTAGGCATATCAACCAAGTACAGCATAACAAGCTATAATAAGACCAGGCACATAGTCTCACCTCAAAGCTGGGCAATGTGACCCAGTAGGAGAATAGTAGTTCCAAAGGTAGGCAGAAGAGTTAGAGGCAGCTCCTGCTCCCACTGTTAGGAATCTCACAAGAACAATAAGCTACACAATCATAGCATATACATAGAGTACATAGATCAATGTAGATTAAATCCATACAGGCTCCCTGATATTATGAGCTCTCTTGAGTCCCTGACAGTTGATTCTGTGGGCAGTAATAAACACCATTTTATGGTACTAACCTACATAAATTACTACAATGGATGTTTTTCGGAACATTTTTATTAATATTCTTTAGAAAAATCAGATTTTTTTTCTGTTGAAATACAAATAGCAAACGTACAGGGCACACTCAATGACAGGATCCTTATTCAGAATACATTTTATCTTTGTCAGAAACTGAGGTACCAAGTAGCTGATGAATATAATCATCAGCACGTAAAAGATGTATTAAAACACAAACAATTTTAAGAACATATAGAACACAGTAAAAGCAGAGCAATGATTCCAAATCATGTATCAGAATCAAAGACCTAATCTTTTAGTCTCTGTTCAGTATTTACTTTTTGATCTCTTGCTGTTTCGCAAAACCTATTTGAAAAGAAATGTATAGGTAATAACATAATTTACTATAAGTTCAATTTTACACATGTACATGACTATTCTACATGCATTAAAAATATATTTATCCATATACCTAAAAAGGAAAAAGCTGTATTACTAGACAAACCATAAATTTGTAGCACTTAGACTTAAGAACCTTGTGAGAATTGTTATATAAAATATCAAATAAACCATAAGACTTTTGAAATACATATATAAATATATCGTTAAAATATCAAATACATGTCAGCACTATTTGAATTGGAAAATATAACATTTTGTTTTAGAATGTTTCTTAATACTGACACAACATCAGTACAATGTAATTTGCATATGAGCATGCAATATATTAACCATGCTTGACATTATTCAATAAGATTTTTATGCATGTTGTTGTTTAGTAAATTAGTAAAATAACAATTAACTTTTTATCAATTGAAGTGTATAGTCACAACACAAGATTTACAAAAATGTTCTTTGTATAAAAATATGAAGAAAATGTTTGACTAAGGGCAAGACAGGTATCCATTTAGAGGCTTCTGAGAGAAGTTGGAGCTCAGAGAATGGAAGCAGCTACACAGGAGGTGTGAAGCATTAAACATTAATTTTCATAAAGTGAATGAATATGATAGAAATAATAGGATAGAGTATACTACTAAATGTGAAGAGTTTTTCAGAAAGAGAGAAAACTAAAATGTGCGAATAATGGAAGTAATGAGAATAAACAGAATGCAGTTTTTGACTTGTAAGTATAGTTTTCTGGTAAAATTACAAAGATCATGTTTCCTTTCCTGCATTAAAAGATATTTTGACTGTTAGGTCCTGCCATGGAAAGGTCAGAGTAAATCAAAATTTGTGTGGATCTTTGAAAAAAATGGTTTACAATTATGGCAACAAGAAAAGAAAACTGATATTTTAACTGGAAAAATATTGTTCTATTCATCATAAGAAGTAATATAAACATTTAAAAAAATAATATTAAGTGCTCTACATCATTTAACATAACAGAAACACATTTATGCTAGCCATTAATATATGGCCAAAATTGATAGCCTGATGAGGAGAGACATATTTACCGGGAATACATACACATTACTGAGTACACAGTAAGCTGTTGCATTAAATAAATAAGAATTTCAGTAGGAAAAATTATCAACCACTTGACAGATAAGTAGCAACCAAAAGTTACACCCTTTGATAATTGTACAGCTTTATATCGGTCATCACCTGATGAAATGCATTAAAAAGAGCATGGGGCAGCCACACGGTGCAAGCTCGTGACATTATTTGGTTGTTGTCGTTGTTGTTTGAGGCTGAAGTGGGTTTATTTTATTTTCAAGTCTGCTTTCATACCGGTTTAAGTACATGCAGATCATAAGGTCAGTTTTAAGTAAAAGACCAAACAATACAAATAGTCAAGGAACAATCAAGGCAAAAAAGAAAGTCCCATGATCATTGCTTTGTATGGGGCTTATCAGGTTGACAGAAATAAAAGGAATGCCACACATTCCTCAACTGAGTTTACCTTGAGATTTGTATTAGTCCAAATGTAAATATTCTTCCCAGTCCACTGTCAAATTCTTGTCTGGGGCTACTTCAGTGTCCTAGACCATTTTCAAATTCCTGCAGAATTCTTGGAATCAGCCCCATGGGCTCTCCACATCTCCCTCTTTTTTTTTTTTTTTTTTTTACACACACACACACACACACACAAATGACCTTGCCACAGTCTACATGTGGAGGTCAACGGACAACCTACAGGAAAGAGTACCAGCTGAACCATCCCCAATACCTGATAGTTGGAGTGCACAAAAGTAGACAATGTTTAACAAGGCCCGCTCTACTAAGTAATCAAAGAAGAGTTAAATGATCCCTTACCCCCCACCAATCCCCCCCCCAAAAAAAAAGAAAAAAAAAAAACCACACACACACAAAATGAAGCTCAGAAGAGCGGGTCATACACAAGGTTTTTCCATGCCTTTGAAAGGAAAGGAATTTCTATAATGCAATCGTGTTTACTATGCATCTGTTCTAGAACTCATTTGCCCCTCTTTATTGCATTTGTTATCAAATCCATGGTCGAGGCTAATATATCCTATAAAAAGCAGACCAGGAAATAAAAAATAATGCGGAACCCCAGTCTCCTCTGGGCTGGAAGGTCTTTTTCCAGCTGGCTTCACACTTGACTCGGAGATGAAACTCTTTCTACCTGTTGTCTCAGATGTTTTCCATAGAAGCATCTGTCCTGCAGATTGGGGTAATACTGCTGTTGAAACAGAATCTTGCAGGAGCACACAGCCCTTTGGGTTAGCTTACTTTCTTTTACTATAATAAAATACCCAAGGCTGGGTACTTTATTAAAGAAAAGGATTAGGGGCCAGCCTGGTCAACAGAGTAAATTTCAAATCTCCCAAGTTACACAAAGAAACATTGTCTCAAAAATAAATAAATAAATAAATAAATAAATAAATAAATAATGAAAGAGCATGGTGTCACACTATGATGTTAAAACCATGGCAAAGAGCCTGAATTAGAATATAAAGAAGTATTCAGTAATCTCAAGTGACAGATTCAACCTGGACTTTAGCTCTTTTTATTGCATCTGTAAATTGCATATCAATTCATGTCTGATATAAATCAAATAAGAGTCAACCAACTGATGGATTCATGAGGGAGATAGGCCACATAAACATAATAAACATTATTAAACCATAAAAATAAACAAAATCTTTCCATTTTCTGGAAAATAAATGCTAAAGGAAATAATAGAGACAGATGAAAGTGATTGTTACATATTCTCAAAAATCTGTAAAAATGGCATGTTGATTTCACGAAGAAATGGATTTCAATTGTTGACCCTGGAAGCTGTAAAAACAGAAAGAATTTAAATAAGGGTCACCAGACACACTCAGAGAGGAATAACTACTTTTAACATTCTGTAGCATATTGGATAGTTTATAGTAACAACCTATGCCAAATATTAAAGGAAAAAATGTAGAATACTAAGAACATGTCCAGGCAAGGCATGATGACTGTCTGAGGAGGAAGTTCTATTGTGATTTTACTATTCTATATTTTAAACATTTTATATGTGTATTTAATGAGTATATTATATACTAATTTATTTATATAAAATAATGTGCATATTAACTTTATAAATCAAAAAAAAAGAACAGACTTTTTTAAAAGGGCTAAACTAAAAGGGACTGGAGACTGTTTTGGCATGAATGAGAATAGTGTTCTTGTACGGGCTGGCTTTGTGTGTCAACTTGACACACGCTCGAGTTATCACAGAGAAAGGAGCTTCTAGTGAGGAAATGCCTCCATGAGATCCAGCGGTAAGGCATCTTTTCAGTTAGTGTTTAAGAGGGGAGGGCCACTTGTGGGTGGTGCCATCCCTCGGCTGTTGGTCTGGGTTCTATAAGAGAGCAAGCTGAGCAAACCAGGGGAGGCAAGCTGGTAAGTAACATCCTTCCATGGCCCCTGCATCAACTCCTGCTTCCTGACCTGCTTGAGTTCCAGTCCTGACTTCCTTTAGTGATGAACAGCAGAGTAGAAGTGTAAGCTGAATAAACTCTTTTCTCCCCAACTTGCTTCTTGGTCATGATTTATGTGCAGAAATAGAAACTCTGACTGAGACAAATTGGTTCCAGCATAGTGTGATATGCCTGTGACAACCTGACCATGTTTTGGGGAGGACTGTGGAAGGACTTTGGAACTTTTGAGCTAGAAGAGCCATTGGGATGGTAAGAGCTCTTGGGGGTGTTCTATAGGAGCTTGAAAGATAATGTTGAGAACAGTGCAGAAGATGGAGGCCTGGCTTGTGAAATTTCAGAGGGAAGATTAAAGCCTCTAATTAGGGCTGTTGCTAGTTTGATTTAGATGATTCTGCGGTTTTGGTTAGCTGGGGCTGAAGAATCAGCTGTGATGACCAAGATATGAGAACTACTATAGCAAAACCTTTGCATTCCTGGGACTATTGATGCTCAATGACTGGAGCTAAGAAATTAGTGGTAATTTAGAAGAGACCAGCATCATTGAGGTGAAATCTGGGTAGTGTTTTCTGTGAGCACAGAGGCTGCCTTCCAGAGATAGCCAAGGTTGAACCTTATGCAGTGGCTGGACTTGGTAATGTGTAAGAGTCACCAAGGTGGTACTAGTTTTGAAGATATGAAGGGGTCATGAAGAGCAGCTGAGGTTGGGCACTGTGAGAGGCCTCGGAAGGCCATTGGTGAAGGTTCAACCTCAGTTGCAATTGATGACCCAGGACTGAAGAGGTCATGCAAAGGAGTTGAGGCTTGGCACCATGAAGAGAGCCTATGAGAGGTTATTGGTGAAGCCTAGTTACAGCTAAAGACAACAGTGTTTTGTAGATGCCAATACCATGAGATGACCACCAAGAACAGCAGCAGCAGTGGAGTACAGGCATCTGGAATCTAGAAGACAAGGTGAGTGCTACAAAGGGCAGAGCAGAGAAGTGACCTAAGCCCTTGGAGGAGACCAGAAGATCATGAGTGTAATCCAGGCATTGGACAGTTGGAGTTTGCTTTTGCTTTTGCTTTTAACTGTGCCCTGATAGTTTTCCCTCTTGAAGAAGGTATTTTAGTGGAGCCCACAGTTAAGAGACTGAATTTTTAAAGACTTTGAATTTTAAAAGATATTGGATACTTTAAATGGATTGAACTTTTAGTATGTAAAGACTGTGGGACTTTTAAAGTTCGTTAGATCTTGGGGATGAATAAGAAAGTAAGGGTTGAGGCTTAATAGATATTTGTTTGTGTGTAAAGTTAACAAGGGGTCAATTGACTGGCTTGTTTGGTGTGTCAACTTGACACAATGTGGTATTATCAATGAGAAAGGAGCCTCCCTTAAGGAAATCCCTCCATGAGATCCAGCTGTAAGGCATTTTCTCTATTAGTGATGGGGGGAGGGCTCTTGTGAGTGGAACCATCTGTGGGGTGGTAATCTTGGGTTCTATAAGAAATCAAGCTGAGCAAGTCAGGGAAAGCAAGCCAGTAAATAACATCAGTCCATGGCCTCTGCATAAGCTCCTGCTTCCTAACCTGCTTGAGTTCCAGTTCTGACTTCCTTTGGTGATGAACAGCAATGTGGAAGTGTAAGCTGAATAAACCCTTTCCTCCCCAACTTACCTCTTGGTCATAGTCACGATGTTTGTGCAGGAATAGAAACTCTGACTGAGATAGTACTGATTAAGTATAATTCTCAACTACATTCTTTACATTTAAAAGAATGTGTCAATTTGCAAACATTTAATGCAATTATAGGATTAAATGTGTCCAATTAATTTCCTGTTTCTGTAATTTATGTTGTGGTATTAAAGAAAACTAATCCTCTATAAAAGAAGCAGATACTGCCAAAGATATTAGCAAAGTATCAGGTATACACCTTACTGTCAAAATCATAAGGGGAAAAGGTAGCTTCCTGCATTTTCCCTAACTTTTCAGTATATTTGTGTTTATAATCATATTAACAATACACATGAAATTTGCATTTAATTTCCTAGAAATTAAAAAGTGAACATCCTTAATAATCAAATTCCTTCAACTGTTAATATTTAAAGGCCACTGACAGGAAGCTAATTATATTTTCATTACAAAAGACATTTTTGGCTGGTCATTATTGTAGCTCTCATAAGTCACAGCTGGGTAAGATTGATGATTACTTTTTCATGCATGCTGTGCATAACAACTTCCTCCTATACTGCTTCTAGCCTGTAGGAGTTAAGTTTTCAGGTGAACATCAGTATGATTTCTCCATGTTCTATTACTGAAGTATGTGTTATCTTCAGTAACATGCTCTTACCATAAAGTTCTCAAGACTAAGGATGTAAGCAATAGCAATAATGTTTTAGGAGGCTATACATTCTCACTGGCCAAGAAATTAGCAATCTGGCACTGGATTGCCAAAGATACTTTCTGATGAGGAATGACCTATATAAAGATAAGTCAAGTAGAGGTGGTTTAAAACTGTAGACCTCAAAGACAAGCAGTGTTATCTGGTCATGTTGTATGCCTTTTGCACATAGAAACTTACAGAGGTTGCTGATGGCATGAACTAGAGCTGAGAAAATCAGACCAAAGAATATTCTGCTGTGCTCTATAGAGAGCAGACTCACTATTTACTGAGATATTATTGGCAATTGATAGTTGCTAGGAGAAATAGAATTTTATATAAGTGTAGAACTCATCATAGGCCAGTTACCTCCTGCTGAAAGGCCATAATTTAAAATGTATAAGTAGCCCAAATTAGACTTGATGTGTAAACAAAGGAAGAGTTAAAAATAGCAAGAGGAGCAGGAGAAAAAAGAGGAAAAGAAGTAGAAGAGGAGAAAGAGGTAGAAGAGGAGGAGGAGGAAGAGGAGGAGGAAGAAGAAAGGAGAAGAAAGAAGAAGGAGGAAGAAGGAGGAAGAGGGAGAAGAGAAGGAAGAAAAAGAAGAGGAAGGAGGAGGGAGAGGGGGAAGTAGAGAGGAAGGGAGAGGAGGACACACAATGGAGAGGAAAGGGGGAAGAGCATGAGTAGGAGCAGAAAATGAAGAAGAGAAGGAAATAGAAAAAAAGAAGGAAGAAAAGGAGAAAAAGAAGGAGAAGGAAGAGAAGGATTTTGGGTTGGTGATTTTTTTTCTTGTTTTGAGGTGCTTTGTTTTATTGAGGTCTTTATTATTATTATTATTATTTTTTTTTTATTATTATTATTACTTCTTGAGAAAACACTTAAAAGTTGGATGGGTAGGAAAAAGAAAGAATCTGCACAAACCTTGGGAAGGAGAAAACTATGAGCAAAATATATTTAGATTTTAAAATTGTTTTAAATAATAAAGCAATAAACCTCTCAAATAAATTAACATTTAGTATATGTTTTACTATGCAAATATCAAGGAGTGGTTTGGAAATTATAACAGGGAAGGAAGAACAGTTAATATCTGCTTTTTGCCTCATTCTTGATATTCCTAAGATGGGCAGAAATATCAAATTTGTTAGAATAAAAAAGAAATCTCTATTGTTTCGATATACTTTGTAATTGAAATTTTTATATTTATTCTAATGGTTTTAAGTCAACCAATGTTATCTATATACAAATTAAATTTCCACGACAATGATTGTAATGAACCCACATCATCTTTGCCTATTCATGAGCTCAAGTAAAACCTACAAAGGAATTTGTAAAAGTTTCTCTACTAGAGTATATATATATGAATAACACATTTATTTTACTTTTATTTACCTTACTGAATTGATTTCCTAATTTAATTGATGAGGGTTTATGATATTTAATATTTTACTGAGGTAATTATCTCTCTTTATTTAATAGTGCTAGCTAGCTTCATTTTATCATTAATTACCATTATAAATATTATAAATATTAAAACCATGAGTGCACATTTATTATCTTGAAAAGCATATTTATTACTTCCTTTTCATCAGCTTTCATTAATAAGGATATTTGCATTCCTATACAAGGAATTTTATTATTTTCTGAACCTCCTCAAGTTGTTTTTGTTTTGTCTACTTTGCAAGCCAGAATCTAAGTTGCCAGGAAATACAATAAAGTAGATATAAAAAAGTACAACAGGAATTAAACGAATACTTCATTATACTATCAGACATCTGTAGTATACTGCATTTGAATACAATCATTTTTTATATTAATCTTTTATATTTAAATATATGTAATTTGAGCTTATCGTATAGAGTTATATAAAGTAATAAAAGGACTATTGAAGAATACAGTACATTTTTTCCAAGTTTTATCATTCTTTTCTATAGCTTTTGATATTTGTTTCTTTTCTCTGTACAAAATCTTCAATGTCATTCTCATAGATTGCAGCTTGAATCATTTAACAAGGAACACAATTATATAGAATTTTATTACAGAATACAAATATCATTCATTGGAAATGCTTCCAAAGATAAGTTCAATTTGTGCAATGGTTTTTATATTTATGTTAACATGCCATAAAGTGCATTTTAGAAATACAACATGCCAAATTTATCATAATTAATGATACCATATTTTATGCTAAGTAAACACTATCTACCATCATTCACACTATTTTTATTCATAGAGTGATAGGTCTTCGAATGATATCACTTCAGCAGTTTTATAATGTTTCAAATCAGAGAACATTTATCATCATCACTATTATTACTATTTCTATTATTACTATGATGATAAGGATCCTTCAATCTTTTTTACAGTTCAGTCGTTCTCCCCTTCCTGATCCACCCTCTGACAGTTCCTCTTCCTATTCCTCCTCCCCAGTCTCCAAGAGGATGTCCTCACCCTACCAGACCTCCCCATTCCCAGGGACCTCAAGTCTCTCAAGCATTAGGTCTGTATTCTCTCACTGAGGCCAGAACAGTCAGTCCTGTGCTATATATGTGTTGCGGGCTTCATGTCAGCTAGTGTATGCTGCCTGGTTGATGGCTTAGTGTCTGAGAGATCTCCGGAGTACAGATTAGTTGAGACTGCTGGTTGTCCTATGGGGTCCCCCTCCTCCTCAGCTTCTTCCAGGCTTTCTATAATTCAACCACAGGGGTCCCAGGCTTCTGTCCATTGGTTGGGTATAAGTATCTGCTTTGGTCAGGTGCTTGTTGGACCTCTCAGACGGCAGCCATGCTAGGCTCCTGTCTATAATCACATTATAGCATCAGTAATAGTGACAGGTATTGGAACCTTTCCTTTAGCTGGATCCCAATTTGGGACTGTCACTGGACCTCCTTTCCCTCAGTTTCTTCTCCATTTTTGTCCCTGCAGTTTTAGACAGGAACAATTCTAGATCAAAGTTTTTGACTGTGGGATGGCAACCCCATTCCTCCACTTGATACCCTGTCTTTCTACTGGAGGTGGACTCTACAAGTTCCCTCTCCCTACTGTTGGGCATTTCCATCTCTCTGAATCCTGAGAGTCTCTCACCTCCCAAGTCTCTGGTACATTTCTGAAGGTCCCCCACCTCCTAACTCCTGAGGCTGCCTGTTTTCATTCTTACTGCTGGCCCTCAGGGCTCCACACTTGTTTCCTCTACTCCATACCTGATCATGTTCCCCTTTTCCCCTCTGTGTTCCCTCTTCCAGTCAGGTCTGTCCCTCCCAATACCCACTGGGATTGCTTTCTTTTCCCTCCCAAGTGGGATTGAAACTTCCTCACTTGTGCCCTTTTGCTTGTTAAACTTTTTGAGTTCTTTGAATTGTATCCTCAGTATTCTGTCCTTTTTTTTTTTTTTAACTAATATCCACTTATTAGTGAGTACATAGCAGAGAATATTTTTCAATATAATCTTTTAATTTTTAGAATTTTTAAGAATATAGTTCAAAACACTACTTTTTGTTATTAAATTTGTATCAGCAAAGGAAACTAAGTTAGATTATTCTGTGGCAAAATGGTTTTCAAAAAAAAATCCCCTCAATAAGAATAAACAAAGGAAATGTAAGAGTTTTATAATTTTATTTAGAGATAATTTATGAAAAACCACAAATTCTTTAGACAGTTTTAATGTCAAGAAAGAGAGCTCAATGCTGCTGCTATCTTTTCATTAGCTAAGTCATAAGTTTTCGATAAGATTCAGGTAAATAATTGTTTTGAGTACTTACATAGGTTTTGAATGTAATTATTTTACCATGTCCTCTATGTAATGTGATATTCACCTATACTGAACATCTATAGCATATTTAGAGAAGAATTATTTTGGTGCCATATGTCTGCAAAACCATTTTAATTATACATATAGCATTAAAGTTATAATATTCTTGAAGCTGAGAGTGTAGAGATGGTTTGGTCGATGATTCAGGTTCTGTTAATAGCAGCAAGATGGCAGTCATAACTTTTGTAATTCCAATTTCAGGGAATATGATCTCTCTTTTGACCTTTGTGTGTTATTGCATGCCTATGGTACATATACATACAGTCAGGTACACACATATAAATATAGAGAAAACTAATGACCACAGGCCAATAAACATAAAAGAAAAACTAATGTTTAAAAAAAATTTTTTTTGAATCTGGGGCAGGCAAAGAAAATAGTAGAGAACGGCTGGCAACATGAATTAAAGGGAAAAGTTGCATGCTTGCAAGCCTGAAGCCCTAAATTTAAACCCAGAAACAACAGGGTGAAAGGCAAAAACCACCCGCTTCAGGTTGTTCTCTAACCTGCAAATGACACCTTTGTTACATATGGTCTTTCTCACTCACACTAAATAAATTTCATTTAAAAATTAAAGCAAAATAACTAGAAACTGGAAGCATCTGCGTGAATCTGGAATGCTCTTTTCAAAGGGTGATTGCATCTGGGTGGTTGAAAACTTCTAGCCATCCTAGCCTCTGCACCGAATCCTATGTCAAACAAACAAACAAACAAAAAATTAAAACTTTCTCTTCATCTTTTTACTTCCCTAGCATGTAATCATTACTTGTGAATGGTATATTCATGACTCATGTCAAGCAAAATATGCTACCAATCATTAGCATTTTAAACTAAAATTACATTATTAGGTATGGCAGCTGGAATCCTGTCTATATACAGCTCGTTACTTACATGCTAAGAGCTTTAAATGGGTATTCAAGTTGAACTTAACTAATGAGCAGCAAGTCCATGCTTTAGTCACATTCACCGTATTTCAAATTCTCAAGCGTCCAGGTCATCACAAATTCCTGAAATGCACAGACATAGAACATTAGCACTCTGCCTGCTGTCTGTCAATCCATAACAGGTAGAGAAAGCATTGGTTGTGAAATTAGCTCTGATTTGGTGGGTGTATGTTCCCTCTTCCATATAGCTACTCAGCTATAAACAGATAAGAAAACAGTGTGATTGTTTTCCCAATCAAATAGGAGGTGGCATGCCAAATATTGCCTGAAAGTTTCTTCCACTTACATTCACATATATTTAGATTAACCTATGTAAATATTTAAATATTTTTAAAAATGCTAAAATTATACTACGTTTGTTAGGCACTGTGTCCAATGGTATAGGATCATACATAATTATTCATAGTTAAATATTATAGCCAGGTAAATTTTTTTGTTACGCAGTTTTCAAGTAAAATGGAAACTTACCTCATTTACACTGTTTTCTCAAACTATTTCAGTATGATGTTTTATTCATAATTTCGATAATGTATATTTAATTTTTCATTAATTTGTATTGGTATTTAAGGGAATATATTTTTGTGATACCCTCTAAGTAATACTTTGTACAGTCACCACCCATTTGAAACTATTTAGTAAATATTTTTTTGTAATAGTTGAAACTTATTGTTATGAGAGTAACTTTAATTTTTATCATATCTTTAGATAATTTATGCATTATATTTGTTTTTCTTTTGTTTTTTAATTTTTTTCATTAATTTTTTTTTACAGTTCAGACTTCATCTTCTTCCAGATATGCCCTCCCCTGACTGTTCCCCATCCCATACCTCCTCCCATACCCCCTTGTCTCCAGAAGGATGTCCCTACCCTCCCACCCCCACCCCATTAGACCTCATCATTTCCTGGAGCCTCAAGTCTCTCTAGGGTTAGGTGCATCTTCTCTCACTGAGACTAGTTTCCCTCCCAATTTAGTCTTCTTCCCTTTCTCAAAACAAAAACAAAAAAACAAAAACAGCAACAACAAAAAGTAGAACACCTCCCATGATTATCAATCAGCCTTGGCATACAAAGTTGCAATGATACTAGGTTCGTCTTCTCTTATTGAGACTAGGCAAGTTAGCACAATAGAAGGAAAGGGTCCCTAAAATAGGCAACTGAGTAAGAGACTGTAGGTGCCCCTGCTGTTTGTAATCCCACATGAAGAATAAGCTGTAAGACTATTATATACATGTAGAGGGGCTTAGATCAGTCACTTGCATGTTCCCTATTCGGCAGTTATATGTCTCTGAAACTCTATGGGCACAGGTTAGTTGATTTAGGAAGGGTTTTTGTTTGTTTTTGCTTGTTTGTTTGTTCATTTGTTTGATTTTTGTGGTGTCCTTGACTCCTCTGTTTCCTATAATGAATCCTTCCCCTCTTCCCCAGAATTTACCAAGCTCTGTCAAATATTTGGTTGTGGGTCTCTGCATCTGCTTCCATCAGTTCCTGGGTGAAGCCCCTCTCCTCTGGTGATGTTGTTTATGTTAGACTCCTGTGTACTTTACCAGGGGTCCTGAGTTCAATTCCCAGCAACCACATTGTGGCTCACAACTACCTGTAAGGGAATCTGATACCCTCTTCTGGTGTGTCTGAGGAGAGTGGCAGTGTACTCAGATATATTAAGTAAATAAATAAATAAATAAATAAATAAATATTAAAAAATAGTATCAATGGTGGGTTGGCATTGATACTATTGGCGTTAACCCTCATGTCATGGGTCTCTTGAAGAGTCATTGATTGGTCATTCCTCAATTTCTGCTCCATCGCTACTACTGTAAAAACAGTGTGTCAAAAGTTTTGTTCCTAGCCTGGTGTCCCAATCCCTACATTTGAAGTCTTGCCTGTTTAGAAGAGATGGCTGTGTCAGGTTCTATATCCCCTACTACTCAGAGTCTTAGATTCCTGTCTCATAGATTCCTGGAAGTTTCCATTGACATAGGTTTCTAGCTTTTCCAGGAGATGATCCCCCCTCTAATGTAAAACTAGAGAATCCTTTAGACAATAGAGAGAGATGTAACATGCAAAACCTATTGTCTAAAGAATTCTCTAGTTTTATATTATCAAAGAAAGTAAACTCATCAGTTATATTCTATAGAACATTTTATATAGAACAATCATATCAGCATGATTCTATTTTCTTGACTTATAAATACAATTAATTATATCTTCCTTATTGGAATATTACAAATATTAATCAGTATCTGACACTATATTGGTTTGTCATCTATTAAAACAAAGTGATAATGAAACTAATCTTAAAACCTTTCATATGTAGAATACCTATAAATCTGACATAAAATAGAATAATTACTTATCGTGTTTATTTTGTATGTTATTTTTTTGAGTGTAGACTTACATAAAAGTATTGGTACTGTACCTATTGTAATATGATTTTACTTTTCTAGAAATTTGGAGTATAATATAGATGTTCACTATAAAATGTGACAATTATTGTAAATATCTAAATGAAAAAATATCTCATAGCTGGGCAGTGGTGGCGCACGCCTTTAAGCCAGCACTCGGGAGGCAGAGGCAGGCAGATTTCTGAGTTCGAGGCCAGCCTGGTCTACAGAGTGAGTTTCAGGACAGCCAGGACTATACAGGGAAATCCTATCTCGAAAAACAAACAAAACAAAACAAACAAACAAACAAAAAAAACCCTCTTTTGAGCAAAAGTCAATTTTTGAACTTCTCAACTCTAAATACTCCTATGTATTGAGAAGTGGAACAAAATTATTTATTAAGGGCTTAATGGGGTACAAAACAATTGACTTGTATTCCTTTAAATGGATGCATTTATATTAAATGCTTAGTACAGTAGTCAACAGAAACAGTTAGAGCAACATAAATAAACCTTAATTCAACCAGAACATTTGATTAATGACCGTTTCAGCTTCATTCAGCACGCTAGGAAATCAAGTTCTAGCAGTTGTTTGATATAAACATAATGTCAGACCAGTTCCTGCGTTACTTTTCAGTCCTAATTTATTATTTTATGCATAGCCATTCTCACATATCAGTAAACTAAGGTATACAACGTAAGTGTTTCTATTTTGTAATATATAAAGGAAAGAATAAAGATAGTGAATGAAAGACAATAGTATAAATGTCTGTAGAGTAGAAGGTTGAAATTTACACTTATATCATAATATACATCATAAACTTTTATATTTAAACCATGTGTGAATTTTTTTCTCTTAAAAGTCATTAGCTGAATCTTTGTGAGCATTAGTTCTATTGAGTAAATAAATCCAACAAGATCCATTCCCTAGACTCTTCAATCTTTCATGAATACATTTATATAAGCACTGCCTATGTTTTAAGATGTATTGAAATAATCATTATCATAAAATAATCATTAAATAGATTCTGTAAGAGTATATTTTAACCTTTTCCTTGGACAACTATCTAATGATCCTTGGTTTATGACAAATGTTGACTATGTGTTTGTAATTGCACACTAAATTGAATAAAATAATAAGTCTTAAAAGGAGCTAACATTATAATTTTTGCAAGTATTAAAGAATATATAAGCCCAGCAGTAGTGGCACACACCTTTAATCCCAGCACTTGGAAGGCAGAGGCAGGCAGATTTCTGAGTTCGAGGCCAGCCTCGTCTATAGGGTGAGTTCCAGGACAGCCAGGGCTACACAGAGAAACCCTGTCTCGAAAAACCAAAAAAAAAAAAACCAAAAAAAACAAACAAACAAAAAAACAAACCATGACTCAAGGTTAAGAGCACTGATAACTCTTGCAGACTTGAATTTAATTTCTCCCACTTACATGATGGCTCACAACTATCTGTAACTCTAGTATGAGGGATCCAGTACTTTCTTCTGCCTCCCTGGTCAATGTACATGCATGGTACACTGACATATGTTTAAGAAAACACTAATACACATAAAATAAAACTACATTTTTTTAAAAAGGAACAACATTTAAAAATAGAATATTTATGTTCTAAGAAATATGAAGGCTATTGTTCAGAAAAATATTATGATCAAGTTTGAATAAAATCTATAGAAACAATTCTCAAGAGGTTATTTTTATTGTTGGTGTTTTAGAATGAATGATTTGTGTCATGTGTAGTAAAAAGAAATGACTATACAAAACATACTTATCACATTTATGTTTGTCTATTTGTGGGCATGCACTTGTGTTCATGCATGTGTGAGTTCATTAGTAGACAAACTTCAGAAAATCTATGAGTTTTATGCATTACAACACAGTCATTAGGAGGAGAAGCAACTAGATTTTCCTATAAGCTGTCTCAGCCCCTAATAACTTATTTCTTTATTTTGATTTATTAAGGTTGCTCATTCATGTGGTAGGATCACACATGTGAAGATCAGAAGACAACTTGAGGGTATCATTTCTACTATATGGTTCCCAGAAATTGACCTCATATAGTCAATGTTGGTGGTAGACATCTTTCCACCCTGAGACATCTCACGACTTTAGGAGCCGCTGATCATAAACCTCATAGAAAAACTTCTAGAGAAAAGGCTAAACCTCATGGAGACAGTTCCCAAAGTCATATTGACTGGGGTTACAAAAAGAAATTAATTCAAATTAGAAGTATGATATTTTGTTTTTTATTTGATTAATTAGTAGAATACATGTGCATTCCCTGTTTTTAAAACAAATAATGTCTTCAAAAATATTATCTTCAAAAATAAATCCTGATACTATAGCAAGATTTTGAAATCTGACATAGTTTAGGTTGAGTAACATTTCAATATCTTGGAGTAGATTGATATAATTATAAATATATAATAATGGCTTACATATAGAATTAATTTGAACTGGAATTCATAAAAAACTTTCTTATTAAGTAACAATCTTGTAATATATTGACTATTTCAAGTCACATAGCATAATATATACAGAGAAAAGCCTTGAAAATAAGTTCTATAAATACAACAATAGTATTCTGTTTTCGAAACTCAAATGCAAATGATTATCTTTGCTATAATATGCTTTTTATTATGTGCACTTATTCACAATTTTACCTCCATTAGTAAGAAAAGGCCTGTGTGGTTTATTTTGACAGCTTTCTATAATTTCCATTTTAAATTCACTCGAACCAGAAATTACTAACTTGCTAATTAAACTGCCTTCTGTAGATTTTCATTTTCTACGGAGACTTTGTAATATTTCTAATTTACATATATATATTTATTTATATATACATATTATATATATCATATATATATACATATTTCTGTGTGAGTGTGTATGGATGTGTTTATAATACATTTTATATGCTTCGATCTTTATCTATTTTACATCTATATATAACATATATATTTAATAGCTTTATTCCTTTATCAAAAATAATATTTAGCATCCATTGCATCATTTGCTGTAAATAAAGTAGACAAAGAATAACAAATGATGACCTCATAGAATTAAAAACCCTACACTATACATAAACAAATCTAAATTGTGACATGTTTTAGAAACATGTCACCATATATCTGTGCATATCCTCAATTGTAACTACATCTTGTTTTAGCTTATTATATAGATATTTTACAATACCTAAGCAAGAAACATTGTACTTGAAAGATGTACAAAAACCATAGCTCATTCTTGTCTCTAATAAAACTGTTCCATCCTTATTTGTATCAAAAATAAATTTATACAGATGCCCTTCACTTTCTGTCCTTATTAAAATCAAGGCAGACTAGCTTGTGAGAAGTCTTCTAACATGAATATTGATGTTGAGGATGATGGTGATAATGATGATAATGTTCAAACATTTCACCATTTCTCTAAAGAGTGAATAGCAAATGTTTAGGCTCTGTGATCTGATTTAAGTAATAATTTTGCCCTTGTAAAAATGACCATAGACAATACTTAAAGTAGTGACTATGGCTGAGGTTTAATAACATTTTCTTTATATAAACAGGCAAAAGACCTGGTTTACTGAAGGGTCATATTTCAGTGACTATTGATATATAATATTTGCTTCCCTATGTTAATCTGTTTTATAAAACATGGACATAACTTACACAGTCAACAAAACTGTGAGACTGTTTAATGATGTTGTTTTCCCCTCTAACTATTCTGCTGAGGTTCCAGGCTATCTCCTGATGCTTATAGAATAGTTTACAAATAAGACTAAGACTCAGTTTGAATAACAGTCTCAACACTACAGATTAACCTGTATGAGCTCAGGCATGTGTCCACAGAAAGCTGCAATTCTCTTCTTCCAGTGTTAATAACAAAGTTTACAACTTAATATTCTTAAAATATCATTTACATAAGTAGTAGAAAGTGGTAATTCAGACATTGGAGAATAATAGCCACTTAGTAACACAAATCCAGATTTTCTATAGAATTATAAGACTTTTTGAAATTTAGATGACTTCCTTGGGGAATAACAGCTATAATTTATTACTCACAAAAAATATAAAGAACTCGCAGGATATAACAGTGTTGGGAGCCACCTGAGTCGCACCCACATCCGCCATTACAAGATGG
>JADRCH010000099.1:4221823-4353476 GCA_019843965.1 Rhynchomys soricoides | reverse complement strand
TGTTGGGAGCCACCTGAGTCGCACCCACATCCGCCATTACAAGATGGCGCCTACATCCGGCCGAGGACAAGTTGTAAACAGGCTAGTGCGCATGCACCTGGTAATTTTCCACCTCAGAGTCTCAGCCTCTCTCGTGGCTGCATCTGGCCTGGTGTGCGGGAGCCAATGGGGAAGCTCCATGTCCCAGGCAAGCGCTGTGACCCATATAAAGGGCGGGTATTCTATTGTTCTGAGTCTCCACTCGTGGCCAGCTTATGCTCTCCCTCTCAAGATGCATTAAAGCTGTTCCTGCAGAAGGATCCTATGTGTGCCGCGTCGTTCTTGCTGGCGAGACCGTAGCGCGGGACATAACAGTAGCTTTTATGAAAGGGGAGGGTAAAATAATGTCAGCACTTTTGCTTTTCCTTTTCTAATGGGTGTAAATAGAGTTCAGTAAGGAAAAAAATAATTATTCAATGCAATCCCATGCTCTTACACTGTATTCAAACCAAGTGTGATCTCTGTTTATTTTTCTCTGATAAGTTTCTGTTCTTATGAATTTATGCCAATGCAATCTTCAATAAAAAACAAAACAAAACAAAAACAAAAACAAAAACAAAAAAACATTTTCTGAAAAAGACAACCTAAAAGGTCATATTCTTTTTTTAATACTTTATTTACATTTCGAATGTTTTCCCCTTTCCAGGTCTCCCCTTTGGAAAGCTCCTATCCCATTCCCCTTCCCCCTGCCTCAATGAGGATATTCCCCCACCCACCCACTCACTCCCATCTTCTCTCACTGGCATTCTGCTATACTGGGGCATCTAACACCCTTAAGCCCAAGGGACTCTACTCCCACTGATGGTCAACAAGGACCTCCTTGGCACATGATATGTGGCCAGCATCATAGGCCCCTCCATATATATTCTTTGTTAGGTGGTCCAGTCTCTGGGAGCACGGAGGGGGGGCTGATCAGTTGACACTGTTGCTCCTCCCCATGGGGCAGCAAACTCCCTCAGTTCCCTCAGTCCCTTCTTCAACTCCTCCATCTGGGAACCCATACTCTGTCCAACATTTACTGAGAATTGAATAATGGGTGTTCTGAACTTTTGGGCTAATATCTGCTTATCAGTGAATACATACTGTGTTTGTTCTTTTGTGATTGAGTTACCTCACTCAGGATGATATTTTCAAGTTCCATCCATTTGCCTGCGAATTTCATGAAGTCATTGTTTTTAATAGTTGAGTAGTATTCCATTATATAAATGTACCACATTTTCTGTATCCATTTCTCTGTTGAAGTACATCTGGGATATTTCCAGCTTCTGGCTATTATAAATAAGACTGCTGTGAACATAGTGGAGTATGTGTCAGTATTAGATGTTGGAACATATTCTGGGTATATGTCCAGTAAAGGTATAACTGGGTCTTCAGGAAGTATTATGTCCAATTTTCTGAGGGTCTACCAAACTGATTTCCAGAGTGGTTGTACCAGCTTGCAATCCCACCAGCAATGGAGGAGTGTTTCTCTTTCATCACATCCATGCCAGCATCTGCTGTCACCTGAGTTTTTTATCTTAGGCTTTCTGACTGGTATGAGTTAGAATCTCAGGGTTGTATTGATTTGCATTTCCCTGATGACAAAGGATGTTGAACATTTCTTTAGGTGCTTCTCAGCCATTCGAGTTTCCTTAGTTGAAAATTCTCTGTTTAGCTCTGTTCCCCATTTTGACAGGGTTATTTGGTTATCTGGAGTCTAACTTCATGAGTTCTCTGTATATATTGGATATTAGCCCTCTATCAGATGTAGGATTGATAAGGATCTTTTCCCAATCTGTTGGTTGCTGTTTTGACCTATTGACAGTGTCCTTTGCCTTACAGAACCTTTGCAATTTTATGAGGTCCCATTTGTCAATTTTTGATCTTAGAGCATAAGCCATGGCTGAGAAAGAAATTAGGGAAATGACACTGTTCACAATAATCAAAAACAATATAAAGTATCTTGGTGTGACTCTAACCAAACAAGTGAAAGATCTGTATGACAAGAACTTCAAGTCTCTGAAGAAAGAAATCAAAGAAGACCTCAGAAGAAGGAAAGACCTCCCATGCTCATGGATTGGCAGGATTAATACAATAAAAATGGCCATTTTGCTGAAAGCAAACTACAGTTTCAATGCAATCCCCATCAAAATCCCAACTCAATTCTTCATAGACTTAGAAAGAGCATTTCTCAAATTTACTTGGAATAAAAAAAAAACTCAGGATAGAAAAAACTACTCTCAACAATAAAAGAACTTCTGGGGGAATCAGCATTCCTGATCCAAGCTGTACTACAGAGCAGTAGTGATAAAAACCGCATGGTATTGGTACAGTGACAGGCAGGTAGATCAGTGAAATAGAATTGAAGACCCAGAAATGAACCCACACACTTATGGTCACTTGATCTTTGACAAAGGAGCTAAAACCATCCAGTGGAAACAAGACAGTGTTTTCAACAAATGGTGCTGGCTCAACTGGCAGTCAACATGTAGATGAATACCAATTGATCCATTCCTATCTCCCTGTACAAAGCTCAAGTCCAAGTGGATCAAGGACCTCCACATAAAACCAGATACACTGAATCTAATTGAAGAGAAGGTGGGGGAAAGTCTCAAACATATGGGCACAGGGGAAAAGTTCTTGAACAGAACACCAAAGGTCATACTCTTGAAATATCATTTCACAAGATCCTGTTATTGAATGAAATTGAAATTACTGATAATCATTATTTGTAAATGGAGAAGGAAATATATTGTACTTGAAAGATATAAATTGTCATAAGAAAGAATTTGGATGATTTTTATATTAATCAGGGAAGGAGGATAGTTTGGAAAATCTTTGCCTTTGATTGTAATTTTACTCCAGCTACATTCATCTTAATAAGGTAACACACGTGGTTATTTTTATTTTATTTATTAAGTCTTAAAATTTTTTTATTATGTTTAATCTTTTTTTACATTCTGGTTATTATTTTTAAAAAGTTGACATTTCTATTATTGATGTAATCAGAAGGCTAGGGTGATTCTATGACAGACTTCAAATTGGCAGTTAAAGAGACTATGTTTAAGAACTGGGCAATTCCAGGCAAGCCCATGCAAGTCAATGACTAATAGAAAAATCCACAGGCTCCAGCCTTCATGCCCCAATAATGGTTCTGAATGCCTAGGGATAGAATATGGTATCCTCCTATAGCATATTAAAAACTGACTTGAACAATGTCACTGTTTTAAATTATGGTTTGGTTCTCATACTTCTGTAATTTACAATTACAAAGGATTTACACACTGAAGTGCATATGGATACTTCAATGACAAAGAGAATGACACCTCAACATTTTCTTAAGGGATCCACTGTGGATTGAGCTCAATATCTTTTCCACTCCCCCAAAAATTCCAGCAAACAAACAGACAAACTATAAACCATGTTTAGCTATAAGATAAGCTACAAAAGTTAGCATCATGGTCCATTGTACCTGCCCATGTTTGAGAAATCTTACATTCCAACTTGCAGCCAGGAAAGTCTACTTTTCTTCATTTCTGTCTTTTTTAAAAGATTTAGATAAATGCCAGTTCTATTTAACACTCAGCAATAAAACCTAGTCACTGGGTAACAGAAGATTATTTGGGACCGAAATATTAATCAAAGGCTTTTTCGATCACTGCAAAATATTTTAATATAAATACTGCACATTACTAGAAATATCAATACATATACATACATATATATGATAGATAATAAATATTATGTGATATATATTAATAATATATATTAAATAATCTATATTATATAATATATTGTGTATGATGATGTATATTATTATATACTATATAATGTAAGACTCTGAGGAGCCTTAACTTGCAGGAGACCTCCTAAATGAACACCATGGAGTTGGGGATCAATGCAAAATGCAAAAGAAATTCATTGTTCCAGAATAGTGTGGTCATCCTGCACACCAAGGCAGGAGAGAATGACCATGCATGGTCTGTTCAATGAGCTTTTATAGCTTTTAAAGCAGCAGCCATTAGGCACAATGTGATTGGCAGAAGAGTGAGTTTTAAACTGATTAGTCTTTAGGGAATGAGGTAGCAGGAGCTTTATCAGCCCCTCCCTTCCAGCCTACCTGCTCTCTGACCTGTTTCTTCCAGGAGGGGAGGGATGCCGATGTGTTCAGGGCCCTGGTGGAATTTTCTAAAGTTCCTGAGCTGACCTCTCTTCAGTATAAAATATATAGTACTTATAATCTTTAAATTACTTAATTGTGTTTATAAAATTTCTAGTGCATATATTTATATTATCAAGAATAATTTTTAAATATATAATGCAAGATAACAAAAAACTAAAGGAACAAGTTGTAGAAGCTGTTCTGCAGTATACAATATGTTGGAGAAATTCATTTTTTACAACTTGTAAATTGCTAGAAGTCTTTATATCTTACCCCTATATTTATTTTGAAATTTCATTCTAACAAAGCAAATTTTTCTCATAACATTTCCAACTAGTCTGTTTTACTGCCACCATAACATGGCTAAGAGTATTTTATTGTCATGGAGAATTTAGAGAAAAATAAAGATAACTACTTCTTGGAAATAAACTTAACAAAATTAATTCTGTCTTCTGTCAACTTATTAACAAAATTAATTTGTCACTAAATTGGTCCATTAAAATAATGTTTTTGTATATTAGACAACAGATTTCAGGGATGGATTTATTACGAACTATTTACTATCTTCTTTATGTTTTGGACCATGTTAAAGGAAAGATTTTTCAGTGTTTTCCTTTTAAGTATTCAGTGTATTGTGGTTTCACTCTGTTGTTAACTAAAAATATTACTTCAATATGGACCTATGTGCCAGGCCAAAATTGTGATGGCTGTTATCCCTCTTGGAAAGAATCTGCTCTCAGAGTATGCAAGATTTACAATTACTCTCTAACTATTATAGAATAGCCATAGCAAAAATGAATCCAAATCATGACATACCAGATTTTCATAACTTGTCAAAGTTGTACTACAGTACAGGTAAAATGATTAATGTTTAAAAGGAGCATGGGAAAAACCCATCTCAACATTCTTGCTTTTATGTTACCACATGTAACATCCAACTATACAAAACACGTAAAGACCTATGGCAGGATTCTTGAGAAAGCAAAAATTATATATAAAAGACATGACTAGAGAATGATGCAGAGACATGAGGAATGGAGAGGTAGACACAATGAGTAAGGTATAGGGCAAGGATGTAAGCAACTGCGTTGAAATCTGCAGGGAGAATAAGCTGCCAGTTAGATATTCAATTGGAGTTGATATTTCAATCTGCAGTCCTAAAACTATCCCTAAATAGTTTGCTAGCTAACTGATACTAGCCTTTTTCTCAAATCTTACTTTAGAACCTATCCACTTATGAAGGAGAATATGTGTCATTTTCAGTTTGTTGACTTCAATTCTAATAATATCTAAATCAATTTTTCACATGATAACTTAATTGCTATTTGATCAAATCTGTCTACCACAGCATAGGTTGGCAAGTAAAATAAAATACAGAAACACAAAGAACAAACAAAAATGAATAAACAAATGGCTATCCATTTAAATATCAAGAAAAGTAAATATATCAGTTTAGAACCCACACCATGAGCTCCTAAACTGAAAAGAGCCACCAGAAAGTCATGGGTGACAATGTATTTATTTTACTAGTCGATCTGTGTTGTGTAGCAACATAATGTCTCATGTAAGTAACAACGAAATAATAAAACTAAAAGTTTGAAAGGGAACTAATAATGCTAGGCACACAAGGAACATATTTGAACAAAAATGAGCATGTGGCCGCTCCTGGATATAGTGGAAGAGGTGTTTATTTTAGATAGGAGGTAGAACAGATGCATAGAAGCATCCACTCTCAACCAATCAGATTGAACCACACCATGAGAGGCAAAAGAGGGTGGGTAGAACTAGAGAGCAGGAGAAGAGAGAGGGACCAAAGAGAGCATACAGGAAACAAAAGACAAAGAGGGAATGTTGTCTTTCCTCTAAATGCCAGATTTTGGGAAAAGGAATTTCTTGGTATCTACCACACTCAAAATAGTGTTTAAGTTACAAAGAATATTTACAATACATAAGATGGGTTTTATTCTTAGTAAACATTTTCATTCATAAATGGACAGAAGTCAGATTACCAGCTCTGGTGATGATTTATCTACCAATGCAGTCATCTAATATATTAGTAAATATATTTCATATGTAGATAGATTCTCCCCTTTGTAAAGAGAAATCACTAACAACAAAGGTTACACAAGTCTGCTTGCATGGATGGATTTTCACCTTTAGGTAATTAGAGTGAGGCAGTTCCCTTCCTGGTTTATCCATCCTACAGGAAACCTCCAGGATTCAAACTTATTCAAATTCAACTCAGCAGCTCTACTCAGTCACACTCCAGGGTATTACTTTAACAGGATCTAAATCTCCACACTTTAATGACAGCTCAAGCAATTAACATCTCCTAAAGGGAATCTAAATGCAAACAGCTTATGCAAACCAATATCCCAGAAGGAGAGTTTAAGCACCTAACCTCTAAGGAACAACTTATGGAAACAAGTTTCAGGAGTTTACCCTTAACAAACATTTATTCAAATACATGCCCTCAAGCACACTCTGAAGTCTAACTAACACTTTACACACACACACACACACACACACACACACACACACACAAATGGCACATGGCCATACATACCACATGGAACATTCCTGATGCGTCTTTGCCAAGGTGACTTTATTGATAAGTATCCTAGATTTTATTAAGTTCAGTAAAAGTGGCAAATTAAACTAGACACAATAGATTACCAAAATATTTTATGATTTGCCTTTAGTTACATATCTGTTGCTAAAATAAAATTCCTGAGTATTCTGGAGACTGAGAAGCTCAAGATTTGATAAAGGCCTTTGACCCCTTGTAGGAGAAATAGAAGAACAAGTTGTCTTTAGCATTAGAAGCAAATAAAATAAAAAGACTGTCAGTTTAAAACAATCCATTTCTACTGACCCTAATCCAGATCTAGAAGATTACAAACTTATTTATTCCTGTGAGAGCTGACCCAGTCAATTCCTACAAATGGGAAATTAAGAACCCAGTATCTCCCAAGAGACCCATCTCAACACACTGTAAAAATAGCAAACTCAACACTTTAATACCTGATGAAACACATGTTTGCCTTAAAGTATCTATTAAACTATTAGTTTAATATTTTTATTGATTTTGTTTTTAATGGTAAACATTTCTGATAAAAATTTATTGTACAATTTTTTCTTCTTTGCTTGTTGGGCCTCTTCCATGCTATCCTCCTGTGTGTAAGTATACCATAGCATCAGTAACAGTGTCAGTTCTTGGATTAATGTACATTTTTTGATAAACATTTTTGTTTTCTTTTTTAAAAAGATGTGAAAAAAATTAAAAATTTGTCGGATGTGGTCAGAGATGGCTTCAGTTCCAGCACTGAGAAGGCAGAGGCAGGAGGATCTAAATGACTTCAAGTGGGAACTTGGTTTACAAAGAGAGTTCCAGGACATTCAGGGTTACACAGAGAAATATTGTCTCAAAATCAGAACAATAACAGCAACAAAAATCTACAAATGCAAATGCAAAGGTATGTATAAATTAATGATTCAGGAATTGTATAGTTTATATAACACATGCCTTAGATTATATATTAAATATTTTATAAACTTAAATTTTTACATATTTAAAATATGTTTATGGTGTTATTTCCAAACATGAAATCAAAATAATGGTAATAATTCTATTACTTGCTGTTTACAAATAACTTTAAAGCAAGTATAAGTCAATCCTTATAAAATAATTGTTATGCACGGAATCTACATATTACTCTCACATTCTGGCATCTACCTGTTTCTTGTCCCCAGGTCCGTTCATGAGATAATCACCAAGATGCCTACCTTGCTCTGTAAACTTCTCATAATATTTTGTTTTTGTCATCCTTCCTATAACCATTATTGTCCCTTTCAAAGAACCTTAAATCATTCATTGTGATGAGAAATGATTTGAAATACAGGATATTATTTAAATACTCATTTATTTTAAAAGATGCTATAATTTTTAGAGAGCAAACCAGAAGACAATGCTACATAATTTTTGATTAGTCAATGATTATATTTTAGAATTCAAGAGAGGTTTTGTAGGATCACAGACTCTTAGTTGGCTCATACTTCTAGCACATCTGTAGCTGACATACTGACAGTCTGTTCTAGTTAGCACAACACATCATCAGTTCACTTCAGAAGAGTCATTTTCAGTTAGTTATTGAGCTAAGAGGAAAAGACCCAATGAAAACAAATTCCTAAAAATTTTTAAAATTGCTTCATGATATAATGGCACAAAGCTTTTGACTTGAATTTGATCAAGTACATCAGATCCTACTCAATTCTGTCTACTTCTTTGCTTGTGAAAGTTTATCATCATTTAGTATTAATATATATCCTAGCATCTCATGCATTCATATATAGATATAAATGATATAAATATATGCATACAGATATGAAAGTATATGTGTAGATAGGTACAGAATGGGTATGCATGCACATATAAAATACAGAGGACTCTATGTGTCCAAGTTTATGTCACATTAAGTGATACACACACACACACACACACACACGTATATATATATACACACACACGTGTGTGTGTGTGTGTACATATGTAGATAACTTTTAAAAGAATTTCATATAATAGACCACTATAAGAAAAATAAAAAGTAAATCACAGTGGTTATATAAGACACAATCCTATTTTTGTATATAATTTCTGAATCAAAAGATAATGTATAATATAATATATAGCATATAATATATTGTGTATACTATATGACATATAATATATAGTATATAATAAATTATGCATCATTTATAGTGTATAATATATAATATATAATACATCATATAATATATAACATATGAACGATATAAGATACATGATAAATGGTATATGGTATATTATATATGATATATAATGTAATATAATATGTAACATGTAATATAATGTATTATGTGTAAAATGTAATATATAATAAAATACATTATATATATATATTTCTTTTAGAATTGCTTTTTCTTATAGTTTCTCTCAATTTAAGTGTACAGTTGATAATCTTGGTTTCAGGAAAAGTTTTTGAAAAACAACTTCCATTATTTTTCTTAATTTGGCAATTTTGTTTAGTAATACGATCATCATAGATTATGATCATATTACCATAGTTATATTGATAAGTATTCACAAATTTAAAGTAGCATAATAGTATTTAGAACTCAGTATTCATATGTAATATACAATTAAGTTTATTTATTTTTGTCAGTGACTTATTTAAAAAAATCAACTTGTTAACAGTACCATCATCTACTTAAGGCATTTTTATTCGTGAAAGAATATACCTTCATATTCTTTTTAATAATGTTCATTTTCAACCTCCTTTGTCTTTAACATGACAAGTGTTTTGGTTTGGGGGTATAGGGCATTGCAGGTGTTCATGGCATGATATAATGTGCAAGTTTAAAGTATCTTTGGCTGTTCAGCCTTTCAGTGTTTTCCCAATTTTTGTTTGAGTAGGGTCTCTCACTGTCCTGGAAAGTCATTGCTTAGTTTGATAAGCTGCCCAATAAGCTTACAAGAAGGGATGGGCATGTCTCTGATCCTTATCTCTCCACTGTTGAAATTACATATTTGTACTGTGTCTTATTTTTTCTATAATTTCTTGCTACCTAAATTCGGATTTTAAAGTCTTGAGGGAAGTTTTCCACTGACAAAAGCATCATCCTAGCCCTGCCACCTCCCTTCTTGCTTCTGATTTCCTAAACCAGAATTTCTATGGATAATGTATCTCCATGGGCCCTTTAACAAACAGAAGAACACCTTGACCCTATGGCTGGCTATACATCATAGGTAAGACTCACAGGTATGTATCCTATAATGCTTTTAGAAAGTTTTATAAAGTGATAGAAAAGAGTACTTTCCCATCTCTCCTTTCTTATAACACAGAAATCATATCAATTGACTGTTCACTGATTTTTAGAAAAAGAAAGAGGATGCAAATGACCAGCCAACATATTTCGTAAAGGACTTTAAAAGAAGAAAGAAATAAAGTAGGAACATATCACTTTTTTAACAAGAAGCCCCAATGAGTAAGAGACTTACTCATTAGTAACTCACTAATGCCACCTTTTTATATGAGTTTTATACAGGTGTATTCTATGAATGAAATAAAACAGAAAGCTTTCAGAACTATGGAAGATTTATTTTTGTTCTTTGAACTTTAAGTCTGTTTCAATTCATTCCAACCTATCTGTTCCTGGAGAACAAAAAATAAAAATGTACTTATTGATTTGGACTGAGTGTTTTTGGCAGGATGATCTTATGGAGGGAAGAGATTTCAAATACTGCACCAGAATTTGTCACAATATTTTCATCTTTTATATTGCTAACAGATTATAATATTAGATAAGAAGATAACAGATTATAATATTGATTCCTTAATAGAATTAAAATAACTTGATTGTAGCACAATTCATCTAATACAATTACACACACATCATAGTATGTTAGCTTGCCGTTTTCAAAATAAAATATACTAATACCCACCATTTCTCTTTCGTAATGTAGAATTAATGTTTCTAAACCTGTTTCCTAACTTTGTGTATTTACACATCTGTATTTTTGATGATTGTCTTTTAATTAATATCTAACTTGTAAAAAAGCATTCTCATTTTCTGCTTACCTGTTTAATTTTTTTCTTTAAATTTTCAATTTGAGCTCTACAATTTTAATTTCCTGGCTCTAATGGTTTAAACTGTCCTTTAAGAACACAGCTGACATCATTGTTTTTGATATCTGAGTAGTATTCCATTGTGTAAATGTACCACATTTTCTGTATCCATTTCTCTGTTGAGGGACATCTGGGTTGTTTCCAGCTTCTGGCTATTATAAATATGGCTGCTATGAACATAGTGGAACATGTGTCTTTATTACATGTTAGAGCATCTTCTGCGTATATGCACAGGAGTGGTATACTTGGGTCCTGAGGTAGTATTATGTCCAAATTTTTGAGGGTCCGCCAAACTGATTCCAGAACGATTGTACCAGCTTTCAATCCCACCAGCAATGGTGGAGTATTCCTCTTTCTCCACATCCTCACCAGCATCTGCTGTCACTTGAGTTTTTGATCCTAGCCATTCTGACTGGTATGAGATGGAATCTCAGGGTTGTTTGACTTGCATTTCCATGATGACTAAGGATGGTGAGCATTTCTTTAGGTGTTTCTCAGTCCTTCAAGTTTCCATAGTTAAGAATTCTCTGTTTAGCTCTGTTCCCCATTTTTTGATGGGGGTTATTTGGTTCTCTGGAGTCTAAAATCTTGAGTTGTTTGTACATATTGGATATTAGCCCTCTACCTTCAGAAAAATCACAGGCAAATAGATTGAACTTGAAAATATCATCCTGAGTGAGGTAACTCAATCACAAAAGAACAAACACGGTATGTACTCACTGATAAGTGGATATTAGCCCCAAAGTTCGGAATATTCAAGATTCAATCCACAGCAACTGTTGGACTGAGTGTGGGGTCCCAAATGGAGGAGTTGGAGAAGGGGTTGATGGAGCTGAGGGAGTTTGCAGCCCTATAGAAGGAGCAACAGTGTGAAATGGCCAGACCCCCTGGTGCTCCTGGAGACTGGATCACCAACCAAAGAATACACATGGAGGGACCCATGGTGCTGGCCACAAATGTGGCAGAGGAGGGCTTTGTTGGTCATCAGTGGGAGGAGAGGCCATTGGGCCTGAGGGTGTTAGATGCCCTAGTATAAGGAATGCCAAGGAGGGAAGAAAGGAGTATGTGTGTGGGGGGAGATACCCTCATAGAGGCACTGGGAATGGAGATGGGATAGGGGGTTTCCAACTTTTATTTTTATATAAATATGAATGAACACAGCTGACAAAGAAAATGGAAGAGTATTGGACATCAAGGGGGACACAGTATTCAGTAAAATTCTCTGAAAGAATACAAATACCTAACTAGCTCCTCTGTGTGAAATGTTAAGCTGTTGAAATATGTTTTCAGCCTTGTTTTTTTAAACTCTTCACAATGAAGTTAGACTTTGTTGTCAAAGCAGTGTTGAAATATGTATCATCTAGTTTTAGATTCAGTTTTAAATAATAGGCTGATGAGTACATAGTCCAAGTTAACAGAGCTTAATATTTTAGGAAAAGATTTTCATTTATACAAATATGTCTTAATTAAAAAAATTGTAGCTATTTTTCTGTAAGAATTAAGAGTATTAGCACTTTGAAGACAGAAAACATAGTTTTGTAATGTTTCATAGGCAGCACTGATTGCTAAAATTGTAAGCTCTGATACTGACTTTATATGAGCTTCCTTTTGGCCCATTATGATTTCTTGTGCCTTAAATTGCATCATAATAAACTTTTCCTATTATTCCTATATGTCTCTTGTCTTAGTCAGGGTTTCTCCTCCTGCACAAACATTATGATCAAAAAGCAAGTTAGGAAAGGATTTATTCAGCTTACACTTCCACATTGCTGTTCATCACCAAAGGAAGTCAGGACTGGAACTCAAGCAGGTCAGGAAGCAGGAGCTGATGCAGAGGCCATGGAGGGATGTAACTTAATGACTTGCTTCTCCAGACTTGCTCAGCCTGCTTTCTTATAGAACCCAAGAATGCCAGCCTACAGATGGTTACACCCACAAGGGGCCCTGCCTCCTTTGATCACTAATTGAGAAAATGCCTTGCAGCTGGATCTCATGGAGACATTTTCTTAACTGAAGCTCCTTTCTCTTTGATAACTGCAGCTTGTGTCAAGTTGACACAAAGCCAGCCAGTACATCTCTATTTAAAATTAATCCTTGAAGTTCTGTGCCACAGTTAAGAGCTGGAATGAAGGAGTAAGTACTGTTCAGAGTGTAGACCAAATCCATGATAAATACTTGATTCCACTAGGAATAAAGGTAGAGCTATTTGATGTGTGATTGGTTTTCCTTTCTGTACTCTATCAGTAAAATTATGTAGCACTACATTTTATTGGCTAATAATAAAATGAGAGAGCAAGTTTTGAAAATTTCAACTGCATGGACACCTTTTCACAGAGAATAAAACCTGTTACAAATCAAAAAAGAAATCAAAGGAGATTTTTTGATAGTTAAGCTTACTCTAATCTTATTGCATCTTTTTTTGCTGAGTTTGGTTGATATCACTGGGAGTCTTGCTTTTTGCTGGAGGAAAAGAGAGAAGGAGGAGACCTGAGAAAGAGGGGAGATGTGGGAACTATTGAGAGGAGGTCAGCGAGGGGATTCTCTAGTTGGAAATTTTCTGTGATATAAGCATAAATTAAATTAATTAAATTAAATTATGTGGTTCTACTATTGTAAAAAAAAAATGTTTATGTCACACATTAAAATTTAGTTAGTACCAAATACTTTACTATTTTCAATTTAAACTTAGTGTAAGTTAAAAGAGGATGATACAAAATACTAGGTTTTATCAGATTCTTCATCTAGGAAAAGGAGCACTTACATATTGTCCCTTCAGGAAGAAAGTTTAGTAGATTTAATTTCTTTCATGAACATTATGAGCTTCTCTTTTCACTCTAGGATGGACTGTGTCATCTACTTTAGGTTTTCTATAAAACCTAAGTAAAAGTACAAGAAAAACAATGACAGAGTGGTAAAGTGAGTAGTGAAATACCCACAAAGTTCCACAGAGAACAACATCCAATTAAGCAATGGTAAGGGGGAGAAAAAAAAATCTTATTTAGGGAAGACCATACCAATTGATTATCCTATTAAATGGTCACTCCTAAGCAACACACACACACACACACACACACACACACACACACACATTATATAGAGTGGTTTGAATATGATTGACTCATGAGAAGCACTTCTATTAAGAGGTATGGCCTTATTAGAAGAGGTATAGCCTTATTGGAGGAAATTAGTCACAGTGGGAGGGGTGAGGTCTCCTCTTATCCTCAGGCTCTGCACAGTATAGAATGAGATTTTCCTCTTAGCTACCTGAGGAAAGAAATCTCCTGACTGCATTTAGATCAAGATATAAAATTCTCAGTTCCTTCTCCTTGCCTTTCTGGATGCTGCTATGCTTTCTGATAAAAAGATAATGGACTGAACCTCTGAAAGTATAAACCAATCCCAAATAAATGTTGTCTTTCCTAAGAGTTGCCTTGGACAGGTTGTCTCCTCACAGGAATGAAAACCCTAAGACAACCACTAACATTACAGACTAAATAGATTTTATGTACATATCCACACACTTATACTCATACACATACATATATATGTATTTATATCAAGCAAATAGAAGTCAAATATCTGTAAATTAAATGCAAATGAATGTACACTTGCTCCATTAAAATTTATTTGGTTCAGCAACAAAATCAAATAGAAAAAAATTAAAAATGGACTTTTAAATTTCTTTACCTTGTCTTTATTTCATATTATATTTCGATAGATATTTAAAATATCTATATTTGAAGATATATGCAAACATCACAAAACTACAATGACTATTTTGATAATACTAAAGAATTAGTTTTGAGATAAAAGTTCTTGATGTTTCCTTAAGGCTTAGGAAGATCTCAGTGCAGCATTCAGTGTCAGTCATATGATGGAGCTCTGATTTTCCAACTTTTAGTCCCTGTTCAACACTGCCTTTATCTTGAAACACAGGCAAACAAATTGTGTTCTGCTCATCTTGAAACCACTGCATCTGCCAAACTATAATGAATGATTCTATATTTCCTGGGTAATTATAACTCTCAGTTTTGTATTTTCATGGGACTCATGAGTGTGAGATCACTTGGATCTCTGATTTTTTTGTTTGGTCTTGAGACTCTTTTCCTACCATTGGTTTGTCTGTTCCAAATTCTAAGTGATATTTTTTCACATATCTTATATTTATTTTGTTATGCTTTGTTGTTATTATTTTTCATGCTGAAAATTTTAAAACATTGTATTGCAAATAATTCTAGCAAAGCAGTGGTATAAATTACTAATTTCAAAACATTGAGGTATTGTACTAGTGAATAGAATTGTTTTCTCATTGACTGTGTGTCAAGGAGAGTATTGTTTTATATATTGTACAAAATTGTTCTGATGGTATTTTGATACTTTTCAATATTTCTATGCTTGTTGTACATAAATGACTGTGTATATATTTACTTCTTAGGTTCATATTGATGAGAAACAAATTGGAGTATACATAGGTAAAACTAAACTAAACTAAACTACATCTCCATGTTTTACTGACAGTAACAATCATGTTTAAAAAGCTAATGGCCTAAATCTTTGCTATTAAAATCAACATGTTGTTCAGTGACTCAAAGCCAATTGTTTCTTTGACATATGCATCTCATTCTCAAAATGATTCTTTGTTGTTTTTCTTTTTGTTAAATATTAATGTTCCATTTAAAGGGGACTCGTTGATAATCCTTCAAATTAGCCCAGATTAAATAATTCTTAGAGTTACAGAAGCTACCAATGAATTCTATTTCCTTAGCACCCTCATAGAAGCAGGGGGAAGGGGTTTGGGATAGGGAGACTGTGGAGGGGAAACCAGGAATTGGGATAACATTTGAAATATAAATAAAATATCCAACAAAAAGGAAAAAAATGAAGTACTTTGCTGTGACCTGGCTATATATGCAATATTTTCTCTGCATATACAACAGATTACATCTATTTTTAAATCAGTATATTTAAATAAATCATAATATTTCCTTATATTTATATACATTTTCTAAGCAAATCTGACATTGTATTAGGAAGTCTAATATTTTCAAATATGTGATTTACCATATTTATATAACCTGTCTGTTCATTTACTCTTTACAGCAATGGAGCTAATTTCACACATGTAGCTGAAGTATTGTTGTAGCATAAGGGAAAAATAATAGCCTAACAGTGAAAATAAAACACAAAATGAGTATGGTATTGTTAGAAATTAATATGCTCGCTAACTAGGTATCAATGCTTTCACATTTGGTATACTCTAAAACACATCATCACAAACTGGACAAAGGAGATTTCATTGCAGGTAATTTTGCTCAAAAATGCTTTTAACAAAATTAACATATTATGTAAAAGTACATTGGACTTTACAGTCTTTTGTTCCCCTCTTGTTCTGAGTAGTTCACTGTAACACACTTTATAATCAAGAGCACCCTTAGGACCAAAATATGCCTTCAGATATGCAGATTCATGGTGCCAGAAAGTGGAACAATTGCTTCCCATAAAGAATGTACAAACCAAAATATTTTTTAATGACAGTATTACTAGAGGCTGAAAATTGAAATCTCTTTATCATGGTAGTAACTTTGTTAGACAGAATATTTTTGTGACAGGGACAAAATTAAGCATGATGGCTTACAGTAAGAGATTGTTCTGTATTGTTGACCCAGAAGGCCTCAGAATGAAAGGTAGCTTACTTTAGTGTTCAGGATCCTTCCAACTCTAAGTAGCTAATTTTAAGTATTCCTGCTTTCTGAAGCAGCTCGGTGTTCACCAGTATGGATATGTCAATATTGGTTAAAATTAATTTATTTTTAAGACTAAATAAGCTAGTTGTGTTAAAAAATTATGAGTTATTTTATGAATTCCTGAATATAGCAGAACTAAATTAAGAACAACCAATAATGTCTATATTATTGTATATTCTTTGATTTTGGTTATTTAGCTGTTTTGATTTGCTATTTCAAAATATTTATTATATTTTATATTGTGTGTTTATACAGTGTACTTTTACATGCCCAGTGACAGGTTACTTCTCCACAGGGGAATTGAGCCAGTTCAAGGCAGATTACACTATATTAAAGGCAGGTTTATTGGAAAGCTTCTCAGGGAGAGGGTGAGAGAGATAGGGTTCACTGGCCCCAAATATTGAGGGAGCGAAAAAGCAAGAGAGGTCATGCACACATAGAAAGAAGAGGAGAAGAAGAGGAGAGAGATAAAAGCATCTGGAGTATATAGGGAGGAGCCTCTGAGAAAGGGGCAGCACAGCTGCAAGTCCCAGCATTCAGACAGGGCCTAGCAGAGGAGATAAGGAACAGGCCAAGGAGAGTAATGGATGACAGAGTCTTTCCCATGGCTGGGTGAATCTTGCATCTCTGACTAGCAACCATGCTGTTTGCTTAGAAGCAGGTGTGCCAAGAGAATTCTGGGGCTAACTGTTTCGTGGTTTTCATAATCTCCATGTTAAGGAAGAGTGCCAAGAAGGGTCAGATAAAGTTACTTCTTTGAGAGAAAAAATAATTTTCTGGGAAAAGGAATATAAGAATCACAATGTAAATAGTCCCCAACAAATGCTACATATGGAGATCAGAAACTCAAGGTGAAAGACAGTAGGATAGTTAAAAACAGCATCCTGCTCAGCTTTGCTGTTCTCTCTTCATGGATTTCCTTGTTTTTCTCTAGTTATAGACATGACATCCTCCCCTTTCTTATCTGTTAGCTTTAAGCCTTGTAGATCTCTTTATTTGGCATGTAGCGTACCTTGGAAGATGACTGGAAGGACAAGAAGTAAAACTAGAACAACTTTCAGAATAATTTCCAAGTTACTAATAGAAGACCAAAAGCTTTGTCTTTTGACAAAGATTTCAGGGATCATAAAAATTTATTTGCATCCTTTGAGGCTAAAGTAGTAATTATGTTGACTTTAAAGCTGAAATTTGTAGATGTAAAAGCTGAGTGTTTATTTATCATATCCGGATTACTCCTTAAGCCATGGCGATGGGATTTAACTTGTTCCCATGACACTTCAGATAAATTTTATTAAAGCAGAGTGACCCATATCCATTTGAATTGTGAATGAAAGGAAAACAATCAATGTAACCTTACTATTTTGATTTAGATTATTTATAAATATAATTATTTCTTTTAAAACATTAACTTCTAAAATTTTATTTATATTCCATATGAATAAGTGCTAAGAAGACAGTCTTTTATTTATTTATTTATTTATTTATTTATTTATTTATTTATTTTCATCATAATCACTACCTCACTCACAGATTCCCTCCTTCCATCACTCCTTCCTTTTTCCTCTGAGAGTGTGGTCCCTTCATTGTATATCACCCACCCTGGCTTATCAAGTCTCTGCAATATTAGGTGCATATCTCTTGCTGAGGCCAGACAAGGCAGCCCCTTTAGGTGATGGATTTCTGCAATCAGGCTACTGCTTTAGGAGAGAGCCTCCTCTCCAGGTGTTGGGGGACCCACATGGAGACTGAGATGCAAGACTACTATATATGTGCTGGGGGACCTCTTTCCAGCTTTCTAAAGATTCCTGCAACCAACCCCCTTACACACACAAACACACACACACACACACACACACACACACACACACACTTTATAGCTGCATATTTCCATGTTGTGGATTTGGTCTAATGCTACCTATATTATGTTAATTGGGTCCTCAAAACTGCCCATGAAACTGCATGTCCACAAATAAGATGCAGAGGAACACTGTCCCCCAGTTGGTTTTGATTGATAATTAAAGTTGCAGGTAGCCAATGGCTGGTCAGGGAGACAGAGGGGGGACTTTTAGTATTCTCAGGCTTGGGAAGGAGGAAGGAGAGGGTAAGAGATTGCTGTTATGTAGGGAGAGGAGTAGTTGTGAAGCCTGAGAAGCCAGGACAGAGAGACAGCCAACAAGTAAGACCCTGAAAGAGCAGTCCCTAGGCCCCATACCTCCCACTGGGTCTAAGACAACAACAAAGGAATATAGATTTTAGTAAGTAATAACTCAGAAATATCAGAGGGTTGGTGTTAGCCATATGGAGGTTTGGGAGTGGCTCAACTATTGAGCTATTTAAAACATATTAAAATATAAGGCTGTTTTTGTGTCTTTCATTTGGGAACCAAGAACATTGGGGCAAGGAACTCAAATAGCCACCACCAGGGAGATTTGAGTAGAGATCAATAATGAACTGCAACATTTCCATTCAATTTCCTGGCCCTTTGGAACTCTTTCCTCTCTTCCAGTACCTAATCCTGCCCCTCTCCCACCCAGTTTTCTCCTTCCTTCTGCTTCCTATGACTATTTTGTTCCCCCTTCTAAGTGTGAATCAATCATTCTTCCTTTGGTCTTTCTTCTTGTTTAATTTCTTTGGGTTTGTGGTGTATATCATGGATATTCAGTATCGTATGGCTAATATCCACTTATTACTGAGTATATGCCATGTGTATCATTTTGGTTTTGGGTTACTTCACTCAAGATGATATTTTCTAGTTTTTTCCATTTGCTTGCAAAATTCATGATGTTCTTGTGTCCATTCTTTGGTTGAGGGACATCTGGGTTGTTTCCAGTTTCTGGAAAGTATAAATAAGGCTGCTATGAGCATAGTGGACCAAGTGTTCCTATGAAATATTAGAGCATCTTTTGAGTATATGCCCAGGAGTGGTATAGCTGGGTCCTCAGGTAGAAGTATTTTCAATTTTCTGAGAAAGTTCCAGATTGACTCTGAAAGTGGTTGTACAAGTTTGCAATCCCAGCAACAATGGAGGAATGAAGCTTTCAAAAAAAAAAAAAAGCTTTCAAATTCACAAATTATACTTCAGTCAGTTTGCATTGTTCAATGCTTGGGACCTCACCTAGACTATTTAATATTTCATTCCCCTGAGGAATAGAATGGCATATGTCATAAATGCTCACATATTCAAAAATTATTTGAGGGTTAACAATTTCTATTCTCTTTGTACTTACAACATTTGTCCAGGAATCAAATAATATGATCATTTTAAAAATCACAAATGTGTATCTTTTTATGCAATTCTATAAATAAAGAAACACCTTAGTTGAGTGAGCCAGACATGCAAGATTCACTCACACATAGTCTTTGACTTATTCATCCAATATTTCCCGCCTCTTGTTCCTTGCCTCTGCTAGGACCTGTTTGAAGGCTGAATTGGCTCTGAGACCCTTCCTGTAGTCCTCCAAGTTCCTCTCCACCTGCTCTTCCTTCCAGATCCACTCGTTTTCTGTCTTTTATTAGAATGGAAAAGCCTCCCAAATGGCAACAACCAAACATGACATAGTAAGATATGAGAAGATAAAACGAAAACTATAATAACAAAATTGGACACAACAACTTAACAAGTTTAAAAGATTCCTAAGAACATGCACAAGAGTCAGAGATCCACTCGTTCTCTCAATCAAGAGTCCTATAAGAATACAAAGTTGATATCTATGATATATAAGATCAGAGGACCTGGTATACACCCACTTTCTTGCTTCTTCAGTCTTAAGTTAGTCCTCATTTATCTGGATCCCAGAATCCAGAATAGAACATTTCTAATGTTGTATCTTTGACTCTTAAAACCATGCTTTTATTTTTATTTTCTGTTTCATTGTAAATATATACTTATATATTTACAATATAATTATAATACACATATATTTATAATATATACACATATGTGTATGACATGGTAATTTTTAAAGCTAAATAGGTTATGAATGATAGTAGGAATTAGTTATATATCTCAGCGAATTAGAGAGGAGTTACTTTATGATCTTGTGATTGACTGGCTGTAAATCAATTGGCATGTATTAGTTAGAAAAAAGTTATGTACTTATCCTATTTTTATTATTGTTTTTTACGTAGTCATTAAAATGTAATGATTTTGTTGAACTGTTACTATGAAACAACATTTTAAGCTTTAAATAAATGACAGCGTCAACAAATTAGCCTAATATATTCTACTTCTTCTTCCCATGAGAGATAAATTAAGAAAACTTCTGTTCCTTGAATGTCTTGGTACAAAGATCCTTGATATGCCCCTTTGATCTATTTGAAGTACTATAGATCACATAGTTTCCAGTTCTTGGCTACCACAGGTACATGAAGAAAGATTTCTTCCATACACTTTCCAAATGATTTCTCGTTATTTTAGAATAAACTTTTCCTTGCTGTTGATAACAATTGAAATTTCATATTAATTATAGAACACACTTTTGGGTCAAACATACGTGATTATGTTCCTGTACCCACCAATTGACCATAAGTGTTTTTGACACTGGTTAGCATATTTTAAGTTGCATAAATGTTTCAGAGATATGTTTGCATAACTATATGATAAGGTACACATTTAAGAGATTTTGCATTAGAAAAAGCAGAAAGCCTTTAAGCCAGAGGAAAGCTATATCAATTATAATAGAGAAACATTCAAAGTTCTAAATTAGAAAATGTTACTTTAGTAACATCAAACTTATACGTTGAAATATTGAAAAGATGAAACATTATGATACCAATGGGGATAGACTTTATGTAATAGATATGGTAAACGTCTATGAAAGAAAATCTTGACATAGACATTCAGCAAAAGTAGATAGTCATTCAACATGTTATAAACTTGTTATATTAAAGCATAATAATTGACAGAGACAAAATATTGGAAGCTGAGCATTTATTTGAAAACAGGATAGATAAATTCATTTGGACTTTTATGATCATTGGATGAGTTTAAAAGAGAAATGTTTATCAAGTAATTTTTTTTTCAAATAATGTATGGGTAAATGCCTCACAGCAAGAATTTCCCTAAGTGCTTTATTACACACGATAATAAGAACAAGCAAGAAAAACATTCAAATGTTTTTTCTTTCAGTTTTCTTTGATTAAACATCATTTTTTTTAAGTGAAGTTGTTAGCTAGATGCACAGTATAGGTAGCTATTTACCATTTAAAATTTGTTAAGTTCAAATTCATGTATGATTGAAAGTGAATAAGCTATGATGAGGTATTATTTCAAAATACTCACACAAATCTTATACATCTTGATATATCTTGATGGTCTTCAGATCAATGACTACTATGGTATATGTTTTATTTTATAATATACACTGTACATATTTGCTATCACTGATATTATGGTGCTTTTTAATGTGTCATTTTCTAATAGCATGAAATTTGGATATTGAGATTAGATGATCAATCATAAAAGCCAATCAGTTTATATTGTAAATTCTCGAGCAGGTGTATATAAAAAGCAGAAATGAGTATTAAGCATGGCTCAGAGTAGAAAATTGAGGTCTGGTAATGTTTTCTAAGATTTTTCAGTACAATGCAAAATGATTGAAAAGCATTTTCCCAGGTGGTTGAATGTATCCAAATCTTCATATGTGTATGTAACATGTACAAAGTCCTTTGGCCAATCCTTGGGATCCACATTCAAATGCATAAAGTAATAATAATAATTAATAATAATAATAATAATAATAATAATAACTTTATTATTTTCTGGGTTAAAAATATGAAAAAACCGTTGAGATTGGAAAATTTGATTTTTAAGAATAAAAGATTGACTTTCTCTCTCTCTCTCTCTCTCTCTCTTTCTCATTTTTTATTGGATATATTCTTTATTTATTTTATAAATGTTTTCTCTTTTCTTGGTTCCCCCCAAAACCCCATCCTATCCCCCTACCTCCCTGCTTCTATGAGGGTATTCCCCCACCCACCCACCCACCCACTCAACCATCCTTGAATTCCTCTACACTGGGGAATTGAGCCTTCACAGGATCAAGGGCCTCTCCTCTCAATGATGCCAGAGAAGGACATCCTCTGATACATATACTGCTGTAGCCATGGGTCTCTCCATGTGTACTCTTTAGATGGTGGTTTAGTTTCTGGGAGCTCTGTGGGGGGATCTGGTTGGTTGATATGGTTGTTCTTCCTATGGGGTTGACAACAGATGCTGGCAAAGATGTGGAGAAAGAGGAACACTCCTCCATTGTTGGTAGCATTTCATGATGGTACAACCAGTCTGGAAATCAGTCTGGTGGTTCCTCAGAAATTGGACATAGTACTACATGAGGACCCAGTTATATCACTCCTGGGCATACACACAAAAGATTCTCAAACATATAACAATGACATATGTTCCACTATGTTCATAGCAGCCTTATTTATAATAGCCAGAAGCTGAAAAGAACCCAGAAGTCCTTCAACAAAGGAATGGATACAGAAAATGTGATACATTTACTCAGCTATTAAAAATGATGACTTCATAAAATTCTTAGGCAAATGGATGTAACTTGAAAATATCATACTGAGTGAGGTAACCCAATCACAAAAGAACACACATGGTATGCACTCACTGATAAGTGTATATTAGTCCCAAAGCTCGGAATACCGAAGATACAATTCACAGATCACATGAAGCTCAAGAAGAAGAAAGACCAAAGTGTGAGTGCTTCAGTCCTTCTTAGAAAGGGGAACAAAATACTCATGGGAAGCAAATAGGAAAATAAAGTGTAAAGCAGAGACTGAAGGAAAGGTCATCCAGAGATGGTCCCACCTGCGGATCCATCCCCTACACAATCACCAAACCCAGAAACTATTGTAGATGCCAAGAAGTGCTTGCTGAAAGGAGCCTGATATAGCTGTCTCCTGAGAGACTCTGTCAGAGCATGACAAATACAGAGGTGGATGCACTCAGCCAACCATTGGACTGAGCATGGGGTCCCCAATGGAGGAGTTAGAGAAAGGACTGAAGGAGCTGAAGTGGTTTGCAACCTGTAAGGATTGACTTTCTAAAATCAAAATTACTTGCCTAATAGCAATCAGTCTGTGTATCTGATACAATTGTTTGCCTGTCTAGAAAGATTATAACAAGAAAGAATAACTTAAGCTTCATTTATTCAGTTATTTAGTATATAAAGAGTACCAGAGATTTTCATTGGAAATCTAATACTATAGATTATCAGGCACAATAAATGTCTTCCACCCATATTTCACAATCCTTTCCCTAAGCTTCTCATCTAGTTTGAATATATTTTTGTAGATAAACAAAGAAAAAAAAAAACAAAAAAACAAAACGAGCCAGGCAGTGGTGGTGCACGTCTTTAATCCCAGCACTTGGGAGGCAGAGATAGGCGGATTTCTGAGTTCGAGGCCAGCCTGTGCTATAGAGTAAGTACCAGGACAGCCAGGGCTACACAGAGAATCCCTGTCTTGAAAAAGTAAAAAAGAAAGAAAGAAAGAAAGAAAGAAAGAAAGAAAGAAAGAAAGAAAAGAAACAAAAGCAAGAAGACAGGAACAAAAATTTACATAAATGTGTTTTTGACACCTTTCAGAAGGGCACTTTTGTGATATGTGCAGTGTCACCTGATATAATGTCAAGAGTAGAGATCATACACACAACACATTGGTTTGACTTTAAATGGGGGGAAATTGGCATGACTTGACTTGAAGTATGCTTAGAACTTTAACTTGTGGTCTTTTTCTATAATACATAGTTCAACACTCAAAGTTCCTAATAATTTTCAGACTTTCCAAAGTGTTTTGTTGGCCACGTTTTATGACAATTTGACACCAACTAGAGGTCATTGGGAAAGAACCTCATTTGAGAAAATAACCCCACAGATTGCTCTGTGTGCACTGTTTTCTCGAACAGTGATTCATGTGGGACCAAGTCCAATGTGGGTGGTTTCACTTTTGGGTACATTGCCCTATGCATAAAGAGAGCAGGCTGAACAAGCAAACAGGAGCAACTCATTTAAAATCACTCTTCCATGAACTTTGTTTGAATTCCTTCATCCAAATTCCTGCCTTGAATGTCTGTTCTGATTTCACAGGATGGTGGGCTATAAGTTGTAACAGAAATAAACCCTTTAATTCAAAATTAAATTTATTCATGGTGTTTTATCACAGTAATAAAAACTATAACTAAGACAAGAAGATCCCTAATGAACTAAGTATTTCAAAAAGTATTCATGAACCGCATAAGACTTTCAACACTATACTTCAACCTGATTTTTATGTCTGTCCTGTGCAAACATATAGAGGAATACAGTAAATTTAAATGGTTGGTCTCTTATCATGATTCCAATAACTTTCTTGAACTTTTGATTTTGTTCATCCATTGTTTTCTGGGTTTTCATAATAGCTGTCAACCTATATTCCATTGTATTGCACTAAGCATTTTACAGAGAATTATTCCCCACCATTGATGACTCTTCACTTAATTGGAATAACTCCTGATGTAATGATTTTTCCCATTTTTCATTTTTACATTTACTAAAGGTTTATATATACACTGTGTGTGTGTGTGTGTGTGTGTGTGTGTTTTATTTTTCTTTGCTTATTCCTTGAAGGTTATATCACCATCTTGAATTTTTCTTGATATTTAATTAAGATACATATATGAGTGCCATCCACTCCTGTTAATCTCACAACTCCTATAAGAGACCTTACAAGGAATAGAAATGCTCTTGCCTACTTTCTTAATTCTGTTTTTGAAAATACCTTTAATATTCATCCCATTAAAGTGATAGTTTCGTTAAGTACAAACACCATTTTTGTGGAACTGTAATCCAGCAACATGGCTGATCTGGAAAGGAATCATGCTCAAAGACCTTGTAGGTCTGTGTAATACAGCTGGAATGCAGAAACACCACATACCTTTAATCATTCTAGCTGGAACACAGACACACAGCTTTAATCCCACTTGGTGGAATATAGACACACAGTTTTATTCCCTCTGGCTGGAATACAGATATGCCCTTAATACACAACTTTAATACCCAAAAATGACATCTAATTGAAGATCAGACAAAATTATGAATCAGAGAAATATTTGACAGAAAGTTTCAGAGATAGGATATGCCTTACTATCCTGATACCAGACAGTTGAATTAAGTTGACTTGTTGATTTTGCAGTTTCTTAAGATTCTTTGGTTTGTGCAGTTAGTACAGTTAGTGCAGATCAGTCTGTGGAGGTCAGACGCAGTTTTTTCCAAGCAGACCAATTCAGTCAGTAGCTGAGATTTGAATTAGTCCACTTGGATAGAATATTTGAGCCAGAACAGCTGAATTGAACCAGCTAGCCAGAGTTCAGATAAGAACTAGAAAAGGTGTGTTTATTCAGGAATAAGTCTTGGAGACTGAAACATTCTAGGTCTATATTAACAGACTGTGGGGGGGAGGGGGAGCTGAAGCCTTCAAGGACTGATCTTGTAGATTAGATTGTGCAAATTATAGAACTTTCCAGGGCTAGGCATAAGGATAGTTAGAATGTTCTACATTTAATTCAACCCATGTTTCATAAAGCTTTGATATGGCTCTTATCTTATTCCTTCACCCAAGGAAATAAAATAAACATTTATACACCATACTACAATTGGGCTGCACTCCACTTTTGTTTGTTCAAAATTTCCATGGGATATCTTTATATCTCTAGAATTTGATTATTGTAGAAAAAGGAGTGAGATAAATATAAGAAACCATGTTGTATATCTTGAAGCAATGAATGTTCAATCATTGCTTATCTGTCTTAAATGGTATAAACAATAATAAAATTAAAGTATGACAGATAAAATTTAGTACAGCATTAAATCCAATACCTCTCAGTGACTTTACTTGTCTTGCGTGATATAACCTTGAAAGTAGATAATTCTATTTAGTAAGGCATAATAAAGAAGATATGCTTTTGTTAAATTGTGGCAGCACTCATTATGTTATTCTTAATTTAATTACTGAATATTAAATGAAGGTCTTCATTACGTATTGTACCCTGATACATGCAAGCGTCTAAAGAGAAAATGAACATCCAAATATTCTCCTTTCCATAAACTGTGGCTTCATTGTCTTCATTGTACTTCCTGATTTATAGAAGCCTTTTATTTTGATACAAATTCAACATGTCAAAGAAGATGATTTTGAGTAACTAAATACAGATTATAATTATGAATAAGATGCATACGAAAATAATTTACCTAATTAACTTAGATCAGCTTCCTTCTACATATCAATGTCATGCTGAACAAAAAAAATCTCTTTGAAGGCTCCCCACTTTTGATGAAATAAAATGCAAATGGAGAGAAGAGCCAAACTATTAATTATCTAAGGAAATAATCATTAATATATTCTGGTCAGGATGACCTGGGTACCCCATTTGCTTCCTGTTACCTGTGGTTTGTTTCTTTATTTATTATTTTATTTACAAAGATGTAAAAGTAGAGAAATAGAAGATATATGTCTTACAATAGCTATTATATATATATATATGTTATATAACAAACAGATATTAGATATATTCTCAACAGTGATATATTTAGCACAACTAAGAGTAAATCTTAATAAAAATATAGTATTAATCTTACAGTCTAGAAATGTTTTTAAATATTAATGTCAATAGATTCCATAATTAACTTGTCTAAAACCGTATACCAAAAATATAGTAGGTAGACTTAAAATAAGGTTCACACATTTTGTTCTTTGAGGTGCTAAAAGTTCATTGAATAAGATATTGACAAAACAACATTTAGCTTTATATATGACAAATTTAAAAAGAAACTATATGCAAATTTAGTGCTGTTAAATTGATAGACTAGGAAAAACTGACTAATGTAATTTTGTTGAAAATTGTTCACATTTTTCCTTTTAGTGCCTACATTTTTTAAGTTTTTATGTTTTTAACATTTTTTTTCAGATTACTATTTTAGTACAGTATGATTTTTCCAATAAAATAACCTTATATGAATACAATAATTGTATAAGGATATCATCAAACCTCATTTTATTAAGAGTACCTCAGTTTTTAAGGTACAGGTATGTGTGTGCTTTGATACATGGATAGAAGTAGACCCTTAATTTAATATCTTAAATACTAGATATTTGAATGATAGAATGAAGGGACTGCAGACCTTTGCTACTGGAGAATGGAACAAATGAGCACTGGAGAAAGATGGTGAAAATTAAAACAAATGAGAATCAGGTCATGTTGTAGGTGGAACATATCTTAAAGCATAGAAAGAGTGACAGAAATATGTACTTTTGAGTCACTTAACTTTTATGGGATTTTGGAAACCTAAATTAATTATTTTCTTAAGGATAACATGTTTTCTTTCTTTTTTTTTTTAAATTTTCAGGGTATTGAAAATGCTTCTTGAGTCAAAGTGAAGTGCAAAATTTTATTTAAAAGAGAAGAATAAAATGTTTTTGCTTCACAAATAATTCTGATCCTTCCATTCATCCTTGAGTTCATTGTGTTATCATTTGACACAGAAATAAAATTTTGTGAATGATAGAGTTTCTGATATATGCCAGAGTGCTCTCTTTCCATCGTTCATTTTATACTGGGTATAATAGTGAGGAGTTAAAGTCTATACAAGTAGTTTAACTTTGAATCTTTAATTATATGGATAGTGTTTCAAAATGTGCTAAATAACCATACATGGAAATGCACACACACACACACACACACACACACACACACACACACACACACAAATCCTGTATAGAACAAAAAGGGAGTAAATGTTCTGAAATTCACATTCTTGAATTTTATCCAAAATAGTTCTACCAGGCACAAAGGGGAAAACTAGTGATGGATCATTGTGATATCAGGACACTCACATACTGTAGGGCAGAAAAAAATATACAAGAAGAGAAAGAGCACTTTACTGTGTCTATAGAAGCTGAGAGGTACTATGCTGACTATGCACCCTTTTACAAATATGAGATCCAGTGGAAAAAATAAAGTGTTATGGACAAAAGAATAAGTGCCAGTTATGTTTTGCATAATCACTATGAACAGACAAGAAACACCGACTATGCCGGATACCACAATTAAATCATAGAGAGCTTCCTCTAGTCATGAAAGAGGTAAGATTAGCTACTGAAATGTAATCATACCTTAAACAATTAATCTCTTCTTGCTTCAAGAATATTATTTATCAGCAATAATGGGCACAAATGTAAGCATTAAGAAAGCAGTCTGATTCTTACACTGCATTCTGGGAGGTGAGAATTCAGAGATTTTCAAGGCTGTGGTCAGACATGTCCATAACTATCTCTTCCAGGTCCTAGACAGAGCTCCCCAAAGCAATCTACAGATTCAATACAACACCCATCAAAATTCCAACACATTTTTTTCACAGATCTTGAAAAGACAATTTTCAGCTTCAAGTGAAAAGTAAAAACCCTGGTGAGCTTAAATAAATACTGAATAATAAAGGAACTGCTGGAGGTTTCACCATTTCTGATGTCAAACTGTACTACAGAGCTATAGTTATAAAAACACCATGTTATTAACACAAAATAGACACATTGATCCATGGAGTCTAATTGAAGACCCAGATTGAATCCTCACACCTATGGAAATCTGATTTTTTTTTTTTTAATGAAGAATCAAGAAACAGAAATTTGACAAAACACAGTGTTTTAAACAAATGATGCTGGTCAAATTACATTCCTGCATGTAGAAGAATGTGAATAGATCCATAATTATCACATTGCACAAAACTCAACTCCAAATGTACCAAAGACCTTTACATAAAACCAAATGCACTAAACCTGGAAAAAGATAAAGCATGGGATAGCAATGAATCCACTGGCTCAGGAATAGGCTTTCTGAAACTGACCATCATTATCATAGGCACTAAGATCAAAAATTAATAAATAGACACCATGAAATATAAAAACTTATCCATGGCAAAGGGCACAACCATTTAGACAAAGTAGCAGGCTAAAAACAAACAATCAAAAAATTTTCATCTACATATCTTATAAGAGGTAATATCCAAAGTTTATAAAGAACCCCAAAGCTAGATATCAAGAAAACAAACAGTACCACCAAAAATTGGTATAAAGACCTAAACAGTGGCTTCTCAAAAAAAGGAAAATCTAATGGCTGAGAAACACTTAGAGAAATGTTGAACAATCTTAAGCTTTTGGGGAAATGCAAATCAAAACTACTTTGAGATTTTATCATATTCACATCAGAATAGCTGAGATCAATGAAATAAATTACAACTCATGCTAGTGAAGATGTGGAACAAGGGTAACTCTCATCCATTGATAGTAGGAGTGTAAAAATTACAGCCATTATTTAAACCATTGTGGCAGTTCCTCACAAAGATGGGAATCGATTTACTTCAAGATGCTACAACTTGTGGGCATATACCCATAGATGCTTCATGCTACTACAGAGATGCCCACCAAGCCATTTTTATTAGTGCTCTATTCCAAATAGCCAGACATTGGAAACAATGTAGATATCTCTCAAAAAATGAATGGATAAAGAATATGTGGTACTTTTACACAATACTATTGCAAAGAAGATTAAAACAAATGAAATCATGAAATTTGTAAGTAAATGGATGGAACTAGATGAAAAAAAAATCATCCTAAGTTTGACATAACCAATGTCTTCAAAGACAAATATAGAATATATTCACTTATATGTTGATATTAGATATTAGTTTAAGGATAAGCAAGCTACAATCCATAGAAATGCAGCAGTTAGGTGTAGAGTAAAGCATTGAGAGTATGTATAGAAAGATCTCAGGAGAGAAAATAGAACAGACATTTGTGGATCAACATGTGAGGGGGGCTGGAATGGAAGGATCAAGGGTAGATAGGAGGAGAAGATGGGGATGAAGTATTATATAAAGGGAAGAGACAGCTTAAATTCAGAACCATTTTGATGGGTAGCATGGAATCACAATACAGTAGAAGTTTCCTAAACTATAAACCTATATGAGAAAAGTGTAAGTGAAATAGCTAAATGAGGGAGATGAAGCCCAACTGAGTATCTCGTCACTAAATAAAGCCTCCAGTAATGGAAATGGTGTAGGTAAAACAACACAAGCTGTTACTAAGATTATAAATTGTTCTTCACAAATTGATTGGAAGTCCCTGTCCCTAAAGACAACAATTATCGAAGTAATTCAACATGGCTAAGTAAACCTGGTGCTTAACTTGAGCCTTTACCACCATGGGTAAGTGTTCTTGAATCAGAAGGTAGTCTTCATAGTACCAAGGGAGAAATATAAACCACAACCCAACTAGAAACCTATCAATTTACCCTCAAATTCAGACTGCAATATATTCTATTGCAATGGTGGCACAAAACTTTGGGAGTAATCAACCAGTTTTACTAAAGGACTACACCATGTGATTGAACCTATACCAGACACTGCTTAGGTAACTATGAACTCAGGGACCATTAGCTCAGGGACTTCAGTAAATCCCAAGTACTAATGTTTTACTAAAAGTAGCAGTACAATGACTTTTAATGCCAGTTTGCTATGCTCATACATCAATGTCTTTCTCAGCTATTATCAGAGAAGTTCCATATGGGGACAAATACACTGACCATAGGCAGACAATATTCACTAAATGAGTGATTTTGGAATACTCAGCCCTAAATTAATATCTCCATCAAATTCTTCCATGCAGAGGGGAGGAAAACCTGAAGAAGAGGAAGCAGAAAGAATTTGAGAGCCAGAAGGAAAAATTAAACCAAGGAAACAAAGACATTAAACACAAGACCAACACACATATGAACTTACAGAGACTGAGGCAGCATGCTCAGGCCCTACTCAGATCTACACTAGATAGAGTCATTGAACTAAAAGAATTGGCACATGTCCATGTCTCTAACCAGATAACAATTTTATAACCATGGGAATGTCACTGGAGAAGCAAACTAATTTTAACAGTTCACTGAGTGTCCAGCAGTAAATAGCCACAACAACAAAATTAGCCACATGTCTCAAGGCTTGTTGTCTCAAAATATTGTGTCAAGGTCATTTCCTTTTTACATTTATCTTTTTATTTTGTATTATTATTTTCTTCTAATTAATGTTTTGTTATATTACTCTCGAAGTCTCTTGCATATCTGTTGTTTGTTTGTTTGTTGGAATTCCTAAGTGTAAGAAAAAGCTTGTTGCTGAGTCTATATCAGTTACTTGTGCCTTTTCTTGGGTTCCATTTCTTCTTTTTGTTTGATTTGACCTATTCCAATAATTTTCTTTGTTTTATCATATTTTATCATTATCAACTTGATCATTGTTCTCTATTGGCAAACAGAAATAGATAGATCTGGATGGACAGGGAAATGAGAAAGAACTAGGGGCAGAAACGGGAGACAAAACTGTAACCAAGATATATTGCATGAAAATATTTTTCAATAAAAGAAGTATAGCACACATATTTATGGCTAATAATTATTTCTGGAAATCATAATCACAATGACTGTTCATGGTTTGTGTATTTATAATTCTAACTTTCCTATCCCTATTTTATAGTAAATTCCTAATAATATCAAACTTTACTGTAAGAAGTACTGATATAGCTCAGTATCCAAGCACTAACTTTGTAAGCATGAAGTCTTTGGTGTAGCACCTAACACAAGTGTTATACAAAGTGAATACTTAAAAAAAAAACTTTAAAATATTATTTTGTTTTATGCCAGCTGAGTCCTTATTTATTTTACTTTTAGCACATGTTGCTTGATTTAATCACGAAACCATATCTGGAAATTGACCGCTTTATATGAACCATCTAGATTCATATAAGTAGACACTGTGATATTTACACTACTCCTGGGTAGATTAAAGATATATTTGTCAAAATGTAGCTTCATTGTCAAGGTATCCAATTCTATAGCATATTCCTGAAAATCGAGGTTGTATTATAGGTCTTTGATTTGAAGGGTTTAGGCAATATTGCTATGAGTTTAAATGTTGTATAAGTGCAAAAGGAGATACTTGCATTTTACTGACACATGGTTATTTTATGATGTGGTTGTTCAGATTCATCCAACAAAAGTATGATTAAATTATTGGTTTATTCAAACAGAATACTCAGTCACATAATCATCAGAAAACATCAGTGTCTGTTATCTTTATTCCTCCTGATATCTAGATGACAGGTTACATCATGGAATCATTGATTAATATGGCATTCCACACATTTTAGTCACAAGTATTCTAACTAGAACATTGAGATAGAAAATTAATTACATTAGAAAATTACAAAGTTAGAAAATTACTTGTAATTTTTTTGGTTGCCAGTTTACTAATCTCCTGAGCAAGGTATGTACTTTGCTTTTTCTCTGTTAATGAGACTGAAATACGGGTCCTGCTTTATTATAGGTATTTGCCTCTTTACTGATGTTACTTGCACATGACCTACATCTGCACACAGTTTTTCTTTCACTGGGGTAGGAGCACAGGGAGGATAATAACAAGGAAAGGCGAATAAATAACAGCAGGGAAATCTTCCTTAATATGCTATTTTACTACCATTTGGATCTAAATTTGCACACACAGAGTTGAGCCTTGAAATTTTAATGCCCTCTGTTCATATTCAAAATCATCAGCACTGAATTTTCTGTTAACAGTCCTGCGACCTGTTGTGAAGGTTAAAATACCATCATTAATGGAAAATAGAGTTGAATGTTTATGAATGCTTGATTTCAAAAAAGGTTTCTGATCCCATAGTAACTAGGAGGTTACTCCAAAAACTCAGTTTTGATTTGCATCCCAATATAGACCATGGGGAAATGTGGAGACTTTTCAAAGTCAGCAAGAAGGAAAACAAGTGATTTTTTAAATTTCTAGCACTGGCAATACCATTTTAGATATGCATCACACTAAGCATTCTATCATATAAATTGTAAATGATAAGAATAATCACACACACACACACACACACACACCATGAGTTTTCATGGAGATCTGTTCATTGACTTAGAAGAACAGGAGGTACAGGTTAGATGACACATTTGTCTACTTTGTTCTTGCTAGTTTGCCATTCTTATGACTGATGGCTTATTGAGACAGAGAACATGCTTCCCACGTGAGACAAAGCTCATCACAGCTCTTTCTCATCCCATTTAAGCTTTCAATTGGAACACATTTGACAAAGACGAGGCACTATAATGGGATCTACTACTGATTACAATAACAGCAGAGTTTGGGTTGAGTTCTAATCTTTTCTACTGGGGCATTATTTTTTAAAAAAGCTCTGGAATAGTTAGAATTATCCATCAATCCACTCTTAGTAGTGGCGGATTTTTTTTTTTTTTATTTAACATATGCACAAAGACCTGATCCACAGTTGATGAGTGAGAATGATGGTGATGACAATGGATACTTGATTTTGGATCTGCCTGCCATTCACCTATCTTGAGTGCCTCAGATGCAATTGACGAAAGGTATTGTTAACCCTTTTCCTCAGAGAAATGAAGACTTCTCACTAGGAAAATACTTATACCTGTAGTTCACCCAGAGTGTAAATCCATTGCCTCTATTCCTTATTACTATTTTGGAGGAAGGAGGAAGGAGTCCCCCTTAGGAATCTGTGCATATGAAAGCACAGACAGCATACTATGCTATTTTAGAGTACACATTTCCCACAAGGATATATATTTGAACATATGTCATCCAAATATTTGGGTAAAATGAGCAGAAGATTGATGCTTAGGTCTGTGTCTTTTCTCATCACAGAGATTTTTAGAATACATGAATTTGGTGATAGGAAATGTTAAGCTATAGTGATATTTTACTACAAATAAATATTTCACTCAATGAATCTTTTATTGGTTTTATTTCTTATCATCATTCTGATTCAATCTCTTACCAATTAATGTTTTGTAGATGCTAGCACCTTTTCTCCTAGTTTTGTTTCTGTTGTTGAGTTTTAAAACCAGTCCAAACCATCCTGAAGTCATGAAATATTTATTTGGCTAAGTGTTTGCATTTCATCCTCCAGTAAACCTATGACAAGAACTCAAGGTAGGAGGATAGAACAGAAAACAAAAAATACTGATGCTTATCGGTTTGGCTTCTCTAGCTTACTCTGCCATGGTGTGTGTGTGTGTGTGTGTGTGTGTGTGTGTGTGTGTGTGTGTGGTGTGTGTGTCTGGGTGTGTGTGTCTGGGTGTCTGTGTGTCTGTAGTTCAGGCCCCACTGTCTTGGAATGACATTGTCCATAGGTGAAATGAGCCACGTAGCAATGCAATTAAAAATTACTCTAAATACATGACAATCTGGTCGAGGCAATTCCTCACCTGAGGTTGCATCTTTTCAGGTGACTCTAAATTATGTCAAGATGAAAATCTAAGCAATACATGTCTGAAATTTGACTTCATTGATTCATGTGGAATTGTTATAATACATTCTCATAATGTAATTAAGCAAGTACATTTTGGATGTGTACAAGTACATTTTTGTTGCTTGTCATTTCAAATGAAATGTTTATCTTATGCATTTATCTTAAATGTAGATAATTGTAAATTTTGTAATTTACTGAAAGCTAATTTGAAATGCTGATGTGAATTCACTGTCTCCATTCATTATTACTATTTCTTGTGCGTGAATGGAGTAAGGAATATTTATTTAATGCATAATGTGACATTCTTGTATATTCCTTCTCATACAGTTTTGGAATTTTTCCACTTCTTGGATTTATTATTTTACTTACAATTATTTGGTTTTTAGTGTTTTTTTCTTATTTATATGCTGTGTTTTGTTTATTTATTCTTATTTTTCAGGTCTTTTCTCATGCTGTCCTCTCATCTCAGTTTACTTAGTATTGGATCATTTGTGGGATCTCCTACAACCAGCTCATCATACTTTCCTCAAGCTAGTCCATTTTCCAAAGAATCCTGCGTTCACATTCTATGCCACTAATATTGATTGTGTTGTTTGCTTGTGTGTGTATGTGTTGTGTGTGTGTGTATGTGTGTATGTATGCATGTGAGCACATGCATGTGTGTGTGTGTAGTATTATAGAGACTGAACAAGTTACAGTTAGTTTACATATATATTCTTATATCTATATGAATACACTAATGTTTAATGAAAAGAAGAAACCATGAGTTTGAAAGATAGCAAGGAGAGCTAATGCTAGTGTTTGGAGGGAGGAAAGGGAAGGTAAGGGAGAAATATTATAAATATATTACGTCCCTCCCCCAAAAGCTTTCTATAAAACAGTGAAGTTTTTCTTCTTACCACATACATAATTAGGTAAAGCATAAATATAGCTTCATTCAGTAAAAAATGGTAATTTTTTCTTTTATTGGATTTTTGTTTAAATTTACGTTTCAAATGTTATCTGCTTTCCAGGTCTCCCTTCCTGAAATCCTCTATCCCATTTGCCTTTCCCCTGCCTCTATGAGGGTGCTCACTCACCCACCCACCAACTACCACCTTCCTGCCCTGGCATTCCTCTACACTGGGGCATCGAACTCCAACAAGATCAAGGACTGCTCTTCCCACTGATGTCCAACAAGGCCATCCTCTGCCACATACACAGCCAGAGCCATGGGTCTTTCCATGTGAACTCTTTGGTGTTCCAGCCCCCAGGACCTCCGGGGGTCAGGCTGGTTGATACTGTTACTCTACGTGGCTGCAAACTCCCTCAGCTCCTTCAGTCCTTTTCCAATTCCTCCATCGGAGACCCTGCGCTCAGTCCAATAGTTGGCTAAGAGCATCAGATACTCTTAGGAGACAGCCATATCAGGCTCCTGTCAGCAAGCACTTCCCACAATCCTAAATAGAGTCCTGGTTTGGTGACTGTATACTGGATGGATCCCTAGGTGCGGCAGCCTCTGGAAGGCCTTTCCTTCAATCTCTACTCCACACTTTGTCCCCATATTTCCTCCTGTGAGTATTTTGTTCCCCCTTCTAAGCAGTGAAACATCAACACTTTGGTCTTCCTTCTTCTTGAGTTTCAAATGGCCTGTGAATTATATCTTGGGTATTCTGAGTTTTGGGGGTAATATCCACTTACCAGTGAGTGTGTACTATGTGTGTACTTTTGTGACTGGGTTACCTCACTCAGGATGATATTTTTAAGTTCCATCCATTTGCCTAAGAATTTCATGAAACCATTGTTTTTAATACCTGAGTAGTATTTCATTGTGTAAATGTACCACATTTTCTGTATCCATTCTTTTGTTGAGGGACATCTGGGTTGTTTCCAGCTTTTGGCTATTATAAATATGGCTGATATGAATATAATAGAGCATGTGTCCTTATGACATGCTGGAGCATCTTCTGGGTATATGCCCAGGAGTGGTATAGCTGGGTCCTAATTTAGTACTATATCCAATTTTCTGTGGTACCTCCAAAGTGATTTCCAGAGTGGTTGTACAAGCGCATAATCCTACCTGCAATGGAGGAGTGTTCCTCTTTCTCCACATCCTCACCAGCATCTGCAATGCTTCTGTAAGGCAAAGGACACTGTCAATTCAACAAAACGGCAAACAACAGATTGGGAAAAGATCTTTAAAAATCCTACATCTGATAGAAGGCTAATATTCAACATATACAAAGAACTCAAGAAGTTAGACCGCAGAGATCCAAATAACCATCTAAAAAAATGGGCAATAGAGTTAAACAGAGAATTCTCAACTGAGGAAACTTGAACGGCCTACAAGCACCTAAAGAAAGGTTTAACATCGTTAGTCAACAGAGAAATGCAAATCAAAAGGTCCCTGAGATTCCACCTCATATCAGTCAAAATGGCTAAGTTCAAAAATGGTAAATTTTACTCTCTATATAATATTAGAATCACATGTATTACATGATAATACAATGCAACAAAGCTTCTGGATGTTCATATTTCACAGAAATACTAGCCACCACATTGTAGAAAGATAAGTTAAATGTGAAGTCTGTACACAATACACATAACTTTGGAGAATATGTTCAATAACTATGTGTTGTTAACTTCCAAAGTCTAAGTGAACAAATCTTCAATCAACTATAATACTAATTCTTAAATTTAAAAATGACAAATTGGTATAATGTAATGGAAGAAAACTTTATGTTTATCACACTTTGTCTAAAGATTCTTGTCCACAGATATTATTAGGTTATGGATGTGTAAGGGAACAAATTCAATGTCGAATTAAGTCTTATTGTTTCAAAATCGTAGTTTGATTGCTAGAAAGTTAAAAAACATAATTCTTACTGGGAAGATATGTGGACACATGAACAAGAAGTATGAATCAATTACTTACGATCTAATGGCAGTTGGTAAGACTCAGAAATGGCTTCTCAGCTAATATTATAACAAGAGCATAAGTGGAAAGTATAATATAAACATCAACCAATGTACAAGTGTAGAAGCCTTAATTATGGTCTCAGAAAGTCCTGTTAGCCCTCAAAGAAACACACAAACAAACAAACAAATCCAAAATCTCTGAAATCATAATGGTGTCTTATATTATTTACTTTTTATTTTGTCCAGATAAAGATGGGCATAGTCTGTCTAGACTTTCATATGCTTTTCCTAAGGCAACATATCACTATATATATATAATATAAAATCCATAAAAAGTGAATTATATCAAATCACAGACAAATCAGAATAGAGAGTGGCTTAAGTACTTAGTATAAATAATTCTCTCAACACTATGTATGAAAAACACATAAGCAATCAGTCAATTTCTATAGTTGTATATGAATATTGGCTATTTGGAGATAGAAGGATGACTCAGAGAATTCTAAAACATCAGTCTGTACCTAAACAGCTGTGGAAAATCATTTCACAGAAATAGGATGGAATTCTATCCAGTAATCAGCTACCACATATGCTTAGTTAAGTTTATGGACTTCTGCAAAACAGTAGAACTTGTGTCTTCCTGTTCTTCCTCATCATTGCATTTGGGTATAACAATTGGGCCATATCTGCACTATGAGCATGCACTTGGTGTGGGGAGTATATGAAAATCTCTTTCAGTTTACTAGATCTTCAGAATTCAAAGAACTGTGTACTGTTTCTTTTCGATAGAAATTCCAACCGAGCTCGTTTTGCACCCATACTTCACATGGGGTCCAGGCTCTACTGTGATCCAGTCATGCCCAATAGTTTTCATGTAACCAGTAATATGCAGGGATACAAGAATAAACATTAACTGTTAACAAATCATAACAATTCCTTATAAAGCAATTATTTGGTACACATGTAATTTTATTATTTAAAATGAAAGTGTATTTGCATATGAAGTGAGTTGCTTCTGCTAGTTTATTTTTGTGTAAAGAATTAAATCCTTACTGTATATTATTTGTCAAAAGATGGAAGAAATTACCAGGATTTTGATGTTAGTATTGTTATTATTTCTATTTGAAATATATTTTGATTTTATAATATATATAGTGCTATATGTGTAATAAAGATATAGATTATATAGATTAGATATCTTTAGCTTTTTCAATTAGATAAATAATATATAGCTACTATTGACAATTTTGTCTTAATATAACACAAGTTTCATTTTTTAGTGAAATTCATTAGCAACTCAAATAACATTTCTATATTAAACTTTGTACCAGATAAAGTTCAAAGATAAACTACTTTGCATTTTGACACTTACATCTTGAAGAAAGCCAATATATTAAATTAAAGTCTATGATCTTTGTAAGCAAACCAGTATGTTTCTATAAAGGCAGAAAACTCTTAATATACTGGTAAAAAAGTCATTATAATTCATAGTGTATAATAGCTTAGATTTAGGACAGAGCTGTTTCAGAGAACATTACTGTCTTTCCCTGATATGATCTCTGGCAGAATACAAGTTTACTTATATATATTTTGAACCAAGACTTCCGTGATATCATGTGATTCTCCATGCACGAATTTTGCACATGCATGGTTCATCTTTGGTTTTGTTTTCAATTACCTTTTAGCCATTTTCTGTTAGAACCCTTTACAATCCCCAAATGTTTTGCATGCCTGCCTTCAGTTATATAACCTCATAAAAGGAAATAACCCAGAGCTTCAGAGGCTAAGTCTTAGAATACCTCTCAACATTGTGTAATGGGAAGAATTTGAATTTGGACTGAAAAGGAATTGGTGTTGCTTGGATTTTGATGGCTCCAAATGCATATCCTGTGGATACAATATATCACACTCTCACATTTCATATACTATGTGTGCTGATATAAAGCGTCTGTGTAGAGGAAGGGTTTATGTTCTATCATGCTGAGTCTGGGCAGTTAGACTCATTAAACTAAAGAATATAGTGTGGCTAGAGGATGATATTTGGCAACTTGAAGAAACAGGAAATATCTCTTGCCTTTCTTTTCTTCTTCTGTGACACTTGTAAGGAATCCCAGGACAGAACAACAGACCATACATAATTATTACTCTACTAATGTTCCCAGAGACAGCCAACATCAAGGACGATGTACAGACAATGAGCTTTTGGTTGCCAAACATGATCAGATTCAGAGTAGCCTCCCTGAGGCCTCAGCTTTCTCAGCTCAATTTGCTACTTCAATCTGCTCAAGTATTTGAAATACAAATGTCATGAGAGAAAACAATATGCTTGCTTTACCCTTTTAATTTTGGGATGACCTGTTATAGAGCAATGCTTAATTAATCCAAATGAGTCTCACAAAAAATCTGTAAAAGTATGTCTTATTTAAATGTAAGTCTTGGTTTCAAATGATGTTTTGTGAAATTTTAGAATTGTTAAACCAAAGCCTCTAAATGATATTTAAAATTTTAGGAGATTGAGGATTATTTTATACAGAATGACTAGTTAGCTAACAAAATATAGCAAACTTTTTAGTATATTCAAGTATGGTTTCCTTTCTGAAGTTTAAAAATATTTTCTTCAGTATAATCTTTATATTTTGTGTAAAAGAAATCATTTATCTTCAGAGTAAAGTAAGTTTACTTAAAATTTGCATATTACCAGACATAGCTCAGTATGTAATAGTACTTGTCTTGAGAATTTAATTACCTGAGTTTGATTTCTGGAATTCTGTTTAGACATATTGTGTAGATACAGTGGGGTACATCTGCAACTGAAGCGTCTCTGTATGAAAAGGGAGGCAGAAACAGGAGAATAAGCTAGAATGTCCCAGATGCCCTGCAGCACAGAAACAAGGAAACTCTGCCTCAAAACCAAAGGGGAAGAATATTAAATTTTCCTTTGATATATACACTTGTGACACCTTCATGCCAAGTACAATAAATACAGAAATAAATATATAAATACTTTAAAATATATTTTTATCAAATATTTTACTTAAACTTTATTACAAATTTTGGAATTTTTTCAAGCCACATTAAATATGCTATTTATTTATCTCTGTGGTTGAATTAGGGTAAAGTTGGAAGAAGCTGAGAAGGCAGGTGAATCTATAGGAAGACCAGCATTCTCAAATAACCTGGATCCTTGAGATTTCTCAGATACTGAACCACCAACCAAGCAGCATACACCAGCTGATATGAGGTGTATCATATCACCACTTAGTAAGAGAAGATGAACCTAACACTCAAGAAATTTGAGTGTTGAGGCCCCAGGAAGTGGAGAGGTGTGGTGGTGGTAGGGTGGGGACATTCTCTTGGAGGCAGGTGGGGGTGGGGCAAGAGGAGGTATGGGATGTGGAATAGTCAGAGGGTAGACTGGGAGGGGAATAAAGTCAGGACTGTATAAAAAGATTAAAGAGGAAATAAAAAAGGAAAAAAAATAAAGCTATTTATTAAGTTATCATGAGTGAATTATTATCAGAGCAATAGGACTTGAAAAACAGGAGAGACTTCAAAAAGTATAATACAGAAAAAGTCATAAAACTGATACATAAAGAACCATAAAAGAGGAGAACCTGGGAGGAGATATAGGAGTAAAAATCATGCTAGACATATGTTGGTATAGAAAAAATTTATACAAATAAATACTTTCAAATCTAGTCCTCCAAATGTTTCCAGTTGATAGTTTAGTATCTTAAAACTTTATGTTTAATGGTGTACTATATTATAAGAAGTCAGAAGTCAATTAAAATGGATGCATGTCACTTTCAATAGTAAGTATAATTTAACATCAAAATATACTGACAATTCTTTTGCAGCACTATATTCATAATTCTAGTCATAGATCCATATATGTAGGTTGTAACACTGAAATTGTTCTCTGCATTTTAGTAGCCGTAATGTATGTTTTTGGGAATATGAATATATTTTATTCAAAAATAATATGGAATAACTTTTAAAAATATGTGTTTCTTTTTGGTAACAATTTTTTATAAACTACTTAGTGTTAACATTGAGACACCAGAAAGGACTAGCAAGGGTCCATGTGCTGGTGGCTTCACATTCCAAACTAGAAACCATTGCCTATTTCTTTTTCTTTACCATTCAGTAGATTTCAAGGATTACAGATAACTATGTACTGATATTTACAATGCCCACAATAATGTATTCTATTTTTTCATAGGGCTTTGTATTCCTGGGGAATTACATTCACCAGTGTTTCTACTGCTATCATAAACTCAAGTCCTTTGGAAAGCTGATGATTCATCTCAATCACATAAGAGACAAAGAATAGAACCCTTGCTAGTCACATGTATGCTAGTTAGAAAATAGTGGCATGTATTGAGAGACAGGAGGAAGGGATGCAGAGCTAGGGAGAACAAACAGTTTAAACTAAAATTGTTTCATGCTGGCCATGATTCCCAAGAGTTCTACAGGGTGTGCTGGTTGGAAAGGAATCCAGGATTTGCATGAGGAAGGGAGCAATTGCTAATATTCCTGCTGCATCCTGGATTTTGTTGTTCTAGCAATCATTCCTGTTATTAACTCAGCAGATGGTTACTGGGAACATTCCTCATACTATATGCATATAAGTTAATAGCTTTAGAAGCATTACTCCAAATGATATTATTAAATCTTTAAGGATTGTATGGTCAGGTGCATCCTGGAAGGGCTCTACACATATTTTCTTCCATTATGAAATTTCAATTATTGTACTTCCTGGTGCTTATCTGTATAGGAACCTCAGATGTAACTCGTGGAAACCCCTCTTCCATCCACCAAAGCCAGTCTTATCAATGGAGTATCACAAGCACTGCTTATGAAATAAGGGTCTTTTTCTCATTTTGGTTTCTTCTCCTGAATCTATAAGGTGATATGGCATGCAGCATAAGCTCAGCAGGAAAATAGAGAATAGACCCTCTCTCATTTTCTTCTGTTTGTATCTCAAGAAACTGAACCTATAGGACACAAATTATGAATCATCCAAATGGGATCCTTATGACATTTTTGTCCCTAGATATAGCCATTACATCTGAAACCACCATATGTTCACCAGTTACGACTTTATCAGATATTTTTTGTTAAAAAAACAACATGTCACCATGTCTACCCTTCAGAGTCAATACAAATAGGCCTATTAAATGCCTTGGATGGAAAACACATTTTAGAGAAAGCTGGTGTCTCTGTAGATTTTAAAATATTATAGAGAATTGCAAGATGGCACAATAGTTAAAAGTGAATATTCTTCATGCAGAAAAATGGAATTTCATCTTTATCATGGATAGCCAGAGGTATAGAGCTGCCTGTATCACTATCTCAGGAGGGATTTAATTCCTCTGGTCTTTCTGGAAACATGTACATACAATCACACATCGCTCCCCCTCCCCACACAAATATACATATAATATCAGATGAATTGAAATAATGTGAATTCCATATAAATTTAGTTCAACATAATTGTCCTTTTGTCAATTGTCCACTCTTTGCTTTTGAAAGTGCTCCAGTTTATTCTGCATTAAACTCTGAGCAGACATCAAAGTCCCAATGACATTTCTCCATGTTTCTGGCTGGTAAACTTTGAATTTTCTTTACATTTTATATAGCAAGGTGTGAATAGTCTTTTGGGTTGAGCTCATAAAATTCCATGCCCTTTCTGTTTCCAATTTCTTCTTTGGTACTTCTGGAACTATTGAAATTCTATTTGAAGGCTATAAACTTGAGGTCCCTTGTTCATGTTTTACTTATGTTTTGTGTCCTTCTACATACATGAACACCTAACATACATTTTTATTTTTACTTTATTAAAAGTAAGTAACTGCACTTGTGATATTTTCTATGTGTCTCTGTTACCAATAATAAGAACAATTTATTTTCTTTTACATTTTTAAATAATGTGTGAGTTTGTAAGTATGTATGTGAGGAAGAGTATGTGTTTTGGTATTTATCTGTGTGTTATGTTCATGCATGAAGGTGTCTGTGTGTTCAAATGCATGAATGCATGTGAAAACCACAGAAAACTTTAGGTATTTTCCTCAAGATGGTATTTACTTCTGGGTCTCTCACTTACTTGAAAATTATCAAGTACAGTGTGTTGTCTGGCTTGTGAGTACCTCAAGCTTGTACTACACTATCACCAGAATTATAATCAAGAATGATTTTTACTTGATAAAAGTAATTAGTATATTTAAATTAAATTAGTTACTGATAAATGACCAATAAATGCCAACTATTGACCCAAAGCTTACTGAAAACCCTCCAGACTTTCCAGAAAACTACAAGTAGTTTTGAAAAAAAATATTGAAACCATTCCTCTTTTAAGACAACAGTCTTCTGTTCATGCTACACGGAGTCCATTGGAAATTTTTCCTTTGGGAACTATATTCCAGCCGAAGGTCTATTCTGCAATATTCCGGAATACATAAGATACACAGGCTGCTAAAAGCTACCAGAGACAGAACAAAACCATGCAGAACTTCTTGTAGCCTGTCATTTTCAACTGACAATATCCAAGATTACCCAGAAGACAAGCCTTTGGGGATATGAGTGAGAGTTCTTGTACTGGTCACTAGAGTTGAAAACTCTACTGAATATGAGTAGCACTCTTCCAAGAATAAAGAGAGAGCTGGAAGAGCATTACTGCTCATATATCTTAGTTCCCTAATTGAATTTATTATGATCTGCTGTCTAACACTCGTAATGCAACACTAGATTGTCTTATTTTGAAATGAACCAAAAATAAGTCCTTCTTGCCTAAAGTCATTTCTTGTCAGGGATTTTGTCACATCAGCAAGGAAATGATGAATATAAGGACTTGCAGGGCAACATGATTTCTCCTGAAGGTTTCTTCCTTAAAGTAAATGCTACGTCTGATAAACCACTAGGCAGTTACTTGAATATTGAGTATACATAGACTCTTTGTTCTCCATTAGGCAAAAGAAGACATCTGTGAACTTTCTTCTACAAAATTTTAAAGACTATTATCTTTAAACACATTCCTTGTTGTAGAGGAATTTTAATCCAGCAGCATGGCTACTCTGGCAAGAGATAACATACAAAGATATGGTCTGGCTAGAATGAAGACACACTACACAGCTTTAGTCTCTCTAGCTGGAATACATACCTTTGATCCCTCATGCTGGAAGACAGACATGCCTTTAATATACAACTTTTATCCCAGAAAATGAAATCTAATTGAGGAACAGATAATGTGATGAATCAGAGAAAGACAGAATGAGTCAGAGATAGGACATGTGGGACTCTCACAAGTACAAACAGGTAAAAGAGGCTACTTAAAGAATACTGAAGAAGAAAGAGTCTGATTGAATAAGTTTAGTTCAGGGTGTTTCAGAGCAGTTCAGCTTGTGGAGTTCACAGGCAGTCTTTCCAATTAGAGGAATTCAGTCAGAAGAAGAGAGATGCCAGTTTCAATCAGTCAGCATGAAGGGGAGTGTGAGCCAGAACTGCAGAGTTAAATTAGCCAGCCAGAGTTCATAAAGAGCTTGGAAGAGTAAATTTATTCAATAGTATATCTTGGAGGCTGAAACATTCTAGGCCTAGGTTACCAGACAGACACAAGAATCTGAAGCATTCATAATCTGTGGACTTGCAGAAAATTAGATTGTATGGAGTCTAGAAGCTTCCAGGTCTAGGCTTAGGAATAATTAGACAGAAATGCTCTAGGCTCAACCCAAGCCATGGATTCACACAGATTAGGTATGACTTTCATTTCCTCTCTTCATTGGAGGAAATAAAAGTTTCATTCATAGTTACCCCTAGAATGATGAAGTCATCAAATCAAATTGAGCTCTGATACAGCAATCCCAATTAATCATAACTGAGACTCTTGAATGTATCTTTAAAATACAATTATGATTCTAAGTTTGCTCCTGGATAGCAGGACCTCTTACCTTATATGCTTAGAAACTGGCCTCTGACTCAACAGTTATTGGAGATCAAAAGGATGCTCACGATTGAACATTTCTCTCTGCTTTTACTGTAGATGAACTAACCCTTTAGCCATTTATTTCTGGTGATGATTAAATCCAATCTTCATTCAAGATCTTTTAACAAAAATTGGGGACTAAAATATTTTTCATCACCTATACATTCTTATAATGGTTATGATTATATACTTGATAACTGCAAAATTGCCTAATATCTGATACAATGTAACAATAAAAATCCCTATATCTGGACATGAAAGAGTACAACTCTATCATAGGAAAATCTTGGCTCACTCATAAAAATTCTCTATCTTGTTCTGTTATAAATCATCACATTGAAATTTTCCCAAAAAGAATACTTAACTCAGCATTATAGTGATGTGCCCCCCCCCCGTGTTTAGAGATGTTTGTACTCAATAGGTTAATGTGATCTTTTCCCTTCAATTAAATTTTTCTCCAAATTTTTGTCTTGATTTATGCTGCTTTCTTTGATGGAGAGATAATCAGTAGATCTTTCTTTTCTTTAGCTTAATTATAAGATTGTATTTCAAAGACATTTTCCCCTTACTTTCCTCTCCATAAACTCTTTTATACAGCATTCCTGTTCTCCTTATAATTTATGGTTTTCTTTTTCATCAATGGCTGTATGTATATACAAATATATATATATATATATATATATATATATATATATATATATGCTGAGTTATATAATATTCCTTGTATGTATGTTTTTAACTTTATTGTGAGACTGTGCCTATTAAAATTAGAAGCTATATCCATAAATTTTCGTGAACAGGACAGAGTTCTTTCTTTCAGAACCATATAGCCCTTCACTGGCAGAACAATCTTTTCTTCCCTTTGTACAGTGTCTCATAGGAACCGCTCTAGCACCTCTTTGTGCTACTCTGCAGGAGGCTCAGACTTTTTACTCTTTGCAAATGGCATTATGTTTAATGATTTGGTCTGTTACTAGGTTGTTAGCTTTCCCTTTGGTAGTTGTTTAAGATTTCATCTAAGGTAGGAAACAACCCTGAAGTGCCAGAGTCAGAGAAACCAATTAAAGCAAAATGTCAAAAAAGGGAAGAGTCAAGTCTTTAATCATTTCCTGTTATGGTAAAAGCCAGAGGTGAGAACTAGAAAAGTCACTGATTACCCCATGGGCGATGTGTTCTCAAAGGCAACTGCCTATGGGTCAGGTGGAGGAACACAAATGTAAGGGCTGCCCCTTACATCTCTAAGGAGACTGTAGACAAAGTGTTGGAAGAGTATGGATAGGAACAACAAGGTGTTGGAAATACTACTTTCTAAAACAGAGTGTAGAGACTTACCCAATATCAGCTCCTCAAAGGTGGTCTACAATAGGGAAGGAATCTATATGGAAGCCCTAGGTGTAGTTGCAGAGAAATGTGGACACTGGCCCTAGCTTTAAGAATATAGAGGATGGTTAGCTTTGGGAAGAGCTTGCAGCTTTTACTATACCTGAATATAAAGACTGTGCACTAGCTGCACAGGTATTTCCCATAAGAACTACAGGGGAACCCTCTGTCAAGGTGTATGATCAAGCTTGATAACGCAAATAGAATTTTTACTAAAAGCTGAGTTCCTTCACACTTGAGATCATATTCTCAAGACTTCAAAATAATTGTACACTGAAAATTACATTCTAATCGAAACTGTTGTTTAAATGTTGACTTCTCACCCAGTTTCAAGTAAATGTTAACTGTGCCCATTTTTGTTTATAAAGAGAAAAAAGGGCATTATTATGAGCTAGCAAATTTTTTGTTCATTTAGTCTTATGAGTAGATTGAACAAGATATGGAAAAACTAATTATGCACTGTATAAACTTCAGACTCTCAAAATTTTAACACCATGGCCTGTTAAAAGGACACCATTATTAACAATGGAGATTTTAGAAGCAAATTTAGACTTATAAAACATCTCTTTCACAAAGGAAATTCAGAGTGTCAGGCAGTCATAAATACTCGGCCAAGATGATTTGTTTTAATATGAAATAAACCTTAAATTCTTTTACTGGTTTCATTTTTTTTCAGACATCATAAGTTGGTGATGTTTCAAATATCCCTTTACTTATAAACCAATAGTAGCTGACAGTGCTTGCTTAGGCTTCACTATTAAAAAATCTGAAAAATGAACATGCTGAATTTTTTAGGTGATTTACTTTAGTTAATCCATCTGTACAACCAGAAATTTTTCTCCTGGCAAATTACTACCATTCTAGAAATAAGAGTGAGTTATTTGAAAAAACTAAGTTACAATTGTAGGATGAGTTGGCAGCCTTGCTTATTTCACCACACATTCCAATCATCACTTTTATGTGCCATTCCATTGAGCATGAAGCTGAGAGCAGGTATCTCTGATCTCTGAAGATGTCCTTTCTCTAATGATGGTGTGCATATTTCACTGTGGACACATCGACAAAGGTCCTGATAGTATTATGTCTGGAACACTTTTTCCCCTTCCATTTAACTTAGTTTTCAGAGAAAGTAATCAAGCTATTCAAGACAAAAATAACACAATTCTGATAATAGTCAAATATCACTCTAGAGGTGCAAATGTATATTACTACTCACATGTATATATGACATATATATAGTTTCTTAGAACCAGACAGGGTTTTAGGACATAGCCTTAGATTACCTGGAGCTTGTTTTGTAAACCAAGTAGCCATTAAACTAGGACTTCTACTGTCTCTGTCTCTTCAATTCTGGATTACAGGGAAAAATTAGTTGTTTATCTCACAATGTAAACATACATATTTCCACTTTGCCATTTGGCTTTAAAATTTTATATTACTGTCTTCTTTAGAGAAACTAATTTATCAAGGCAGGTTTCATCATGCAATTGTAACAGCAGCACTCAGGAGAGAGAGAGAGAGAGAGAGAGAGAGAGAGAGAGAGAGAGAGAGAGGGATTAAATTACCCTAAAATACAGCAACAACACTACAGTAAGTACCAGGGCATAAGAAATAAATAAACAAGTTCAAGATATGGGTTAACTTTTTTTTCTTTCAATGTTTGCTAGTTTGTCACATAAAGCCCAATTATTGCCAATTCATTCAATTGCTCTCTAAAATAAACAAGTAAGACCCTATTGCTGAATCACTACACACTTGAGTTATAGGAGAAATCTTATTGATACTGACCTAGAAATATCATCATTACTGGCTATATTCCATAGTGCTAAATGATGCTATTAATGCTGAAAGGCAATAAAGGAAACACACATATTTCCCAGCTGTGACCAGTGAGAACTGTAGTAACAACCAGCCTGATAAAACATCCTCACTGTACTACAGCAGCACAGATGTCACTGGAGTAACCACCTACTTTCTGATTGAATTTAAGGGCTAGCACACAAGTGAAAACTGATTCTAGATACTGCATAAAAAAGAATAAAAACTATCTGTTTAATTCGTGTTTATGATCTCCAGAGAAACACTGTAACTACATCTTTTCTACACCAAGCAAGGCACTTGTTACTAAGGTCTTTCCTCAAGTGAAATTTCTAGTAAAAAATTCTGACCTACTGTTATGTATGAATGTAAATTTAGAAGGAAGTCTACTTAGCATTTTCAGATTCCCTGAATAAACTTTTGTAAAGATATTTTCTATAAGGATTTGAGATAAGAGAAGGGGAAACAAATTGTGATGAGTGGGAACTGGAGAAATAGGATTTGTGCTTAAGCTTCTAATTCCATCTCTGTCTTCTGCTACTAGAAGAATAAACGAAGTCACAATAAGTCCCTAGCATAAGCCTGATGGTCCTTCCAGGCTGAATGCCTACTCTCATGTAGAGCCTTATTTCCAGCTATTAGTTACATTTATGATAAATAATATACACATATATGTATATTTTTTAATAAAGAATTTTGTGCTTCCCAGAGAAAATATGAAGATAAACATATAGAGCAGATAGTGAAAGTAATTATGAAATAATTGAAATAATTAACTGCTTTTCATGGGTTATAGTTAAAAATAATATAAGATGTTTAAATTTTTCTCAAGTTGGAAAAATCTACCATTTGTAAAAACAACATATATTTGTCAGTGTTTAGGTTAGTGTATAATACATGACTGTTTCTATGCACTAGTGGGATATTGTGCACAATTCATTTATGTCTATTTTATAGGAGTTGAGAAGGAACTTCTGAACTGACGTTCCTAAGCATAATTTGTGTCTCTGAACTATATCTTGCCCAATTTTCAACACCTAAAATGCTACATTCTCATATTAAGCCTGCAAAAATTCTTCTAACACCAAGTGATATACCAAATTTATGTTTTAAGAAATATATGCATAGATATAAGTGAATAAATATATATTCCTTATAAATAAAATATTTTTCTGTAAATAAAATACAGGCAGATTTTTTTAAGATTTTTTTCTTTGTTCATTTTTATTATCAATTGCTGATAATTATTAACTCCTCTCACATTAAACAAATACTTAATGGTTCACAAAGCAATTCAACCTAATATGGTAAACTTCTGTTTTAGATGGGCTGAGTGGTGAATCACTTTGTGATGAATGAATGTAAGAATGTCTTTTATTTCTCAAATGGATGTAATCACTTAAAGTACTTTGCAATTTTGAAGTTTCATGTATATTGAGCTATATTTGCATAGCTATAAATGTAGATATCTTTTAGCAGTACACATCTGTACGTTAAGCAAAGAAGTCATGATCACGGGAATATCTGTGTGTCTATAAATGTAGGCACATATCTTTTAGGATGCATCTGTATGTTAAGCAAAGAAATCATGATCACAGTATTATTTGTGTGTATCTTGTTCTTTCATAGTAAGTCAAATTTTGCCATATGGTGATCAACTTCATTTACTGAAATTATATGGATATAACTAAACATTAGTCATCATGATTATGATCAGATGGAATGTTCTCCATAATTGTATTGAACATGTCTTTGCACCTGGTTTTTATTCCAGTTTTTTTTCTTTTTTTTTTTTTTTTTATTCTTCAGTTTACTTTTGCCAGAATTCTTCTCCTGGGAAAAGCATTTATTAAATGTCTGCTAGATTCAACATCTTTTCCAGATATGATAATTAATAGGAAGATATCCAAGTTTTACTTTTATTTCAAAGATAGTCTATGTAAAAAGAAAGTCTCAATAAAAAAATACCACATTTTTAAGCTAACAGGAACTGTGTGGGGGAATGAAGAAAAGTACATATTCACAATTATAAATGAAACATGTCCATGCTCTGTAATCATATATTTATTGCTAATGAAAAGATTTTTCTGCTACAGTTTAGCTATTATCACTTGATTGATACATTCTTTCTTATAAAGAAGAGGGGTAATCATAAAATCAAGAGTTTAACGCTACTTTCAAGCATTTGAAAGCTCCGGGAATGTAGCAGGCTCAGGAAGCTCATGAAAATTACCAGGCTCATGGACACCATAAAAAGATATTTATAAACACTGTCCCCAAGGATATGAAAAGCGTAAGTAATTGCTTAGAAGAGGAGATTCTCCAGAGGAATCCTTTGCATGTTCTGCAGAGATTTTTACAGTTTCAGGTTTCGTTACTCATGAGCTATGCAGAGTTTATGTCAGTTATCCATCTGTCTTGGAGTCACCTGTGCTCTGACAATTTCTCACCTATGCCCCTGCAAGCAAACCTAGTAAATTTATAGGTTCGTAAACAGCACTTGAATGTAATTGTTTCTTTGTTCTGTCTCCAGTTACCTATTTGAAATGAACAGTGAGTACACGTAAATCCTGAAATCAAACAACATAATTCACACAAGAATAGATAAAACCAAAGACAAAATGGAGGGAGCTGATTCATGACCCTTACAAAAGGTGAAAGGTCATGCAACTGAGGCTGCCTTGTTTGATTGGGAGTTGAGTACTCACAAGAGGAATCACTGACCTTTCCCTAGTGGTATGGAATATTGTGCCTACTTGCTCTGTTGATATTTGCCTGTTCTGTATGACAGATTTAGACTCTTACTACAATCTGAGAGTAAAATGTCAACAGAGGGAACCAAGCTGGCTATCTTCTTTGTGGTATAATTAGTAAGCTTCCTTAAAGACTGATGAGTGAATTTTATCTTATTAATGTAAAAATTTCTCTCCATGTAAGTGATATATATATATATATATATATATATATATATATATATATATATGAGACAATATAAAATCCTTGAAAGTAGCATGTGTAAGTAGCATGTGTGGCATACGTTTATAAATACTGCTAGTAGCTTTTGTATATTCTCTGTTCTATAATCTGTCAATTAATGAAGGTTTAGAGGTTTATCTGGAAAGAGTTTTCCTGGATAAAGTGGGATAAAGGAAAGACACATAGCTACTATTTTCCATGTTGCTGTCTCATTTGTTGAGAAAATGGGAAGGCAGAGAAAATAAAACAGAGATGTTGTCTTCTGTATAAGTAATCTTTATGTTGCTGTGACAAACACCACGACCAAAATAAGTTAGACAGTAAAGAATTTATGTTGGTTCACACTTGAGAATGGTAATCCATACTGCCAGAGGAAGCATGGCATCAGGTGACCAGATTTTGAGAGATCACATATCAGCTATACACAGGAAATAGAATTAAAGCACTGGGTAGTATGAGGCTATAAACACTCAAGTGCAACACCTTACAACCACCTCTCAGTGATGTACTTCAGCCAGCAAATCTCCATATCTTGAAAGTCTAATAATCTTCCCATTTAGTGCTACTAATGGATTTAGTACTGAATCATCACCTATGCAGATTATGTTTCAGTTATAAATCTGTTTTGAGTCACCATTGCTCTTGCAATTAATCTCTCACCTATGCTCCTGTAAGCAAACCTAGTAAACAAATAGATTCATAACCATAACTTGACTGTAATTGTTTCTTTGGTGTGTTTCCAGTTACCAATTTTAGATGAACTGTGAGTCCACATAAGTTCAGGAATCTAACAACATAATTCATACAAGAACAGATAGAACCAAAGACAAGATGGAAGGTGCTGATTCATGGCTCTTTCAAAAGGTCATGCATCTGAGACTGCTCTGTCTGATTCAAACAGTACTAAACTAAGTATTTAAAAACCCGACGCTTTGGAGGACATTTTTCTTCAAAGAACTAAAACTTGATGCTTCCTGCAGCTGGTAAGATACATGAAATGAGTGTATGAATTAGGTCAGTAAAAGTGATCTTGGGATCTGAAACCTCGACAACAATAGGAAAAGTTGTAGAGAACGGGAAGGAAATGAAATAGAATCAATACAGGATACTTGTCAGGTCTTGTCTTTAAACAAGGAAATGGAAAATACATGACTCTTATACACCAAATTCTTAATAATAACCAAGTACCAGAAAATATGATAGTTATAGAATTCAGTTCATATAAGTTGCTTGGATTGGGAAAAGCTTTTGAACAAGAATGAGAAAACCTATGATACCTTGTCCTGTGAAGTTCTCTCTGTGACACACAACCTGATACAATAAGAAGTAAATCAGTCTATATTAACAATATCCTATGAACCATTATGAAATATGCTTATAGCACACATGCATATCAGGAGCTGGACAGCAATTGAAGACAAACTTGAATTTTTGAGGGAATTGTGCTCATAAGATATGATGATTGATTCCAATTATCAAGATTGATTGTATGGTGTTTATAAAGGGATTGAGAAACATAATTTAGCCAGTATGAAACTGCACTATTTTTGTTTATCCTGGTGATATCAAGTAATCCTTGTGAGGTATGTCAGTAAGACCTGCAAGTCATAAAAGAGTGTATATATCAGCTTATACATTCTTAAAGGGATAAAGAAGTAGGAAGAAAAAGACCAAAATGAAGAAGCAGTCTGTCCAGATCTTATGATGCCAATTGTGGCAAGGTTTGTGTCCTGACGATATTCTTAGTGTGAGAAAGAAAGAAAGAAAGAAAGAAAGAAAGAAAGAGGGAAGCATGGAGGGAGGGAGAAGGAAGGAAGAAAGGAAGCAAAGAAGGAAGGAGGAAGGAAGGAAGGAAGGACACTAATGTACTAGCATGCTGTTGGAAACCATTAACACTCCAAACACCAGTTTGCATAAGATGTGAATGAAAATTCACGTAGATGATAAAATAATAAAGTGTATGGATAGTAGGTAAATATACCCACAGTTTATACTATATAGCTTTTTTCAGTGAAAGTATCCATGTTGGGGATAGAGATTATTTGCTCCATTATTAGTGCATCTAGAACCTAAGCATGATTAATAGAAGGGCAAGGGTATAATATTAACCTAGAGCCTGTTTGAATGTGGGTGCTAGCTCCATTAGCCAGTACAATGGATAAATTGTAGCTATCCTTTCTTGAGCCTGAATGTGCCTGTTAATGCAAGTTGTTCTTCCTGTTTGATAGGATTATGGGTATGCAGAATAGTGTTGTAGCAATAGCAGCTCTCATGATGGGAAGTCACATAGCTTGTTGAAAATGATTAGATTTCAGGAAGTATAGAAGACATTGGGTCTCCCTCTACGTTTTGTTTTTTTTTTTTTTTATCCTCATGACATTTCAATGGAAACATTTCATGCAAATGATGATAATATTTTTCAAAATGCATGAAACCTTGTATAATTAAAATATATCTTCTATTATAATTATTCTTGACTCTGAATTAAATAGGATTTAGAGGCATATGGGGAAAACAAATGAACACCTAAACAACAACAACAAAAATCTCTGAGTATTTCTATGAAGAAATTTCTAAATAGGTTAATGTGGCAAAAATTCATCTTAAGTATAAATAGCAAAAATAGATGGGCTAGGGACCTAGAGTGAAGTAAAAGAAGAAAATGGGATTCTAGAGATCGCTCCTCAGTTAGTAGTGCTTGCTGCTCTTTCTGAGGAAGTTGTTTTGGTAGCTTGTAGCTAGACTGCAACTCAGAACTTCCTGTAATTTTAGTTCTAGGGAATCTGACACTCCTTCCTGGTTACGTGAAGACCAGGTATCTATGTAGTATGCATATTCATATGCAAACAAGATAGTTATACACATGACATAAAAATAAATTTATCTTTCAAATCCCTCACACTTTTATAAATGAAGAAACAATGCAAGCTAAATGTTATCAGTCATCCGTTTCCATTACGTTACTGTAGACATTAAATTTCTGGCTGCCTTAAGCATCTTCCACACCATAACTTCCCATTAATTATGGAATGTCTCATGAAAATAAGAAATAAAGTAAAACCTTCCTCTCCTCAAATGGTTTATGCTAAATATTTTTTCACATGAATGAGAAAAGTGGTGAATACAGGAAACTAATTAAATAAGTTGTGTCAGTTCTTTGTTGTGATAAAAATATCAGTGTTATTAGAGGGTATATAAAACTGGTTTGCTAAGAGAATATAGAAGAGTTTAGAATTTGAGGCTAGGGAATGCCAAGAATTTTCTAAATAGGAATTAATGGGAGGCTCTCATAGAAACTTGACAAAAATAAGATGCCAAGAAAAATGCAGATTGTGTAGTTCCAGATCATAGATTTGGGGGGGGGGGGGTTTAAGATTTTACGAGAAGCTGAACACTGGGCCATCACATAGCATTCTGGCAAAGAATCTGCCTTTATTCAGTTTGAGTGAGGATGAATTAAAGAGTGATAAACTATTTAGTAAGGGATAGAGCATTTGAAGATATGGTTGCATTTATAGTCTTGGTATGTTTACCATCATTAGACAAGTCTACAGGAAGAAGAGAGAAAACAGTAAAGCATATTGATGTAAAAAATGTACAGTTTGAGGGTAAATGGATGTAAGCAGGTCTAAAATTATAGACATTTACAGTTTTAAAGCAGCTTTAATTGTCAAAGAGCAGTGGGTAATCAAAGAATAGTCAGTTGAATTTCTACTGGACCACAGATAAAATGGAACAACTTTGTTCACAGGAGTCTTAGTCTCATTAAATGTAAATTCTATAGAAAGTACAAAGCCTAAGATGAGAATGCCATGTGAGGTGAATTCATTTTCCCAAAACAACTGCTTAGGAAGGTATTTCTCAAGAGTCAAGCTAGAAGACACATAGAAGCCAATAAAACTCTGCCTTGACTGATGCAATCTCCACCACATGCTGGGAACAAATCTCGGTAGGAATAACATTATGGTACTGATTTTGGAGACATGAAAAATGAAAAATAGAGGCAGCCATGGGCTCTTTTATAATGCTTCCAGATTGCTTCTGACACCAGCTAATGAGTGACAAGTTTCAAATCTCTCTAAAGAGGTAATAATATGTCATTATGTAAAGATACTAGACAGTGGAAATACATGGTCCATGAGATAGGTACTATAACTATGGGATGGAGATTCCCCAAGGCAGAGGCTATGGGTGGCCAATATGGTAGGGATGTAGAAGCCCTTCATAAGCACTTTAGAAAAGACATCATTGCAGACTGAGTCACAGATTCTCACTTGGAATTTCATGATTTGATGAATCTGTTTTGTTTCACTCTTTCTTTAGTTCAACATTTTCTTTATACGTCACATTTCTTTCCTTTGGGTTGGAGTATTTTGAATATGCCATTGCATATTAGGAGCATGTAAATTGTTATTTATTGTATAAAGATTCATTCATAGGGCTTTCCTAAACCTCAGAAGAGATTCTACATGAATCTTTTGAACAGTGTTAGAGGTTCTAAAGGTGGTGACTTCTACTCTTTTTAAAGGGTTTATTCATGATTCTTTCATACATTACATCTCAATAGTGGTTTCCCATCATTTTCGCCTCTCAACTCTCCATTCCATTTCCCCTCTCCCAAGATCTTCTCTTGCTATGTTTCCCTTCAAAAAAGAGCAAACCTCCCAGGAATATCTACCAAATACAGTATAACAAATTACAATAATTCTGGGCAGAAACCCTCATATTCGGGTTGGATGAGGCAACACAGTAAGAGGAATGGAATCCCAAGAGCAAACAAATTAATCAGAGACTATCTTCCAACTCCTACTGTTAAAAGTTCCTCAAGAACACCAAACTAACAACCATAAAAAATATGCACAGGACCTAGCAAAGACCAAGCATGCTCCAGGATTGTTGCTTCAGCATGTTTGAATACTTTCTCCCATTATAATATTGTCATGAGCTTCTCGGGACAAATACTGAAATATTGTTCTTAAACATGACATGTTTGATTGTGATGTTGATAAGGACTAGAGTTATGACAGATAACTGCTTTAAAAATTGTGATTTTAAAGTTAATTATTACTATTCAGTATATATACAAACACATATGTGTGTGTTTGTGAGTGTGGACATGTGCATGTGAGCATGTGCATGATGTAGTGCATTTATTTGCTTGTCAAGTTTGTTTATGTGGATTCTAGAAATTAATCTCATGTTTTCTTAGTCTCACAGAATTTGCTTATTGAGCCATTTTCTGGTCCAGTGATTTTTAAACTTAATTTCGAACAAGACAGGATTCAGAATGACCATGAAATAACATTTTTGGAAAGATCTAGAAATTAAGAAGATCCATGCTAATATAAGTGCACAAAAAGTCTCTTATGCTGCTAGCCAAAATGAACCCCATTTTCTGTAAGATTCCTTTCAAAGGCATTTTTCACAGCAATTAAAACATTGTTAAAAATGTGATGTGCTAACTGTGGCCTTGCTTTTGTAAAAAAAAACAAAAACAAAAACAAAAAACTTTTGTGAAAATATTTTATAATGTTTTCCAAATTTGCAAAGTCATCTGGAAGCCCAATAAAATAATTATTAAAGAGTTTCAAAGAATGTACCATATGGGAATGAGAAAAGCCACTCTCATGACCTATGAAATTACTGTGTGTAAATCAAATGCCAGGATAGGCTACATAGCAATTATTTATGGGTCAGGAAGCTTCATGTAATTCTACCACCATAAAGTGTATTATCACTGTTCTTGACTCCATACAAGGCTATATATAGCAATTACTTATGGTTGAATATACCAGCTGCTTTAATTAAAAACATGGAGAAATAATGATGGGTCTAAGCTAGAAGTTTCCTTTCTGCTGGCCGAATTTCATCATGTCCAAAATAGATACATAGCCTGTTAGAGAAGAATTGCCACTGAGAATCTTGCTCATTTATGCATCTTTTGTGTTAAACTACCAACATTTCAGGGAGAAATGCCTATCAGTTACGATAGTTTAAATAATTTTCATGGGTGTGACCAACTGCTTCCCCTGCACACAATTCTATGCATACAATTTTGGGTTAATTCTTTCCAACTTAATGGTTTCTAAAATTATTACAAAGGTGTAGTTTTATTATGCTGTTTTCTTTGAGCAAGGCTGTTTTATACTATTTTTCTCTCCTATGTTGTCAATTTATATGAATAAAATGCATCTTGATATAAAAATCATTTATAACTGAACTCTGTTGTATGCTTTACCGACATTTTTTCAATATTAGCTCAAAATTCTTTACAAAGTTTATTTAGATCAACAGACAAGGTGCATTAACTAACAGTATTAAGCTGCCATTTTATGTGCTGACTGGGAGCAACTACACCCAGTTTCTGATGTTTTGGAAAGAATTTCTTTTTGTTCTGCCAGGAAGAATTGAAATACTGGCTTCTGTTCAATACTTTCCAGTAGTTTACTTTGTTAAAGACCAAAAATATCTCCAGACATTAGCACATATATTTTTGTGAACATTTTTTTTATCTAATCATCATTTTATTAAGTCTATATTTGTCTTTAAAATAAATTAATAAATTGAATACACATAATAGCATAAAACTAAATTGTCAATAGTTATAATTCCCCCATACAAAATTATCTCTATTATCGTTATTATCATAAAATAAATGGGTAAAAGACCAATATATTTTTCCCTATTACAGACACAAATATAAATATATAAAATCACACATAGTGTTGACAGACTGGAGAAATCTAAGTACAAAACCATAATTGTCTGTAAAGGTCAAGTCCCATTTTTGCCAAATGCTAGTGTCTATTTTAAACATTGTATTTCCTGATGATACTTCATATCATTTGAAGTCATATTCCATCTGTAGCAATGCTGTATCTAAATGTCAGGATAAAAATTTCCAATTCATCACCTATTTAGATATTTCTGGATATAGAAATAGTCAATTGGCATGGGAAAATCACATTATTTTATTGTTAAACCAATTTGATCAGCTGAATAGCAGAACTACTGGGTTAAGTCATGATTGCTGTACTATTTTCAGTAGCTTCAGACCAATCCTAGAGAGAACCAATTGCTTGAGTGTGATCTATCACTAACTGTGAAGCAAGCAGAATATCTCAGAGTCATTTACACTGTCCTAGATTAAAAGGTACTTGAAAATGGAAATACAGATAAAACAGAATTTAGAACAGATATATAGGCAAAGATGATTAAGAATATAGATAAATATGTTTTAAAATTAGTAAGTTGAAATGACAGTAAGTTAACAGGAAAGAACCTAGTACTTGGACCAGATTTCATATTCAGGAATTCCCTTAATCATCATCAATATTAAAAACAATTCATATTCAACCAATACTTTATTTTACAAAATCAACTGCTTTATCAAGCTTTAGCTATTTTTATATCATTTTGCAAATAACTAAACCAGGTAATAACTACCATGACAAAAAATCATAATGCTTTTATGTAATATTTTAAGAAACAGTATTTGACCTCATATCTTAATCTAACTCTGAATATTTCTGTTAGAAGAAAGGGAACAAAATAAAATTTTTAAATTAACATGTTTTAGAGTTGGCCCTTTTGCTGTCAAGTTCAAAAGTAACCATATACAAATATGTTCTGAAAATGTTCATAGATTTTTAAGTCTGTCATCAATTTTCAGCATTTTACCTTGTCATTAAAATACATATGCATTAAAAACATTTCCTTAATTTTTGTTTAATAATTCTTTACAAAAAGAGAAAATAATAGTACATTATCTTTAGGTGTACTCACCAATATAAATGATAGTTTAAATGAATAAATATTTATCAAAGATCATGGATAAAAAGAAACTATTCATTCCTTTGGTGTCATGTCTTTGACTATTTATGTGGATTTCAATTGTTATATACAACAAAATTTTAACACAATTAGTTTTCTTTCTATATGGATTATATTGACTTTTAGTGTGACAGATGTCAGTAGTTCATTTAACATGTGATTCATCAAATAAAAAAAATGTTTTCTTTTGTTGTTAAGTCCTAATTGATGAGTGCTTTACCAATTTTTTATTGGTTATTTTATTTATATTTCAAATGTTGTCGCCCTTCCCAGTCTCCCCTCCGCAATCTTCTCACACCATTTCCCCCACCATCCGCTCCTCAGAGGGTACTTCCACCCTCACCCACCTTATCCTGCCTCACCATACTAGCAGAATCCTAGTATGGGGTATCAAGCCTCCACAGGACCAAGGGCTTCTCCTCCCAGTGATGCCAAATAAGGCCATCTTCTGCTACATATGTAACTGGAGCCATGGACCCATCCATGTATATTCTTTGGCTGTTAGTTTAGTCCCTGGGAGCTCTGAGGGATATGGTTAGTTGATATTGTTGTTCTTTCTATGGGGTTGCAATAAATTTCAGCTTCTTCAATCCTTCCCCTAACTCTTCCATTGGGGTCTGCAGCTCAGGACAGCTATACCAGTCTTCTGTCTGCAAGCACATCTTGATATCAGTAATAATGTTGGGGAATTGTGTCTGCAGATGGGATGGATGACATGGTGGGTCATCTCTGGATGGCCTTTACAGGTCAAGGATGTGGAGAAAGAAGAACACTCCTCCGTTGCTGGTGGGATTCCAAACTGGTACAACCACTTTTGAAATCAATGTGGTGGTTCCTCAGAAAATTGATAATTGTTGTACTTGAAAGGGTTGGGAGGAGGACTAGAAAACATGATTTGCAATCTGGTCCAGTTACGACCAGGAAGGAAGATGTATTGCCAGCAAGGTGGGAGGTCCTGTGTCCTCTGGGGCATCCCAGTTAGGCCAGGTATTAGGGCAGGGGGACAATCACCTGTGAGCCTTGGGGTGTCAGAACACCTGGGTCCATCAAGCTGTCTCTGGGTATGGATAGAGAGGTGGGGGCCTGGATCACTTAGTGTATATATATATATATATATATATATATATATATATATATATATATTGAGATTTTGTTAATATTTTGTGAAAGATTCTCATGCATATTCTTGAAACATATGAATAATATATTTTCCTTATGAATATGCTTGTCTACTTTTCCAATGAATAGATATGTTAGTTTCATAAAATTAGTATTCTATAATGAATCTAAAAGAAAATAAATGATTGACATTACTATTTTAGATCTAAAAAAATGGAACAAATCAACAGAAAGCAATAAAGAAACCAGACTTCCTTTCTACTTTTAAGATATATTTTTTATTTCATGATGAAAAGAAAATGTAGATTTTACTTATTTAGAAAATTTGTTGTTTAAAAGATTGACTATGGAGTTAAATTCACTAGAAACTAAATAATTTTCTTATTTTGTCATCTACAAACTTTGATGATGATCACTGTGATGCTGATTTTTATAAGAGTGTGTAAATTTGATTGCAGAGTTTGCATTGCTATTTTTTCATTTTTCTTTCTTATTTGTTTTTACCTTGGAATATTTTGTTTATTTAAGCAAATATATGACATAACTTTGTCCGCATATTTCCTTCAGACAGGAAAAATTCAGGGTTAAAAATTTGGGGATGAGTGGGTGGCTGCATCCCCCAACTAGGGGCCTTGCCTAACCTCCAGATATGGTTTCTACAGGTCTCTTTCCTGTTTGTTGGGCATTTCAGCTAATCTCATCCCCATTGGGTCCTGGGAGCCTCTTACTTTCCTGTCATCTGGGACTATCTAATGGCCAACCCCAGTTCCCCATCCCTCATTGCTACACACCTCTGTTCAAATTCCTGACAATCTGTATATCTTCTCTTATTCCTTCCATATCTGATCCTGTTCCCCCTTTTCCCCCTTACAAAGGCTATCCAGACACTGCCCCACCTGGAGATCTATCCCATATATAGTCACCAAACCCAGAAACTATTGCAGATGCCAAGAAGTGCTTGCTGACAGGAGCCTGATATAGCTGTCTCCTGAGAGTCTCTTCCAGAGCCTGTCAAATACAGATGTGGATGCTCGCAGCCAACTATTGGACTGAGAACGGAGATCCCAATGGAGGAGTTAGAGAAAGGACTGAAGGAGCTGAAGAAGTTTGCAACCCCATAGGAAGAACAATATCAACCAACTAGAACCCCCCTCCCCCTGGAGCTCCCAGGGACTAAAACACCAACCAAAGAGTACCCATGGAGGGACCCATGGCTCCAGCTGCATATGTAGCAGAGGATGGCCTTATCAGACATCAAGGGGAGGAAAGGCCCTTTGTCCTATGAAGGCTCAATTCCCCAATGTAGGGGGATGCCAGAGTAGTGAGGTGGGAGTGGGTAGGTGGGAGGGGGCGTACCCTTATAGAAGCAGGGGGAGGGAGGAGGGGATAGGGGCTTTAGGTGGGCAAACCGGGAAAGTGGTTTACATTTGAAATGTAAATACATATATCAAATAAACAAAGAAAAAAAAACAATGCTCAATTTAAGATGGGAAAGCAAAAAATAGAGGTCAGCTAAAGCAATCCTGAAGAATTTCATGAGAATACATTGACATTTTCTATACTCTAACTGCCTGCCATGGAAAACATAGAAATTGTCAGAGCTAATACAATGATATTTACAATGTTAAATTTAATGATTCAGTGTACAGCTTAATGATTTAATAATGCTTAATACATATTAATCTTTAATAACACTAATATAAAATCAGAGTATTTGTACTGCAATAAACTTAACAATGGTTTTAGAATCTGATTGACATACAAAATCAGTGCTTAAATTTTGGAAGGCATTTATCTAGATTTTCAAGTTCCAATTTTTGCTATAAAATCATGGTTTTGAATAACAAGATAACCCATGAAAATATATGTGATTTACTGTATGAGCTTCTCCTGGACATTCCAAGCCCTGGGTCCAGTCCACTGGATGAAATATGTAAACAAAAATAAATGCCCTAGTTACCTATATAAAGGTGAATTTCATTTATTTTACTCCACGTATACTTTCTTAAATATCAAAACAAATTTAATTAATAGTTCCACAAGTATCATCAAAGCAGAATTTACCAATACAAACAATGAAACATAAAATAAGTAAACAAGTTTCCTGTTCCTTTGTTTCTCCCATATCTTATACGGAAATAATAGAAGAAAATGTTGTCTTTCTTTGCACAAAATATTTTGATTTAGTTTTAGTGCCAACAATATTATTAAAATTCTTAATTTTTGAATAACTTTACTTATGAATTTTCTAATAATTTTTTTAAATGTATAATGAAACATATTTTTCTATGTGGGCTTTTTTGGATATCTATTTCATCCTCACATAAAAATCATTATTACAATAAAAGTGATTATTCTGAGCAAAGTAATGTTTCTTATTAAACTGGGTGCACATGGAAGATTTCTGCTGATACTTTTAAGTTAATTATAAGTTATTTGTTGAGAATTTACCTTTCATTTATTTTAGCAATTTATTATATGGGTTAAAATTCACTCCAAATAATTATATATATACATATATATATATACATAATATTAATTATATATATATCTAATTATATATATAATTAAAAATTTAAGAACAAATATTAAATGTGTGCACGTGGTACTCTATAATTTAAAAAATGATATTGTAGAGCTTTATTGTCTTTGGCTGAAGGGCTTGAACTTGACAATTTTTTCTTTGCTATTTTGCTAATGTGTTTCATTAAAATGTAAGATTACTTTAGCAAGAAATTGAACCTTCTAAAAAGGTTTAATAGTTAAAGTTGTAAAAGCTCAGTTCATGGTGCATATATTTCAGAAAAGTTATGTATCTATAATATATGTCATGATTAGTTTCATAATGTATAGATGCTCAAAATAACCAAAACTACATAGTTTCTGTGTCAATTAATTAAATTATTCTTATAAAGAAATTTCAATTAATGTTCTTTGAAAATTATAATATTTGAGCATTTAATAAAATGAGATTTTGTGAAAGATACTAACTTCATTATTTAAATTAATAACTTATTTATAGAATACTAAATCTCTTTACAAATTCTGACAGGCTTTGTGTATAACTATTGTACTCACTGTTCTGTTGCTCTGAAGACACAAAATGACTTTGGAGTTAGTCAGTATTTAATTTTGGGCTTTTATATAATTCTGAATTTTGGCCCATTATTATGACAGGCAAGCAGGTATGGTGCTGGAGAAGTAGTTGAGAGCTTTATATCTTCATCTATAGGTATATTTAGTGAAAGCCTTGTTTGGGCTTTTGAGACCACAAAACCTACCACAGTGCCATATCTCCTATAACAAGGACATAACTAATCCTTCCAAGTGGTTCTTCAATTTGGAACTAAGCAAGCACATATATAAGGACATGTGGACCACTCTCAAACAACCAGAATTGTAACGCATTTTACTTTTAGAAAACCAATTTCTTAGAGTATTCTTATTATGTTTATAGTATGGTAAGCTGCCACATGTTTATTTCACATAAGGACCAGCACATAGAATGGATATTGGCTAACAGGAATTCAAGATTGTGTAAAAAGTAAGAAGCATCAATGAAATTTGTCATTGTTTTGGGCTGTGGATGTCACATAATCAATTGCTTCCAATTCTTGTTACCTTGGTATCCCTGAAATTATTCACTGTAACTTGAAATTGTGGGCCAAATAACCCTTTCATCCACTAAGATTCTGGTTTTATGTTATTTTTCAAAACAACTGGAAAAAAGTGACGGACAAGTATTAGAGAGATTTTCTTTTGAACCTAAATCTTCCATATTGTTTGGTAAATAGTAATGTTGAAATCTGAAAACAGAGTTATTTTTCTCCACCTTCATTTTTTTTTCCTTGAAGTTCCTTTAATGTTTTGCAGAGGGGTTGCTACATTGAGTAGGAAACTCGTGGTTGTAAAATAATAGGCCTTGTACTGTTTTGACTCCTTTAATATTTTTATCAAGCCTATGAACACTCTAAAACAATGTTGATGATATAAGTGATGTTGAAATAAAGCAAATTCTAAATTGTATGAAATCACATTCTAATAACTGTGTACACTTGATTTTGCCCTAGTAATTGAGATTTGATTTTCATTATCATATTCCAGAATAATATAAGGCAAAAATAATTAGGAGAAACGTTTGAGAAACACAGTATTTCATAAAAGCAGTGTGACTGAATGAGATGACAACACATGTACTAATGTCCCCATTTATTTCCTGGGACTCATTCATAAGAAGGAAGTATTTAAACTATTGAAGATGTTTTTCCAACTTTGATTGTGAAATGCTTTGAAGTTGAGTGTAAGTGAAATATCTTTTAGTGACACTAACCACTAAGTGAAGGAAAATGGCATAGGATATCTTACAGACAAAACAAGGGAAATTTTTAATTTAACTTTCTTAATTTAGAGGGGGTGGTCTGTGAGCTCCGAGTGAAGGGAGCTCTAAACTTAGAAAGGATAGTCCCTGAGTTTAAAGAATGAAGTAATGAATGTGTTAGATAAAGTATAATACATTGGGAGGCTAATGCTTTTGTACTAGCCTGCTCCAAGCCAGGAAATTGACTTGGAAGGGAACTAGATAGACTGTAAGAAAAAACTCACTCACTCAACTGTGTCAACAACAGTGAAGTACATGAAAAACTCCATTTTTTTTTTTAAAGTTAGTTATAGTTACTCCTAAGGGGCAGAACCAGTGGATGGAAAGCTACAGATTTATTAATGGTAGAATGGAAGGGGAGATACTCTCTGCTCTGTTGAATGACTAAACACATCACCTGGCATGTTCCCAGAACTCTCAGAGAACACCTGTTTAGACAGGAACAAATTTGGAGAGTAAAAAAATTAAATGACACAAGCCTTTATGACTTAAAAAAATTAAGCTAGATAGGATGTGGAGTTGTATGATCTCAAAGATACATCAGTTGCTTTGGAAGCTGTAGGAAGAAACATGGAATATGAGAATAAGAAAATGAATGCCTGGGTTGTTTCCAGCTTCTGGCTATTATAAACATGGCTGCTTTGAACATAGTGGAGCATGTGTCCTAATTACACGTTGGAGCAACTTCTGGGTATATGCCCAGGAGTGGAATATCTGGGTCCTCAGGTAGTATTATATTCATTTTTTTGAGGGACCACCAAACTGATTTCCAGAGAGGTTGTATCAGCTTGCAATCCCACCAACAACTCTTAATTTAATTAGTAAATTTAATATAGAAAATCAAGATTCTATAACATAATCACAAAACACACCTATTTATGATTTTCAATTGTCCAAACCAGTCTATCATACATTTATTATCTCTTTATCTCTTTATCCATCATCTGTCTGTCTATATATCTATCATATGGATTAGGTAGACAAAAGGGATTGCTAATTTATTTAATATTAAATTAAAATTAAATTAAATTAAATTAATTTTTTTTAAAAAAAAAGAAAATGAATGCCAAGAACAGAAAGTCTCTGGTGTAAATAAATGTGTTCTGAGCAGAACTTTGACAATATACAGGATTTGGAGATAATATACTGAACAGACAAAAGAATTCCAAGTGGAATTAATTATTTAATAAGCCTTACTGTATTCAAACGTCCATTTTGTTATATGTGTGGCAAATAGACTTCAGTCTATTTCTTAATGAATATTAATTGTATTTTACATATTAATGTATATTAATTATATATATATATATAGCATATTAGTCAATGTATGTTCCAAAGTGTATATTCCAATGTATTTCAAAATAGCTATATGTCAAGCATTGTTTTCAACTTTGTATATAAAAAATTAATAAGATATATTATTCCTGCTTTTGAGGCAGCTAGTGTCTCTTGAAGGAAACAAAAAGGTAAAGGAGAAATTTTTATTATATTTATGTTAAAACATACATTTCCATAATAAATAAGCAAGTGGTGCACAGTGAGAATAGCAAAATTACAACTACATACTTTGGACAAATATCCCTATTACTACTGAAGAGATTGGATATCATTTTAGGTAAGGAAATGGAGATTTCTGTAAATCAGAAGTTATTTTAGTTATACAAGATTATCCATATAGGATATAATGAAGACTTTCATCTGAGAAAAGCTGCATAATTATTATAACTATAGAAAAATCAGCTACTGGTCTAAAGTTGGGATTCTTCTTAAGGCAGTAAAATTAGTTTGACCTGAATAAACAAATGTGTATTTACTTAGGGAGAAGTTTCACACTACTCTTCCACTTGAATGCCACTGTATATTAATGAAATAGTCAATTATGTTCTTTGGGAAATTGACAGTCTTTTAAATACAAATTATACATCACAAAATTTTGTAAAGAAATTTTCTTTCAATGTTTCTGATCCTAACCTCATATATTTCATTATTAGTACTTTTTCCAGGTACATAAAGAGAGTGAATTGTGTATTAAAGTCATTGTTTCATTTTTACATCTGAAAAATATATTAGAATTTAGGTATATTTATTCTTAAATTAAACCACAAATTTTATGGATCTTTACTTTCATTTTGAAGGCATATTTTAATATAAATACATGACAGAATAATGATAGATAATGCAATTTAACAAAACTGATCTTTTATGTTTTATCTTTAAGAGAAATATATTCTGATACATGACATTTTTAAACTTAGTATTGTTTTCTTCAAACTCTTAAATTCAATCATGAATTGTGAAAATAAGTAAAATAAGATCAAAATATAAGATATGTCTTTTTAGTTTTCTCCAGGACATTTGCCCATGATTTCAGGTCTTGGAGCTTGTGAGTTTTGTCTATGATAACTTACTGAAGTCTGACATCTGATTGATAAATACCTTCACATGGAATAAACCTATTGCCTTAGGGCTGGAGTATAGTACAAATACTACAGTGATTGCTTAGAGTGCATAGTACTATGATTTATCTTCCAGTATAATAATATTGTTTTGAAAGAAAAAAAAAACTGAATTGGGAAAATAACCATTCCTAAAAACAAAGAATATAAATATAAAAAGTATAAAGATCTTTTCAATTGCCAAGATACAGAAGTCAAACAATAACTCCATTAAGACTTAGATAGGAAACTAAAGAGTAAAACAATCTTGACATTGAAAATGACCTGAAGGAGCTCAGGGAGTGTGCAGCCCCAGGGAGGTCGCAACACTGGCAACTGGCCTGACCCCCCCATGTTTCTGGAGACTGATCCACCAACTAAAGAATACACATGGAGGGACCCATAGTGCTGGCCACAAAGACTGCAGAGGAGGGTCTTGTTACCTGTCAGGGGAAGGAGAGGCCTTTGGGCCTGAGGGTGTTATATACCGCAGTATAGGAGAATGTCAAGGAGGGAAGAAGAGAGTGGGTAGGGGGTGGGGTGGGGAGGTGGGTTGGAGAATATACCCATAGAGGAGGGGGAGGGCAGAGGGAATGGGGTAGTTCCAAAGGGGAGATCTGGAAAGGGGGAAAAACATTTGAAATGTAAATAAAATATGAAAATTAAAAAAAAAAAAAAGAAAGAAAATTACCCATATTGTGTCTAAACTTCAGTTCTTAGGAGGTGAACCTTGTGCAAGCAAACAACCTTCTGCACAGAATGCCCTTATCTTTCACATTATAATATTTTTAACTAATATCATCATTGATTTGACATACTCTTGGTGACAATACCTAATTTATTTTGAAACTCAAATGACATTAATGGAGGATATAAAAGTTTGATGTTTACCAAAATGGATCATAGGTTAAAATAAAGTTGAGACATGCTTGTTTGAACATACATTAGAATTAATTATAGAATGATTATAAGGACTTGAATGTGTCAAGAACAAGCTCAGTAAGAGGGGTAGCTGACGAAAAGAGACTTATTTCCTATGCAACTGATTAGTTGTTGACCTTGAGTGTAGGAAGATGAAAAGTAGTGTAGAGAAATGGGGTTCATTTTTAAAATCTCAGGGACATTATATCCCTTTTCTCATACCATTTCTGTGCTAAAATTCAAACTGACATTTCTGTGTTTTAGTTTTTAAATAAGGCTAAGAAGCTACTTTTTACTTGGTATCTTAAAATTAATGAATATACTCCATTCTCATATTTATGTATTGCTGCTGAATCCAAGACACTTTTAAGATTAAATAATAAACTAAATATTGCACACTTTTAATTTTATTTTAAATGTAGATTTTCTGACATATGTTAGGTTTTATTCTCAGGCATTGAACTTTAATATAAAAATATTGTGCTTATTTTTTATGGTACCACACAACTCTGTTTTAGTAGCTCATATTTAATTACTTTTTTTCTGGAAACCCAATAGCTGCTGTAACCAATCAAAAAGAGAAGCAAAGGATATTTTTTATTATTTGCTCTACCACATTTGCATTCACCTCCAATGGATATACCCAGTGGTCATGTGTTCAGTCAATTTTCAAAATTCTCCCAAGTGACCCAAAATATTTCAGGTACCACATGTTAATTTGTGACAGCTCGTACAACAGAGAAGTGCACAAGGAAAGGGTAAGCAAACTAACTCCAAGATCCTTGTATGAAATGTGAGTTTTCTATAAACTTGTTTATATCTTTCTCACTACTAGCTGATAGCATCCTTTCTAAGGAATAGTTTTTAGTCAATCCTTCTTTGAAATGTAGACAAGCCCTCAAAAGCTCACTCTTAGGCCTCTCTCTTTTTTAACTTAATTTTCTTCTTTATATAATGTTATTTTGTGTGAGTGCATGTTTGCATATGTATATGATCATATGTATAAAAGTGTATGTGTGCTTGTGCATCTCTCTCTCTCTCTCTCTCCCTCTCTCTCTCTCTCTCTCTCTGTGTGTGTGTGTGTGTGTGTGTGTGTGTGTGTAACAGTGCATATATGGAGCTCAGGTTTTGACAATCGACTATTGCTCCTTTTCACTATGTGGTTCCAGAGGCTAGAACTCAGATTTTGAGGCTTGGTGGTAAGCAACTATACCAGGCAATTCATTGGTCCAGAAACCTGTTCATAAATAGTTTTGCATTTAAATCAGGGAAAAAATGAAGATAAATTATCATATACGATAAAAAAATGAATGTAAGACCATGATGAATCCATAATAAAAAACAATAAAAGAAGACAAATGCCTTTTTCTTATATTTTCATATTTAAAATAGTGTATTCATGAAAAAATGTATTTATGATAGTTTGCATAAACCTTTGACAAAAGGTTAATATATTCCTCTCAATATTATTATGGTCTATAAAATCATGGGTTATACAGCAATTGTTACACAAACAACATCAAAAAATGAAGATCATAGTCATGGCGTCTCTTCAATATTCCATCTATTTCTACAATAAGCTTAGCAGCCTTTGAGGATGAACACTTCCTCATGTTAGCTTTGAGTCCTTTGGTAACACCAGAAATGCCAACATCCATGTTGGAATTTCTTAGGATTTTTAAATTACTATTGTTGGAATCAGGGCAGCCAAAACTGTGACATCACACGCAGGTGACAGTGCTACTCGCCCACCTGTTGCCAAGGCAACAGCCACCATATTCCCAGAATCCCCTTGACCCACTGCCCACCTTTACCTGTGGCTACGTCACTCTCTCTATATATAAATGGAAGACCCCTCTGATCTTTCTCATTTTCCAATCTCTTTTCCCTTTTGCTTTTTCCCTTCTCGCTGCTACCTTTAAGTATCCATGAGTATACTATAACTTTAGAACAACAGGTAAATCTGTAGAATGGATGAGAAAATAATATATAGAAAAAAGACAAAACTGTCTTCCAAGTAATTAAAAGTCTAATTAGAAAATTACCTAAAATATACACTATAAATTCAAGTAGTGGTTCATTTATTTTGGCATCTAATTCCCGAGAGTCTTAACAATTTTTACAATAGAAAGATTGATTTTTCTTATCACAATTAATACCACATTGGTGTGACCAGTCATGGAAATTCATTTGTCTTTTTTAGCAATTCATCTGTTTAGAATGCAATTGATCTTCCTTGCAGCAGAATCTTCACACAATTTTACCTGTGTAGAAAGAGAAGAGTGGAAAGTCTTTCATACAAAACTAGTTGAGGTAGCCTGAGTTGTCATGCATCACTTCACTAATATCTTTTGTTTGAAATAAGTACAGTCCCCTGAATGATTGCAACTGGCCTGAGAAATCCAGTGCCTCATCTGACTCAAGTGAATGGAAAACTGATCTTGGATGAAATCTCCTGATATCAACTACACTATTGTATTCCAGGGTTCCTAAGAGCAATGTCAAGATTCTACAACATACCTATGTTTGGTAAGCATCGTATGAGCATATAAGGAAAGGTATCATTGTTCACCAAAGATGAAAGAAAAAAAAAACAAACATGTAGCATTGTCTAAATGAGAGAGAGATATTAAACATATTTCATCAAGTGTATTTGAGTAGATGAAAATAAAAATTATTTGAATACATAATTATCAGTACACTTAATATATTTTGAATTAGCCTCAAAAATGCATAATTGGATCCATGCCTGTTAGAATCACTTTCAAAGTCAGAATATTGTAAATATTCTAGTTATATAGTTATTAATATAATCAAGTATATATATATATATATATTATTAACCAAGACAAATAAATGGTAGAATATTAATTTTCATGAGTATTGTAAAATATTTCCAATTCATAAAAGACTATACTTCCACATAATACTTCAATATGATTATATTAAGGCCACTTACAAAGCCTTTTATATCTGGTTTATATTTTTAAATAATGCTAGTTTTTCACTAGGTTTTTTATAAAACTTTCGAATTTAAATTGCCTTAACTCTCTTAACTAATGGTGTTGTTGGAATTTAAGTTCTCTGAAAATAAAGTAATAAGTGTAATATTTAACACTGGTATTCTTTCCTTTTCTTTGTGTGGTAAACAAACAAATCACCTGTATCATAGAAAAAGATATATCTATAAGATAAGCATGTTATATGTATGTGCTTAAATTACTACTGAAATTCACAACAGGCTAAACTTCATAGTTTTTAAATGTGGATTTCTGTAATACAGATTTAAAAAGATGTACACCATTCTTCTAGAAACCTTAAACACCATAACCACATGGCTTCATTTGTTCTGCCTTCTACATTGTTCAGTTCTCAAGTGACCTATTACAAAGGTTATAGGTCGGTAATTGGAGTTTCTCTACAAACTCCCTGTTTATATTTTGCAAGATATGCCATGTATAATGAAGCAGATAATTTGTCTCTATTTTTATCCTACAAGTTATAGCCATTATTAGATTATTCTAATTAATATTTTCAATTATGCGACCTTTAGTGTGAACTAAAATCAAGTATAGGCAGAGGTTACATGATGTGAATATTCATTAGAATTTTGAGTTGTCATAGTAGCAAAACTATTCTGAAAGAAAGTATAAAAAAGAGAAGGCATCATAAAAATTTTTAGCATTTAATGAGAGTTTAGTAAAACTAGTATTTGTTCCTCTTATTCACCAAGTTAAACATTTAAATAAAAGTCTGAATATTCACTTTGTCCCAAAAATTAAGGTAAAATTGATTGTGGATCAGTTTTTAAAATTTTGCCATTTATTTCAATTGCAAAAAGGTCAATAGTAGTAATTTGATATATTTGTGACTAATCTGTCATAATTATACCAAATTACTATTCAACTTATTGATTCATGTCAAAATGTTAACACAGATTTTTTACAAGAGGAAAATAGATTTCTTAATAAGAAATTTCAATGCAAAATCAAGTTATAATTTGGCTGAATCATTTAGGTATAAAGAATTTATATAGTTTTTTAGTCATGTAATTTGAAATTTATGCTAAAATATACATTTGAAAATTTGAAAAAAATCAGAGTATGTAGTTCATGAAGAAGGAATTCATGAAAGACTCTCAGTACATCAAAATGCCGGGCCTAAGTTTGCACTCAGTTCTGTTAGAAGTTGCCTTAGCAGAGATACGTGGAAAAGCAATGCTAGAAACTCTATCCACATTTATTTTCTAGTTTTGCATTGAGTTGTACTTACATTCAAACACTTGGCAGTCCCCATCCTAAATTGAGAAGGAATAGGCATGTCTTTATATAATGTGGGATAGTAAAATATGCAAGAGAAAAAGAACTACAGAACATTTGCTTTTACAAGTTTGGAATTATACTTATTTCATATTTTACTAGACACTATACAGTTACACTATAAACTTTAACAGTCAAGTGTTAAAGAAAGATTGATAGTGCGTTGAAAGTATGAAAACTTAAAATAGAGCCATGATTCATGAATTCAGTCATATATTAGAGAACATATTAAAGCATATGATTCATGTGCTAAATCATATTGCTTAAGAGGTTAAGCTTACCTGAAGGAAGATGTTCTCAGTAAATGGTGCTGGACAGTGCCTGGAAAATTGATATATTCAAAGACAACTTCTCCAATCCAGTGGATATTTGATACATTTTATATGTATTTAAAAATATATTTTCTTTCTACCATTGCAAACAGCAAAATGTGTCCAAATCATATTTGTATGAATTCTTTGTATAAAATTTAATTCTATCTTTGTTCATTTATTGCAAATTTTAATAAATTTTGTAAGAATTGAATGGTAGTAGTCAGTCCTACATAATCAGGATGGAGGGCAGAACCTTACTGAGTAAAATACAGCTTAGAACAAAAACAAAGAAATAAAGAAAGAAACAAGCAAACAAACAGAAAATTGAAAGATGGAAATATGACTGAGCAGTGATGAGCACTAGCTACTCTTGAACTAGATCCAGACTAGGGTCCCAGCATCTACAAGGTACCTCACAACTTTCTAACACTCCAGTTCCAGGGAACCTAATTTCTTTGTCTGGTCTCCATGAGAACTAGGCACACATATGATACACATACATTCATACAGGAAAAAAATTAGACACACACCACATATATACTTTATATGTGCATATTTTATATATACATATGATATAGTTCAATGAATATTTTTAAATGACCGAAATATGATAGAGAAAATAAAACTTGTAAAAGGCGGGAGCAGCATAATCGTTCTTGGAATATCTGTATAAATATAAAGCATGATAAATTGAGATAACTATAATAATATATAATAACAATAAATAACAGTAAACTAGAACATTTTATTAATCTAAGCTTTTGATACTGTAAGTATAAATATAATACATATCGAAGCAAAGAAATATCATAAAATGAATGTCAGTAATGGAAATTACTTACAATATGCAATGTAAATTTTACTACAAAAGGATAAAAGGTAGTAGACTATATGAACTTTTGAAAAAACTAGTTCTTTGATTCATAAATAATAAAACACTAAAATTTATTAAGATGACCCCATATCTTAAATAAAAAAAGTATCTATCAAGAGATCAATGAAAATTTATATATATATTTGCCTGCATTTGCAGGTGTGTACCATTGTGTTCAAGTATTGGTAGAGTTCAGTAAAGGGTGTAATTTAACCCTGAAGCTGCCATCAAATTGTTTGAACCTCTGTGAGTGCATGAGAGACAAAACCTGGATTATTTCTGCAAAAGCAGCAAGTGTTTTTATTTTTAATTTAATTTTATTTAGTTTTTCATTGGATATTTTTTTTTTTACATTTCAAATGTTATTTCCTTTCCCAATTTCCCATCCACAATCCCCCTTTCCCATCCTCCCTCCCCTTGATTCTATGAGGGTGGTTCCTCACCCAACCCCCCACTCCCACCTCACCACCCTGGCATTCCCCTACACTCAGGCATCGGGCCTTCATAGGACCAAGGGCCTCTCTTCCCATTGATGCCAGAGAAGGCCATCCTCTGCTACATATGTGGCCGAGTCATGCAAACTTCTTCAGCTCCTTCAGCCCTTTCCCTAACTCCTCCATTGGTGTACCTATGCTCAGTCCAATAGTTGGCTGCCAGCATCTAATTCTGTATTTGTCAGGCTCTGACAGAGCCTCTCAGGAGACAGCTGTATCAGGCTCCTGTCAGCAATCATTTCTTGGCATTCACAATAGAGTCTGGGTTTAAGTGTCTGTATATGGGACTTATCCCCAGGTGGGGCAGTCTCTGGATGGTCTTTCCATCAGTCTCTGTTCTACTCTTTGCCCTTGCATTTCCTTTAAACAGAAACAATTATGGGTTAAAAATTTGGAGATGAGTGGGTGACCCATCCCTTAACCTGGACCTTGCCTAACCTCTGGATATGGTCTTTACAGGTTCTCCCTCCCGTTGTTGGGCATTGCAGCTAATTTAATTTTATTTATTCACTTTACATCCCAATCACTGCCTCTCTTCCCTATCACCCCCTCCAACAATTCATGTCTCCATCCCCCTCTACTTCTCCTCTGAGAAGATGGAGGACACCCTGGACATCCCCCCTAACCTAGCAGATCAAATCCATGCAGGGTTAGGCATATCCTCTTCCACTGAGGCAAGACAAGACAGCTCAATTTGAAGAACATACCCTGAAGACAGGCAACAGCTTTTGGGATAACCTCTGCTCCAGTTGTTCAGGACCCACATGAAGACCAATCTAAATATGTGGGAGGAAGGCAGTGCTAAGTCCAGCTGGTGTATACTCTTTGGTTATGCTTTCACATGCTGAGAGCCCCAAGGGTCAAAGTTAATTGTCTCTGTTGATCTTACCTCTTTAGGGGAATAATCTTTCCAACAGCACTTCTCTAAGTGTCCCCATGCTCAATCTCCTCTTTCACTGTGGGCTTCTGCACCCCTCTGAGTCAGCTGATGGGTGGAGCTTCTCAGAGGACAGCCATGCTAGACTCTTGTTTGCATGCATAACAGAGTATCATTAGTAGTGTCAGGGATTGGTGTTAGCCCATGAGATGTTTCTCAAATTGGGCCATTTTTTTGTTTGTCTATTCCCTCACTCACTGCTCCATTCTCATCCCTGAATTTCTTATATACAGAATAAATTTTGTGTTGAGAGTTTTGTGGGTGGGTTGGTGTCTCTATTTTTCCACTGAGATTCCTGTCTGGCTATAAGAAGTGGCCTCTTCAGGTTCTATTTCCCCAGTGTTGTGAGACACAAGTAGTGTCACTCCCATTAATTCTTGGGTACCTTATCTTAGGTCTCTGTCATGTCCTCGAGATGCTCATTACCTCCCTCTCATTTGTAGATTTTCATTCATTCTCATGGCTATCAGACCATCTGCCATGTCTCTCCCCATATATGATTCTGAACCACCACCCAATCCTCTCCATAACCCCTCTCCCACTCAGTAGTCTCCCTCCATCTGCCTCCTATGACTATTTTATTCCCCATTATAAGTGAGATTCAAGCATCCTCACTTGAGCCTTCCTTCTTTTTTTGTTTTGACCTGTAAAGTGTGGCATGGGTATCTTGTATTTTATGTCTAATATCCACTTATAAGTGACTATATACCATGTCCTTTTGGGTCTGAGCTACCTCTCTCAAGATGGTATTTAAGATCCATCCAATTTTGCTTGTAAAATCCATGGATGTTGTTGCTATTAATAGCTGAATAGTATTTCATTGAGAGAAAAATGTCTTCATTTTTCAGCATTAAGTTGAATTCTCCACGCAAGTCTCTTTTTGGCCAGGCCTGGGCTGCATGCCCATTTGTATTCTTGAAAGATCAATAGGTCTAGAATTAATTTGTCCTTTTATATGAAATCTGGCATGGTATTTAGTGGCTCATGCTCCTTGATGGTAAGGAGTACCATTGAAGAAATCATCAGTATTCAATTTACAATGGAATAATTTACCACCCGCTAATTGCAATCCCAAAATTTCTTTTAATTCTCATAAATCAAACAATCTTCCATTGGGAATTGATGTTCTGCTCATTTTTGATTCGATGTCATCAAGTGATTTTGTGTTGTTCCTATATTTAATACTGTAAAGGAATTTGAGAATGGACATGATGCACAACATATGTACATATACAGGTTTTAAAAATATTCAGTCTTTTTATATTTATCAATAACTAGTATTGAACACATGTCCTTGGTGCAATGTAGTCCATATTTTTCCTTTTTTTGAAAAAAATGAAATCAGACTACAATGAACTTCCATATTATTAAGTTTGAAAATTATACTTATATCAAACTCTATGTTAGTCTTTTCATGTTATGATCTGAATTTAATCAACAGAGTTAACTACACTGTAGATGATATCCATAACAGTCCAAAATACTTTCAGCAGCATAATAGGAATATTTTTTTGAAGCTGAGCAAAACCTGCAAAATGAAATAAACAGAGTAATATCTTTCAAATTAAATACTTGTGATTAACTTGTGACACTGTCCTTGGTAATAGCTTTCCATAAATTAATGTGCATTTGTCAAGTGTGTGTGTGTGTGTGTGTGTGTGTGTGTGTGTGTATTTCATTTCCAAGTCTACGTGCTCTACTCACAATTCAATCACTCAGTTACTCACTCTTGATGTGTTAAAACAACAACAACAACAATAACAACAACAAACCTGAATAACCTAAAGACACATAAGGCAAAAAAATGAAGAAACAAAGCAAAAAGTCTATTAAAAGAACAACAATCTCAACAACAAAATTATGATATTCATTTTGCTGACAGACTGCTTTTAACATGGGGCCTAGGCTGGAGTGTGGTTGATATATACATGAGATTTCATTGGAGAAAACTAATTTTTCCTTTGCCAGTGGATACTAGTTGCAATTAGCTTCTTGGTTTAGTATGGAACAACAAGTTCGCTCTCCTGCCTCAGCCCAGAAACTATATTTCCTTAAACCTGAGCAGGTCTTATGTATGCTGCAACAGTCTTGGTAAGCTCTTACGTGTAGCAATCCCATTATGTCTGGAAAATATGTTTTTTTCTTGAGTTTCTTATCACTTTTGTCTCTCACAAACTTTCTGCCTCCTCTTCTTCCTAGATCCTTGAGCCTTTTAATATTCTGCTTTTATTCTGTATATTTAGTGTTTTGGTTATATTGTGCTATGGGGATTTCTTTCTGGCCTATACTTTGGATGTCCCATATGATTATTATTCCTTAATGTATATCACTTTTTAAAGATCAGGCATATTTATTTCTGTGATTTTGTTAAAAAATTATGCCTGTGTCTTTGACCTGACATTTCACTCCCTCATCTATATCCACTATTATAGGTTTAGTTTTTCAGTATGTTCTAGATTTCCTGGATGTTTGGTGCCTGAGTTTTGGTTTCTTAATTAACATTTTCTTTGACTAAGGTATCCATTTCTGAAATTCTCTTTTCCATGACTTAAGCTGTTTCTGAAGCTTACATCTGAATATTTTTAACATCCTTAGTTTTTCACTTATGGGTTTATTTCAGTATGTGTTTTCTTTAGTGATTCTATTTTTGCATAGGATATACTTTTATGCCTTAAATTCTTTCTATTATTTTATTTGATTGTTTATGTTTTCATGATCCTTATTAAGACATTTATTTATATTCTTTTTACTCTTTTGAAAAACATTCATAATTTCAATTCTGTAGTCTTTGTCTTATGCTCAAGTTAAATTGCTTGCTTCAGATCATATCACAATAGGGTTGCTAGATTCTGGAGAAGGCACATTGTGTTGGCTGTTCATTTTTGTCTCTCTGTGCTCAGACTTAGGCAGCTAACACTACAGATTGAAGTGTTTCTTGTTATAGCCATCTTTTCTTGTCTCTGCTGATATTCTCTTCATTGGCTGTAATCTCCTACTCAAATTTAATATATATCTTAGACTGAGGTTATCTTTGTATTGAGTATCTCTTGCTTCATGCATTCATATATAAGGCTCCATATTATGTATTTACAAATAAAGTCTGTTGCACATAACTATGTTAGGAGCTTTAAAATTTACCACATGCATAGCTCCTATTGTGTTAAAACTTTTTGTATTTGTCACAAATTATAAAATAAGAACAAAGTGAATATATTTATAAATGGGCAATACAGAAGTATATTAATTTGTCATACTTAAAGTGAGATTGAATTAAATGGAGTCAGCATTTATTTAAAGAGGTGTTAAGAAGGCTGGAATACTCAAACAAATCTTTGGGTGTTTGAGACTAAAAATAAACTGATAATACCAAAGTCTATAATAAGCACTATTGTCTTCCAAAATAAATATGGCATAATGGCATTTCAGTTAAATTAAATAGTAATGAACTCATTGCTAATATAACACAGTTTATTTTCAAAGAAGATCCCTGGATCAAAAAGAAATTACATGGGAAGGAAGAGTAGGCATATTGAATATCAAGATCACATGTGTGTGAATAAAAATATTCTATCTATGGCAGTTTAAAATATCTACAAAATAACTATTTTACAAGATCAACATAATAATTTTGTAAAGACTTCATAGAACAGTCGATTTCTATACTGTCCAAAGGAGAAGAGTTGAACTATAACTTGGCTTGGTATAGATATAGATAATTTTGCTTGATATAGACTTCAAGATCAGCAGTTTAGTTATAGTATTAAATACCAAAAGGTTTGTTTAAGATCTTCACTCTTGCTAAACTCTCTTTAAAAATAAATGTTGAGTATATATATATATATGCAAAAAAATAAAAGCTGACATTTTCTAGTTTGTTGAAAAATTAAAATACCCTTTCATAGAAAGATATCTTTAAAGTTGTATAAAATACATGTTTCTAAACAGAGTAGATAATATAGATAGTATTTTCAACCCTGTTTATTATATTTTCAAAGTTTCTAATTTTTTCATATATCTTCTAACTTTTAAGTTGTACTCATAGAAGAGTTATAGTGGCACATTATCTCCTACCTACTAATTCTCCATGCACTGAGTCTTACTCTTTACTGTGCCTCATAATCTTTTCATTTTGTTCAATAGTCTCAAAGCACCACTGACCCAATTGAAGCCTATCCAGTGTCTGATAGGATTAAACTCTGCTGTTCTCTCAAGAGTCCCTTTTGATTTGGTGCAAATGAGTGAACGTCAAGTTTTCAGATTTTCTATTCAAGTCTTCTCCGTCTCAGCTTTCTTTTCCTACCCTCATTATTTCCCAGTTAGGTATGTTTCATTGGTTTTAATTTTCACAGCAATGTGTAGGGGCATTGTATCTTTATCTACACAACATCACCTCCAACTACTTGAGGAAGCATCTATGTTCCAAATGTAAGCTATTTAGCAGTAGTACAGAGAAAGGGAAAGAAAAGTTGAGATAGCAAAGAGAAGATGGAGAAGTCGGTATCAACATTTAATATATATAAAGATATAATTCTAACAGGTGACTGTGGAAGAGAATATCTGAATGCTATTTTAGAAGATATATGAGGTACTCTGCTGTGTGTGAAAACCTCATGAATGGTGTGTGCAAGCAACAGCAAGGAAGAACAGAAAAATAATACATAGCACAAGATAGACTAATCTTCTGGAAGGAATGTATAGCTAGAAGAAAACGATTCATTTTCACTCTATTTTTTTGATACTATATTTATATTTCAAATGTTTCCCCCTTTCCAGATCTCCCCTTTGGAACCTCCAATTTCTTCCCCCTCCTCCTGCTTCTATGGGGGTATTCTCCCTCCCACCCACCCACCCACTCTTATCTTCCCTCCTTGTCATTCTCCTATAATAAGGATCTAATACCCTCAGGCCCAAGGGCCTCTCCTCCCCCTGATGGCTAACAAGATTCTCTTCTGCCAGTATGTGGCCAGCACCATGGGTCCCTCCATGAGTATTCTTTGGTTGGTGATCCAGTCTCCAGGAGCATGGGAAGGTCAGGCTGTGGACAATGTTTCTCCCTCCATGGGGCTGCCAACTCCCTTAACTCTTTCAGTCCCTTCTCCAACTCCTCCAAATGGAACCTGACACTCAGCCCAATGGTTGCTATGAAGTGACTCTTGGGTATTCTGAACTTTTGGGCTAATAACCGCTTATCAATCAGTACATACCGTGTTCATTCTTTTGTGACTAAGTTACCTTGCTCAGGATGACATTTTCAAGTTCCATCTATTTGCCTAAGAAATTTGCAGTTGTCTTCCCTTATTAAAGGTTGTCATGGACAGGGTGTGGGAGGATATTGGATGATTTGGGAATAGAAAATGATATAATCAAATATATTGTATAAAAAGCCTGTTAAATAAAAAATAATAATTAAAAATGTTACATGGCTTGCTTTCATGGTGACTATCTCTGATGTGAACAATGAACATCAAACATTTATAAAAGAGTAAAATATTTGAATATCAATCCAGTTATGCTTTAATTGGTCTCAAGTCTTTTAAATATTACAGTGGGCTTGTTTCAAAAAGGCTAAAGAATTAAAATTGTGTATTGTCTGTGAAAAAAAATCATAAAAATGCATTTTATTTGATTGACTTTGAACAAAGTTAATATTGTTTTAACTGTCTTCACATAAGCTCCCATTTTTAATACATGACATTTATAACTTTGTTTCTATCCTTAGAGGTAAGAATATCTTGAGGTCAGTGATTGTTGCCACTTGATTGTTTTAACAATTTAGGGAGTTGATAAGCAATTTTGCTGATAGTTTAGATGCTGCACTCCAGGAAACTACAATCAAGGAAAGTGTCATCATGATTCCAAGTTGATTATTCTTCCCCAGTATCATTAAATGGGTCCTATGCCTTTCCCTAATTCAACCACAGGGAGGAGGAGGGCGACCTAGCTGGAAGACCAGCAGTCTCAACCAGCCCAGACCCATGAGATCTCTCAGACACTAAGCCACCAACCAGACAGCATACAGTAGCAGATGGGAATCCTCCAACACATGAACAGCAGAGGACTTCCTGGTCTGGTCTCAGTGAGAGAAGAAGTACCTAACACTCATGGTACTTGAGGCCCCAGGGAATGGGGATGCCAGGGAGGGATGTGGATATCCTCTTGGAGACAGGGAAAGGAGGAATAAGATGTAGAACTATGGGAGGCCAGACCAGGAGGAGGGTAACAGAAAAAAAAAAAGAGTAATAATAATAATAAATGGGTCATATGCCCTGCCTAATCTGTATGTTTATTAAATTCCTAATGAGATAACTTCTCACACCTACTATTTTATTTTGTTTTCACAAAACAATTGAAATTTTTATTTCTCTTTTTATAACCTATAATATAACTTTCATCCTTGACATTTATGCTTGATATTCTTTTTGAGTTCTATTTTAATATTTACTTTTCCTTATGTGTATATCTTTGTAGGATTATATGATCATGATTCCAGTTCCTTGTGAAGATCTGAAGAAGGTCAGACCCCTGGAGCTGGAGGTGGTTGTAAGCCACTCAATATGGGTATTGGAAACAAAGCTGAAGAACAGTGCCTTCTCTTAACTAAATCATCTCTCCAGCCACAATTTGATAATACTTATGAGTTTTAAGTAAGTTTTATGGACCAAAATTAGTGAATAGACCTAAAAAGTCTTGTTTTCTTTACTAAAAAAAAAAAAACATTAACCTACATTCTCCCCAAAATGGAATTTTAGAGAAAATATTAGGATGTGCCATGAAGCAAGAAGAAAAAATTAGAAAATATTGGTAATACAGTACATTTTTGTTGGGTGAATGGGCATGAGAATCATGATAAAATGTGGTAACAGTTGTTCACGGCAGTATGCTATGCACTTAAAATTTTCATAAACAGTAGATTTTAAAAATTCCCAGAAAAGTATCATAAGTTAAAGATATATTTAGGATATGACTTGTCAACAACAAAATTGCTTGAATTTTATTATTTTGGCATGAAGAAATTATTAAGGCAAATTCATGGTTTCTCCTGTGCTGTGAGCTCTACTTTAATTGTATGTAGCCAAAAGTGTGTTTTTATAAGGTGAACTTATTTATCTATTTCTTTTCATGATACTACACAACATCTAGCAATCACCAGAAGCTGAACAGCTACAAAGCTAAATCTCTTGAACTACTCTGGCTTCAAAAACATGACTGTAAACACTGTTTTCATTTATAAATTTTCTATCCTTAGGGTTTTCTGTTTTAATAAAATTGACTAATATAGTACATGAAATGTTACATATGTTAATAAACTTGAGTTAATGATCTCAAGTTCAATTCATATTTCAGAATATGTTGATATATAAATATATATTTATTTTATGAATTATATTAAGATGTAAAAATAACTAAAAGATAAATTATAAACGTTATCCTGAGTCAATAACAAGGGGTTATACCAGCAAATGCATTTTACCTGCCATAAATGTGTAGCTGCTAAACAGTGAAAGAAAAAAAAAAAAACCTCAATATTACATGGACAATAACAGTGAGCATAAATACTGGTATTTCTCAAATCTTTGTGATTTTTACAAGTTTTAAAAATTATGATTAGCCAGTTTTCATCTGTGGCAAGAGACCTCTGCCTAGGCCACAAGGGTTCCATAGCCGAATAACACTGAGAGAAAGCTAGCCTTCCAGGACTGTGGAAAAGCCCATGAGAGGGGGTAAGAGGAACAACACTGCTCAGTAGGACTCACCTGAAATCTGTGGGACACAAGGAATGAGGTACTGCCAGGGGGAAGGAGCTTTCCTGTTTCCATCTGTGGCAGGAGACCTCTGAAAGGGCCACCAGGGCTCTATAGTCAAGTAGTGTAGAGAGAAAGCTAGACTCCCTGGAGTGTGGGCAAACTTGTCTGCTCAGAGGAACCCACCTGGGATCTCCAGGACACAGGGACTGAGGAGTGGTCTTCTGGTTTCTTTCTGTGGCCAGGGAGCAGATCCTGTGACACAGGGATCCATACTCCAACACTGACAGGAGAGAGCTGGTATGCAAAGAGTGCCAACTCACCTTCAAGCAGAGGCAAGACCACCACTTCTGTCCAAATTCACTGTATCAAGGGGGACTCTTGCAGAGACATCAAGACACAGAAACCAAGGAACAGTTGGGGACTAGATCCTTCTGGTTTCTGTCTGCTCCCCAGAGTTGACTCTGTACCACATCTCTCCAATTCCAAATTCCACTCAGAGACAACTGATCTTCAAAGAATATTGCCACCTCGACTTGCAGGAAAGACAAGCCACAGTCAGAGAAAGTAAGAACAGCTAACACCAGAGATAACCAGATGGCAAAAGACAAGGGCAAGAATATAAGAAACAGAAACCAAGGCTACTTGGCATCTTCAGAACCCAGCTCTCACACCACAGCAAGCCCTGGATACACTAACACTCCAGAAAAGCAAGACTCAGATTTAAAATCATATCTCATGATGGTGATAGAAGATATTAAGAAGGAAATAAATAACCCCCTTAAAGAAATAAAGGAGAACACAGGTAAACAAATAGAAGCCCTAAAAAGGAAACACAAAAATCCCTTAAAGAATTACAGGAAAACACAATCAAACAGTTGGATTATGGGAAAACACAATCAAACAGATGAAAGAAAAGAACAAAACCATCCAGGAACTAAAAACAGAAATAGAAACAATAAAGAAATCACAAAAAGAGACAACCCTGGAGTTGGAAAACCTAGAAATAAATCAGGAGTCATAGATGCAAGCATCACCAACAGAATACAAGAATAGAAGAGGGAATCTCAGGTGCAGAATACACCATAGAAAACATTGACATAATAGTCAAAGGAAACACAAAATGCAAAAAGCTCCTAACACAAAACAAATCCAAATTTGCACAGTATGTTTCCACAAACCCAGCCCTACAGAGCATAATAGACGGAAAACACCAACTCAAGGAGGGAAACTATACCCTAAAAAAAGCAAGAAAGTTATCTTTCAACAAACTCAAAAGAAGATAGCCAAACAAACATAAAAATAACATATTAAATAACAGGAAGCAACAATCACTATTCCTTAATATCTCTTAACATCATTGGACCCAATTCACAAATACAAAAATTTAGACTAACAGACTGGATCTAGAAACAAGGCCCAGCGTTTTGCTGCATCCAAGAAACACACCTCCTTGTTAAAGACAAACACTACCTCAGAGTTAAGGGCTGGAAAACAATTTTCCAGGTAAATGGTCCCAAGGAACAGGCTGGAGTAGCCATTCTAATATCGGATAAATCAACTTTTAACCAAAAGTCATCAAAATAGATAAGGAAGGACATTTCATACTCATCAAAGAAAAAAATCTACCAAGAAGAACTCTCAATTCTGAACACATATGTGCCTAATGCAAGGGTACACACATTCATAAAAGAAACTTTACTAAAGCTCAAAGCACACATTGCACCTCACACAATAATAGTGGGAGACTTCAACATCCCACTATCATCCTTGGACAGATATTGAAAACACAAACTAAACAGAGACACAGTGAAACTAACAGATGTTATGAACAAAATGGATTCAACAGATATCTATAGAACATTTCATCCTAAATAAAAATAATATATATTCTTCTCAGCACCTCATGGTACCTTCTCGAAAAATAATCATATAATTCGTCACAGAACAAAACTCAAAAGGTATAAGAAGATTGAAATAATGTCATGCTTCTTATCAGATCACTATGGATTAAGGCTGGTCTTCAATGGAAAAACAACAACAGAAAGCCCACATACACATGGAAGCTGAACAATGCTCTGCTCAATGATAACTTGGTCAAGGAAGATATAAAGAAAGAAATTAAAGACTTCCTAGAACTTAATGAAAATGAAAATACAACATACCCAAACCTATGGAACACAATGAAAGCAGTGTTAAGAGGAAAATTCATAGCTCTGAATGCCTCTAAAAAGAAACTGGACAGAGCATATAAAAGCAGCTTAACAGCATACCTGAAAGGCAGGAAACAATCAAATTAAGTGCTGAAATCAACAAAGTAGAACCCAAAAGAACTATACAAAGAATCAAACCCAGGAGCTGGTTCTTAGAGTAAATCAACAAGGTAGATAAACCCTTAGCCAGACTAACCAATGGCACAGAGTCAGTATCTAAATTAACAAAATTAGAAATGAAAAGGGACATATAACAACAGATTTTGAGGAAATTAAAAATTCATCAGATCCTAATACAAAAGCCTATATGCAACAATATTGGAAAATCTGGATGAAACGGACTAGTTTCTAGACAGATACCAAATACTAAAGTTAAGTAAGGATATGATAAACCATCTAAACTGTCCCATAACCCCTAAAGAAAAAGAAGCAGTCATTAAAATTTTCTCAACCAAAAAAATTCCAGGACCAGATGGGTTCATTGCAGAATTCTATGAGACCTTCAAAGAAGACCTAATGCCAATACTCTTCAATCTATTTCACAAAGTAGAAACAGAAGGAGCACTACCCAATTCATTCTATGAGGCCACATTTACACTGATACCAAAACCTCACAAAGACCCAATAATAAAAGAAAACTTCAAACCAATTTCCCTTAAGAATGTCGATGCAAAAATATTCAATAAAATTCTCAAAAACCAAATCTGAAAACAATCATTCACCATGATCAAGTAGGCTTCATCCCAGGGATGCAGGGATGGTTCAATACCTGGAAAGCCATCAATGTAATCCACTACATAAACAAACTCAAAGGAAAAAAAACACATGATCATTTCATTAGATACTGAAAAAGCATTTGATAAAATTTAACATTCCTTCATGATAAAAGACTTGGAAAGATCAGGAATTCTAGGACCATACCTAAACATAGTAAAAGTAATATACAGCAAACCAGGGGCTAACATAAAACTAAATTGAGAGAAACTTGAAGCAATCCCACTAAAATCAGGGACTAGACAAAGCTGCCCTCTCTCTCCCTATCTATTCAATATAGTACTTGAAGTTCTAGCTAGAGCAATTAGACAACAAAGGAAGTCAAAATGGATAAAAATTGGAAAGAAATCAAAATATCACTATTTGCAGATGATATGTTGGTATACTTAAGTGTCCTGAAAAACTCCACAGAGATCTGCTACAGCTGATAAACAACTTCAGCAAAGTGGCCGGATATAAAATTAACTCAAGAAAATCAGTAGTCTTCCTATACTTGAAGGATAAAGAGGCTGAGAAAGAAATTAGGGAAATAACACCCTTCACAATTGTCACAAACAATATAAAATATCTTGGAGTGAAAGAATTGTATGACTAGAAATTCAAGTCTCTGAAGAAAGAAATCAAAGAAGACCTTAGAAGATGAAAAGATCTCCCATGCTCATGGATTTGCCAAGATTAATATAGTTAAAATGGCATTCTTGCTGAAAGCTATCTACAGATTCAATGCAATCCCCATCAAATTTCAATTTTTCATAGACTTAGAAAAAGCAATTCTCAAATTCATATGGACTAACAAAAAACACAGGATAGCAAAAACTATTCTCAATAATAAAAGGTCTTCTGTGGGAATCAGCATCCCTGACTTCATGTTGTAATACAGAGCAGTAGGAATAAAAACTGCATGGTATTGGTGTTTAACATCCTTAATAATTAGAGAAATGCAAGTCAAAACAACCCTGAGATTCCATCTCACATCAGTCAGAATGGCTAAGGTCAAAAACTCAGGTGATAACAGTTGTTGGCTAGGATGTGGAGAAAGTAGAATATTCCTCCATTGCTTGTGTGATTGCAAGCTGATACCTCTCTGGAAATCAGTTTGGTGGACCCTCAGAAAAATGAACATAATACTAACTAAGTACCCAGGTATGGCACTCCTGGGCATATACCCAGAAGATAGCACAACATGTAATAAAGACACATGCTCCACTCTGTTCATCGCAGCCATATTTATAATAGCCAGAAACTGGTAACAACCCAGATGTCCCTCAACAGAGGAATGGATACAGAAAATGTGATACCTTTACACAATGGGATACTACTCAGCTATTAAAAACAATGACTTAAAGAAATTCACAGGTAAGTGGATGGAACTTGAAAATATCATCTTGAACGAGGTAACTCAATCACAAAAGAATGAGCACAGTATGTACTCACTGATAAGTGGTTATTAACCCCAAAGTTTGGAATACCTAAGAGTCACTTCACAGGAACCATTGAGCTGAGCATGAGGTCCCAGATGGAGGAGTTAGAGAAGGGACTGACGGAGCTGATGGAGTTTGCAGCTCCATGGAGGGAGCAACAGTATTCACTGGCCAAACCTCTGGATGCTCCTGGAGAGTGGATCACCAACCAAAGAATACACATGGAGGTACCCATGGTGCTGGCCACATATATGGTAGAGGAGGGTCTTGTTAGCCATCAGGAGGAGAGAGGCCCTTGGGTCTGAGGATGTCAGATGCCCCAGTATAGGAGAACGCCAAGAAGGGATGAAGAGAGTTGGTGGTTGGTGGGTGTGGGAATAACCTTATAGAGGCAGGGGAAGGGGGTAGGGGATCGGGGCATTCCAAAGTGGAGATCTGAAAAAGGAGAAACATTTGAAATGTAAATAAAGTATTAAAAAATAAAAAGATTAAAAAAAAATTGTGATTATTTGATGAAGCTTTCAGAATGACTTATTAAGACAGTATTGATAGCTAAAAGTCATTTTCCCAGCAAAGTAAACATTAAAACTATAAAATATGATATTTTTTTCCAAGTGACTCTTTTATTATTTGAAAAGTATTTTATGTACTTTGCTCTAGTTTCAGGGAAATGGTAATACATGCAAAACCCAAGTCAGTTGAGCTATTGAAACTTTTAAATATAGAGTATAGAAATTCTTTAAAACCCAGTGGAATTGTTTAAAATACAATGTCTGGACATTATACAAAGCTGGTTCTTGTGCTGTTTATTTATTTGTATGATGCTAATACAGTATATTATATATTGTTACTTCAAAATAAAATCTGTTATACCACGACTATGCACAAACAACATTATCTCATATATTCAGGTAAATGTAGGATGGCATGGTCATTCATTAAAGAATGGGATTATATGTAAAAAAAAAAAATCAACTACAAATTTAAGTACATTTTTAAAAATTTGACAGTATGCTCATATGTTTAATTTTTGTACATATAAAGGCCTTTATTGGGTACTTTATTTGGTTTAGGAAATTATATACTTTCACTGCAATTATATATAAGTCAAAATTAGTAAAAGTAGATGTAGATATCACAAGTATATTATAAAAAGAAAATGTGTCTGTTTAAATTATTGTGTTTCTTGTTAAGGCAGATTACTCCTAATTCTCACTTCACTAGTCATGCTGATGAAATGGCAGAGTTGACTAGAAATAGAAAAGTTTTGAGTTGCTGGAGTAGGCATTGATGAGATGTAAACAGCCTGCCCCTTGAACTACAGATGCAGAAGAGGTCAATAGAATTCTTATTTGGAGTCTGTAATACAAATCTATTTATGCCGTGTCTTGCTTTAATTATTCTGCTTAACACATAAAAAATATATTCCATTTCAGTAGCATGCCACTGTAACATTCTCACATCAGAAAAGCACAACTTTAAAAAATAACTTGAGTTTTCATATTTCGTATTAAATCAGTGTAGCATTGTTCTGATGTTTCGACCCTTGGAAGATTTCCCACAGATAACTAGAGGACTGAGAGCCAGCTAGGTTTTCAGTAAAAAGGGATTTAATGAATGCTGCAAGAGGGGAATTTGCATGGAAATGATATTTTTGGAAGCCTGAAAAATGTAACAAAAAGAGAAAATGAAGCAACCTTTCTTCATACAGAGGACAATGTTTGTAATGAGCTTAACAAATAGAAAGTTAACCATTTCCTGGAACTGTCATGTGCTTCTGATTTCCAAGAGAAAGTTTCAGTAGAAATATGTATAACAAAAATTTTCTATTGGAAGCTTTTCAATTAAGCAGGGAAATGATAGAAATAGTATCTTGTGTTAAGTCTTATACATAATCACTGCTAAGAATATAAATCTTTGTATATTCCCACATTTAACTTGCAAGGAGAAACTAGCAAATTTATCATGTAACTAGAATATTTTCAGTTTTCCCATTTTCTCAATATGTACATGTACACATGTAGGCATAATTCCACGGATGGATATGTAAAGAGTGTATTCATACAATATATAAATCTTGAGACATGGAAATGCATTTGGTGAATTATGGCAAGGTTATTTATAAGAACTGGGTTTCGTTAAAAATATGGAGTATTTTGGGCATTCCTAAAAGATAAAATTTAGAATAGGTTCATACTGAATCTTGTAAAATATTCTAGAGTATTATTAAAATTTCCCTGGATTAAGGAATTTGTGATGTACTGAATTTGCAAGTGGGGATTTTGATAAATATTTCCAGAACCATAAACATATGTTTTTCAATTGTCTAGTTTTTCAGCCATTGCATATTTAAAATGGTCACCAGGAATATTGGAGGAGCCATACTGAAAACCACAGCAACAAGTGTCCTAAAATACACACATATAAGAAAAGACAGAATCCCCTCCGGTAGCCTTGAAACATTCACCAAGTGATAACTGATAACAAATGAAAACTTAGTTTTCTCCATTTCAATTTACTCTTATCTTATTACAAGCCTATTTTAAGGACAGCCAGGCCACAGGCCCAACAGAATATAGTCAACAGAAACAAAACTCAATGGTAGCCTTGGAGGTTTTTCTGCCTCATGATTTTGTTTTTTTTACTCCCCTACAGGTCTTTTGCTTATATATTATTTTATTTATGATTTTGCATCTTTATGGGATTTCTATATGTACAAATGTGTTTCTCTGCAACTTTATGTGTCTTTCACTTTTTCTTAGCCTCTGTTTTATTTGCTGTTTGCTCATATGTTTTGCACTATAAATGTATTTTATTTTATAATTTCTTTCTTAGCTAACTGTGGTTTCCCTAATAAAAGTGTTTTTAATTGGAAAGGTGTGCATTTCAGTGGGTGGGAAGGTGGAAGGACATGGGCAGAGTTGGGGTGGGGAAATCACAATCAAAACTTTTTTGATACATTTTTTACATTTCAAATGTTTCCCTCTTTCCAGATCTCCCCTTTGGAACCTCCCTATCCCCTTCTTCCTCCCCCTGCCTCTATGAGGGTATTCCCCCACCCACCAACCCACCAACTCTCGTCTTCTCTCCTTGGCATTCTCCTATACTGGGGCATCTAACACCCTCAGACTCAAAGGCCTCTGCTCCCCCCGATGGCTAACAAGACCCTGCTCTGCTGCATATGTGGCCAGCACCATGGGTCCCTCCATGTGTATTCTTTGGTTGGTGATCCTGTTTCCAGGAGCATCTGGAAGTCAGGCCAGTTGACACTGCTGCTCCCTCCATGGGGCTGCCAACTCCCTACTCCAGCTCCTCCATCTGGGACCTCATGCTCAGCTCAATGGTTGCTGTGAAGTGACTCTTGGGTATTCCGAACTTTTTAGCTACTAACCACTTATCAGTGAGTTCAGACTATGTTCATTCTTTTGTGACTGAGTTACCTCGCTCAGGATGATATTTTCAAGTTCCATCCATTTGCCTATAGATTTCAAGAAGTCATTGTTTTTAATAGCTGAGTAGTATTCCATTGTGTAAATGTACCACATTTTCTGTATCCATTCCTCTGTGGAGGGACATCTGGGTTGTTTTCAGCTTCTAACTATTATAAATATGGCTGCTATGAACATAGTGGAGTATGTGTCTTTATTACATATAGGAGCATCTTCTGGGTAGATGCCCAGGAGTGGAATAGCTGGGTACTCAAGTAGTATTATGTTCATTTTTCTGAGGGTCCGCCAACCTGATTTCGAGAGAGGTTCTTTCAGCTTGCAATCTCACCAGCAATGGAGAAGTGTTCCTCTTTCTCCACATCCACACCAACATCTGCTGTCACCTGAGTTTTTGATCTTAGTCATTCTGACTGGTGTGAGGTAGAATCTCAGGAATGTTTTGATTTGCATTTCCCTGATGACTAAGGATGTTGAACATTTCTTCAGGTGCTTCTCAGCCTTACGAGTTTCCTGTGTGGAGAATTCTCTGTTTAGCTCTGTTCCCCACTTTTTGATAGGGTTATTTGGATCTCTGGAGTCTAACTTCTTGAGTTCTTTGTATATATTAGATATTAGCCTTCTATTGGGCATAGGATTGGTAAAAAAATTTTCCCAATCTGTTGGTTGCCGTTTTGTCCTATTTACAGTGTCTTTTGTCTTACAGAAGCTTTGTAATTTCCTGAGGTCCCATTTGTCAATTCTTGATCTTAGAGCATAAGCCTTTGGTGTTCTGTTCAGGAACTTTTCTCCTGTGCCCATGTGTTTGAGATTTTTCCTCAATTTTTCTTCTATTAGATTCAGTGTATCTGGATTTATTTTAAAATTATTTTCATAGAATGCCAATATAAATTCTCTCTCCCCCTCTCTCTCTCTCTCTCTCTCTCTCTCTCTCTCTATATATATATATATATATATATATCATGTATATAAAGTTTTTCGTTCACATAATTACATTTAAAATTGCCTTAGTGTATTTCTACATACACACACAAACATACACATATACATACACATACACACTTTGACACATATTCAAAGAAGAAAATGCATGTACTCATTCTATGGCTAAGAATGATATATTTCCTCCTGCAATCTCAAGTTCTGGGATACAGGCATGTGATAGATAACACACAATTTGTATATATGTATATATCAAAAATGAAATATGTATAAATATATATATATATATATAATTTTATTTGATGTAAAATTAAGGTGCTTTGCAAATTCATATACTTGAACAATTTAGTATCAGCTGGTATTGTTTTATTAATTTATAAAGTTTTGGGTTCATAAGGTAGAGCTGATTGAAGTAGGTTATTAGGGGTGGGGCTTTAAGGTTACAGGACCTTCTTAATCTGTCTTCCTTCCTGTACTCAATCCACATGCTCCCAGTGTCCAGCAGTTGCTCTTTGCCTATGCCTTCCCAACGAAAAAGACCTGAAACCATTTTTCAAATGAAATGTTTTCTTCCTTAAGCTTCTATGTCATGTGCTTTGTTCTGCTGAAAGTCACCAACATAGAGCTCTTGTCAGCAAGCCTATGTCTAGGTTTGAAAAAACACAAAATTAAGTAAACTGACTGGCAAAGAAAAAATATCAGCTAATTTTTCATTTTGTCTTCTAGTTAGCATTAGAATATTTTCAAAGGTCAGTCTGACAGCATGTCCAGGACACTAAGCCCAACACTGCTTTGATCTTTCCCAGATAATATCGTGCCAGTTGTTCGCTCTTACTCTTAGCAATGTAGATTAAACAAGCAACTAAATTGGATTTAAAAAATAAGATGGGAAGGAAGGAAAGAAGGAAGAAAGGGAGGAAGAAGAAAGAAAATAGCTTTTTTCAGATTTTTTTCATTCTACTGGTACTAACCACTAATCAGTTTTATGTGATTCATAACTTTCATATAAATTTGAAACATAGGATACCATGTTTCCTCAATAAGAAAGAAAGAATGGCTTATAATAAAACTAATAGCCCCATTGTGGATGTCCATGGCAAGCAAGGGAATTTCCTGATGTGAGGATGAATTAAAAAGAATAAATGGATGAGCCCTTGATCCAAGTTGTCATTTGATAATACAATGCATCATGCTTACAAAGTTACACTGGGCTGTTTTCAAAGCATTTCCTGAGGTCTACTTCTCCTGGACTTTGTGATTTGATTCACTCCCTGTGTGGTAAGAAGGGAGCCATGCACTGCAGGGTGCTCCCTTCCTGACCCCTGTCTCCACCACAAAGAGATACTTTATTAAGCCAGACAGAGAGACTAGGTAGCAGAATGTAAGCCAGGCAAAAATAGCAGCAAATGGAATTGCAGAAATTTTTTTTAAAGAGAAAAGGGGGTAAGATCATACAGGAGCAAGTTAGGATGGGTTGCTTGTTTCCTACTAATTATGTTAGTGTAACCAAATAGGAAATTTTGATTGCTAGACCTTTGTTTTCTGAAAGCTAGAGCTTGGTAACCAATCCCAGGAGTCAGGCCAAAGGAAATGGCATGATAGGGAATGGGTATCTGGGCTAGCTTTAAGAATATGAAAGTGCCTAAATAATGCACTTATTTTGTGAAGGGCAAGGGGATACCATCACTGTCATGGCAGACCCCCCAACCTTTTTACCACCTTTCTTATTGGCTTAATATAAAATCACAGGGTAGTTTATTTTCACACATATTTCAAGATTTAGTCTATCTTGGTGAGGATGTCCAGGCAGGGGGTACTTGAAGTAGCTAGTCACATTGTAACCTCAGTCATGAGAACAAAAACAAATCAAAACCAAATGAAATCAAATCAAAACAAAACAACAACAACAAACACCTGACTTTGATAATAATCAGTTGGCTTTCTCCATCTTCCACAATCTGATATCTTCTGATCAAGGAATGGACAAGCCCACAATTAAAATAAATCTTCCTGCATCAATTTCCACAGTCCAGAAATATCTCACATGTATGTTTAAAGACATAAGTATTTAAATACTATTGATTTGGCAAGTAAAACTATCTACCAGTGTCTGTCACATAAACATGATCAGAGACTAGATTTAAATCACTGATGATGGGATGAGATTCCTTAACAATGAGAGACTTAAATAATTATACCAAATTGGCCTTTAGCTTGATTCTATAATTGAATCAAGACCTCAAGGTCTGCAGAGAGAGCTGAACAGTGGAATACTTGCTTACCAGTTGCAGAGTTCTAGGTCTATTTTCTATTGTTTTGAAATGTATGATTTTTTTTTCCTAATATATATGGTTTTGCCTAAGAGAGGACAATGCCATTTTCCAAAGCCTAGAATTGAAATGTCCATATCTGAGAAAAGTGCATTAGAAGGTCTCAGTTGATAATTTAGCAAATTGAGATAGCCAAATGAAAAAGAACTTTTGTAGAATATGTAATACATCAATATACTATATATATTGTTAATGCTGCAGCAGTGAAAAGAAAGACCATCAATCCAAATCATTGCCAAATTAATAAAAGTAAGCTTTATTATTATTATTATTATTATTATTATTATTATTATTATTATTATTTGTGTACTCAGGCTGTCTCCCAATAAAATGAGGATCACGAAAAAGAAATCAGAATCAGACATGGGAAAGATAATAATTTTCTGTGGTAAGGTGTCTCCACATGGCAAATTGGCAGGCAAATAAGTATGGTTACAGAAGCAGAATGTAACTACAACAAGGTGGTTTACAATTTCCAGAAAGAAAGTCGTGTTTACAAGGTGGTAATAATAAGGTTGTCATAACAAGGTGATCATAAAAATCTTGTGAATCCAAGGCATAAATGTCCTTTCCTGCAACAGGCAGTGTAGAACCACTTAGAGTTAAGGTTATGGGTAGGGCACAGGCCAATTCCTGAGAAGGATATTTAATCATAAACAAGAATGAACTTAGTTTGTCTGTACTGTATGATGGCTTCCAAGCTGTAGATAGAGGCTGGCTGGTTTACGAACATTGAATAGACTGACCTCTTCCTTCTAGTCTCCACTGCAATTTCTCTAGCTCTCACTCATCCTTAGGTACCCACACTATACTTTGTTTTTTCCTGCATTGTCTTTAATCTCTCCTTCTACTTAAAATGTAAGTAAGAGATTAAGGTAAGAACTCTTAATAACTAGCATTGTTTAAAAAGTATTATAATTCATTGAGTGTGTGTGTGTGTGTGTGTGTGTGTGTGTGTTCTAATTTGCTAGAGCACAGGAACTCAAATACTCCCAATCTTCTCATATTTTTGACTGAAATTGTGGCCTTGACAAAGAGATGTGGTTCAGAAAACATTACCTTTCCAGAACTTTGTAGTAACAAATATTGTTTCCCAGTAATTCTGTTCCTTCTTCTGATTTCTTTTCTGTTTATGTGTTGTGCTGCCTTAGTTTAATTGCTGCTTTCATTAGTATACATGGCAGGCAATTTACTGGAATAAGAGCAGTTGGTACACTCCTGAAGCAAAGACACCCATTTCCCAGTACATAACAACGTACTGTTTGTCTCCCTATGAGACATGGTGTCTCGTGAGACTTTGCTTTACTCAAGGTATAATGTTCAAAGATCTATTTTTGTCTAGTACCTGTGCAGCAAACCACATACGCAGTGGTTTAGAAACAATGGTTGTGTCTTGTCCAGAAGATACCATTTCACAGAAACCATACACTATCTTTGGCTTTAGGGTTCATCCTATTTTGTGTTGAACACTTCCACTCATCACCCTTTCTCCATATATTGGTCAGTTGTAAATTTCTATAATACCATTCTCCACAGCAGGAAGAAGCATTTTCACCACAATTGTAAACATCACTAAATGACACCTATAAACACAAGTGATGAGAACATTTTAACATTGTATCTATTTAACAGGCAATAACAATGCATTCTCCCCTAAAGGATTATGACTTCCCCAGCCAGAGGCTATGGCTGGGCTTTCAATACCAGACAGGTGTGTCATTCAGTACAATAGGCTGAAAATACAAGAAGAAAGTGATTGGTTACATCCATAAGAATGTCATTATTGCTCCAGTTGGTATACCTTGAAGGACATATTAATACTATAGGTCATGGGTTAAACAGCTAAGTGGGATTGTCTCCTACTCAAGAAACCTGCAGAGCATTGCACCTTTTCTCATTATGAAAGCTATCTAGTAGAGAAGAAATAAGCAGATTGTGTCCATCTACATTTCTCAATTTTCTACAACATAACAGTGTAATGTCATCACCATTTAGGTCTTACAATGCAGTTCTTGTAGACAATCAAGAGCATTTCCAACAGCCTGTAATATTTTCAGCATGTTAGGGATTCCACGATCAATTGCCCACAGAGTAGTGCCTTACCTCTAATAAGGTTTTTCTTAAATAACGCCAAGGTTAAAAATATGTGAAATGTAAGCTTTCTGTAAAATAAAGGCAAGGACTATGTATGTGTTTTAAATCAAATAAATTAGGATTCTGTTAAAATTATGTACAAATGTAAAGAGTTTAACCTCATCAGGAATAGCTTTTTTCTTTTTAAAGAAGTTATATTGCAGAGATAATAAATGAGGACTTATGTATGAACCTCATATGAACAAAAGCATTTTAAATTCTATTTTAGCAAGTGCATGTTTAGGATGGTTTTACAAGATTGTGAAGAAAAGAGCATTGTATAAATATATTTAGTTCCTATTAGAAATTAATTTGAATATGCTTATCCAGGCAGAAGGGTTGCAAAATAAAAATACTAGTTGATATTTAAATGGAATTGAGATATATTCTTATTATTAAAAAGGTTATGCTCTTGTTGAGGTAAGTGGAATGAGAAAGCATAACTATATTCAGGTTATCTTTACTCACATTGTGGAAATTTACCAATATGTAGGAATTCCAAATACATGAAAAAAGATCCTACTATCAAAAGTCCCCTATATGGTTTTTGAGTTTTGGAAATAAATCTGTCAGGGAAGACATGACAAATATTATATTTTTCTTTATCTATACAACTATTTACATTGCTGAAATTGATATAAACATGGATATGGTTAAATATATAAAATATATTTAAATATATTTATTATGAATAAGGAATTGAAAGTCTTTATTCAATCTTTATGAACTTATTAATATGGGAAAAAAGCAAATGGAATTTTTGAGTTGGAAAAAATATATAATTTCTAACTCCTGCTCTTCAATTTAAAAAAAACAATATCCTTGGATATAATTCAAGAAGCACTTTTGGAGCTTTGGGTGAAGAAGTCATATTAGATTAGTGTAGAGGACATTAAAACCTGTTCTCCCTCAATTTAGCAGAACACCCTGGTTTGATGTTCTTGTAATCACCCTCAGCAAGCAAATGCTGTCTTGATAAGTGTGTGTATCCTTTGGAACAAGGGTGTCCCTGAAAATAAGAGTTTGTGACATAACTAGATCTGTCTAAGACAAGTAGCCAGGTGTCTTAGTCAGGTTATGGTGCCTGTAACCATACAATAATTTTATTGCTACTTCATAACTGTAATGTTATTGCTGATATGAATCATAATATAAGTATGTGATATATAATATATTTGATATTTGACCCCTTTGTTGGTTATAATCCACAGGTTGAGATATCCTTTTGTTAAAAAGTACTTACCTCTTTGTATTATGTCTAAGAATAGGAGAATCAAGGTTTGACTAAAGGTGCCTGCCCAGTTTCTACTTTTTAAATAAAGACATACCCTACAGTAAAGAGGAGTGTTAAAAGCAATGAGAAAAGAGTAGAAGCAAGAATGTCATCCTAACTGTAAAAATAGAAAAGAGGGAGAATTAGAAAATGACAGCTGCAGTGCTGAGGGGACAATATGAACAAGCCGTCACCTATCAGAGTTATAAAAGGCTCCAGAATGTGTTATTTCATTGTAGTCTGTGGCCATTTGGTGGTAGGAAGGACATAGTGGGTGGCTTTCCAGGTTTCTCAGTACGGAACTGTTAATGTCATTATTTTAGGAACACACAGGAAAATTCTTCTCAGTGCTACTGTTCCCACTGTTAATCTTCTAAAGAAATCAAACTGCTATTACTCTTCTGCCAACATATTTAATTATTGTTGTATAGAGAGAACAATGATAAGATCTGTATAAAACAGATGGTTTAGTATTGCCAAGGAAGTTATATTTTTATCATAAATTTTATGATATAGACAAAATACAATTTTGCTGAAAATATCCATGACAAATCAGCTATTTTTATAGTACCTTTGTAAGGTCAAAAATAGTTTAACATCACTTTGTATTTATTCTCTGAATCTTTACTGATATCATTTCTAAAGGATAAAATTTGTAAGTATTTTATCATGACTTTAAGGAAACTTCACAGTTTAATATCCCAGTTGAGCTTAGCTGTATGCTTTGTCTCACAATTAGTTTGTAAGTAGCAATATTAAATATAGTACATTGGACTTTATGATGTCAGGGTTCTTTTGGAATATTAACTGCATCAACCATGCTAATTTCTAATATATTGATTAACCAGTTAAGTGAATTGATTACTTCTTTTCATTAGAGTACTCTATGTTCAGTATTAAAACTACAAATATTCAAACAGATGAGAATCTTTGTTATATTCCTAGCTCTCTTCATAGTAAGCATGGACTGGTATGCCTGACTGGCCCAGTACTTATTTTCCTCTCACCTCAGCCTCCTAAGTGCCACTATTGGCAGCAAGCTCTATAATGCCTGCTTAAGATCTTCAGGTGAATTATATCCATGGATTATTGTAAAAAGAACAATAACTGTGCATATAAAAGTAAAACAATGTTGTTTTTTTGTGCCAAAAGTGAATTTTTAAGGGAGAGACTCCAGAGAGCAATACAGATTCAGTACTGGTTGATATTCAAACACACATGATCACATGGCCAATAAAATAATGAATCAATGGATAATTTGTCTATGCAACATCAAACTTTGTTAAATCTTGTTTTATAATTGTATTTTAAAAATTATATTTATAAAAATGATACTGAAAAATGTAACAAATACTATGTGTTAAGAATTTGAAATATAGGGTTGAAGTGATGGCTCAGAAATTAATAGCACTGAATGCTCTTCCAGTGGTACTGAGTTCAATTCCCAGCAACTATAAGGCAGCTCACAATGATCTGATGCCCTCTTTTGGTGTGTCTGAAGACAACTACACAGTAGTCATATCCATAAAATAGATACATTAATCTTTAAAACAATCTGAAATATAACCTGGACAGCTTACAGAGAGATCAATTGATAAAATATAGTTAGATACATTTATATTTTGAAAAATTTTATGTTAGAAGTCAAATTACATCTGATTGTCTATCAACCAATTTTGAAAATTACTTTCCTGTTTGTATGCATAACTTTATAGGTAATTATTTTATTCTGGTTCTAAACTTTCCTTTTAATATGCTATATCACCTTTATATTATTGTCAAGATAAAACAAAAATGTTTTTATATTCTTTTAAAATACATTACTTTTCTCTGCCATGTCATTTTATTGCACAACGTTTGCTATGAGAATCTAAAGATGGAGATTGTTTTGTTAGTAGTTACACTTGCCTGGTACATGCAAGCCCTCGGGTTTAATTCGCAGTATTGGAAAGCAACAACAATCAAAAGTCACTCTTCTCTAATGCTAGACTAACATCCATCTGCTCAAGTTTTATGTCAGACAATATCCAATCAGACAAGCAGACATCTGTATCTTGCTCTACGTTGATTCATACGAGTTGGAAATTGCATAGGGCTAGGGCAAGGGCACAGATGTTAAAAACAGAGTCAGTATCTGGAACAAACAACTGAGAGAAATAATTTTAAAGGAGGAAAGATATGTTTGTCCTCACATTTTCAGAGAGCTTGTCTCATAATTAGTGGGCTGCTATACTTAGGCCTGATATGAAAAGAGATCCTTCTGATTGAGTGGGTTAGAAGTGTATCTCACTGCACTGCAGTGGGTTAGGGAAGAAGTGTGCCTCACTGCATTGTAGTAGAAGAATGTGGAGGCAAAGTTTGTGGAATGTAGGAGGAAAGACTGAGAACAGGAAAATCTGAATACTCAGTTATACTCAAGCAGTCCCTGTTTTCCAGTGCTCAGTAAATGCAGCAATTATTTGGAAATCTTTGATAATACATGTAATGATAACTGACTACCATTACTTTATCTGATGCTTCTTAGAAGTATTCAAAGGTATTGATTGCAAATGACTATGACTCCAGCTCTCACCTGTTCACCCAGACTACAGGGAACCACAATGTTAGCATCTTGCAGAGACATAGTTTTATGCTCTATGAGAGTGACAAAGTCATTCCCCCATCTTCCATACCAGATAAGCCTTATTGAAATAAGATTTGTATCTACTGTTTGAATTATCTTTGTTAGTTACCCTTTAAATTGTTTGTGTATCTTTAATGTGGAGAAAGCCAAAGATAAGAAAACTATCAAAGAAGCAAACAAACAAATAAATAAACAAAATAATAACTAAAATCTTTAGTAAAAACATATATCATGCCTGTACTGTGAGTAAAATATTGAGCTCTTTTTTTTTTTAAATTAATTTTTGTTTCATGTGTATTGTTTGTTTGTTTGTTTGTTTTTGCCTATATAACTGTCGGTGTGTGCACATGCAGTGTCCAAGGAAGCCAGACAAAGGCATCAGGACCCCAGCAATAGATCCTCTATAGCTGGAATTACAGACTGTTGTGAATCCACATGTGGATACTGAAAATTCAACCCTGGTTCAGGAAAAAAATCCAGTGTTGTTAATTCCTGAAACATTCCACCACCTTCTATTAGTCAGCCTTAAAAATCTGCTTTATTTTCCTTTCTCAAAACTGTGAAATTATTTGTGAAATGTACTTCTTAGTGGAAATATGCTCAATAAAACTTTCCAAAAGAAACAATATAGGTAGAAATGATTCTTTCTTAAAATTATTTTGGCCCATATTTGACTTGTAAGATGTTTTATTTCTGTTAAATTTTAATAATTGAATAGTAATTATACTTTTATCTATGATATTTCTTATAAACTGTTCCTATTGAAAATAAAATGGTTCTACATATTAAGCACACAGAGGGCGTAGCTACTCTATTCTCCATGTCACCAGTCAGAAGAGCAAATGCTTAGATATAATTTCTTGGACAATGATACAAGAAAGAGTTGTTAAAGAAGCTTAACTTTTTCTTCCCTTCTAAAGGGATATAACATATACAAAGACACATTTTTCACTTCAGCCAGTTGGTTCCACGGTGTGATGGATGTTTCCAATTCCACACAATATTATAGCTGGTAGCTCAGCACTACTCTGCACAGCTGTGAAGGAAATACAGTGTATTTGCTACTGACATTGGAGTAGTCATTTGGAGTGGAGATTTTTCTTGTTATATATCACTTATTACTGGTACCATAACACCATCAAACAATAGATTTTAAAACTTAACGAAGAAAAACAATTTTGTTGATGTTTGGGGATGTATGCAAGTGTAATTGAATGCTTAATGTATCTGTTGGTGAGAACTTGATGGGAGCAACAATCTAAACACTTGAGTGTGTTTTATTCATAGTTCTTTCTTCTTTGAAAATTCACTTTAACATAAGTTATACAAACTAAAAATAGGAAATGAAGGATTAGTGATTTTTTTCAGTTAGAAAATAATCCTTATATCACACTGAGAACTCACATTTAATTACACTAAGAATTCAGCATACTTTAAATAATATACTACTATAAAGTGACCATATCTAGCCTGTAATATACAGGCCCCAGTAAAATATTAACTTTTCATAAATAAGAGATACATTTTACATAATGGGAAAACTCTGTGGTAATCAGTTGCTTTTTATTTAACTTAAATTCAAAACTAGTTTTTTGGAAATATTGATATTAGCTGACTTGTATTTAAACATTATGAAATATAAATTTGAAGGGAATAAATTATTTTAACATTTGTGTGTGAATACATAGCAGACATTTAAGTGGATTAAGCTGGAATTGGGAAAGCTGATTTTCCCTCTTCTTTTATTTCAGTAAAGCCAAACAGTGAACAATGCTCCATAAAGGTCAATTGGCAACCATACCATCTGCTCTGGGTCCCTAGAATAAATCTCCTGCTGGGGCCCTGATACACATGAGCACATGTTGTTTGCACAAAGACCCAAGTCTTATATTGTATTCTTGCCTGATCCCTGCTGTGGATGCCAGTTGAACAGCATACTTAATGGTGTTAGTGGATGCATTCTGGAAATTCATTATCATTATTGCTGCCAATCTTAGGGACAGAGATTCTACTCTGCAGTAAAATAGCCTTGTGAAATGAAATTCTGAAATCTATTTGGACTGGAAAACTAGGTAATGCACACATGTTCTCTTTACCAAACTTGGCTATTACTTACTAAAGTACATACATACACATACACACACATACACACAAACATGATCTCTCATACACACACACACATAAAAAGAGGGAGAAAATGAAAGAGAGAGAGAGAGAGAAAGATTTGCCATGAAAAGACAAAAAATGTCTAGAAGCTTTACATTTCCCATCTATTTCAAGAAACTACAGTGAATAATTTATTAATAACACATTGTAAACAACTATGTATATGATTACTACAGAAAAGCATCATAGAAGAACTTAGACTGCTAATTTCAGGTAGAAAGAAATATTTATTTGGCTTTTATTTTCTTACAGTAACTTCATATGTTGCATAGGAGATCATTGTCTTTATAATTAACATGCAACCAAGTTACCATCTAAAATTTAGAATATTTTGAATCTCAAGATTTTGGACTTCTCAGACTACTATACTTTATTACATAGAGAATAGTTAATTTAGACTCATGGACAAGTGAGGGCACTAAATTTGTTTAATATAAAATTATATGAGAATATATATGTATCATCAGCAATTGCTACACTTATTAGCTCTTCAATAAATTCCACGGATGGATTTTAACGCAAAATACTGTGTTGTCCTTATGGCCTAATAAGAACAAAGAGTTTTAAAACATGTACCATTAGTAATTTAACAAGCTGAAAAGCAGACTACTTTCTAAAGAATTGGCATTTCACTGAAGGCACAGATCTGTATTTACTTTCTACTATGCTTGATATATGTAGCTTTCTATGTTGAAAGAACTTTAAAGGTGAATAGGCACAGAATAACATGCCATCCTTTTCAATGAAAGGATAACATAAAACTATACCAATAAAATGAAATACAGAAAATGAATAGTTGGAAAATTCATAGTTATACTTGCTTATTAATTATTTTCTTTATTCATATCCCACAAGCTGCTCCTCTCCTGGTCTTCCCTCAAAGAGTTCTTCCCCTATCCCCCACCCCCTTTGCCTCCATTTATCCCCCCACAGTGAGGCATCAAATTTATACTGTATTCTACACTTCTTCCAATGAGCCCAGACAAAGAAGCTCTCTCCTATATGTGTCAGAACAACCAGCTTATACTCTCTGAGATTTGTATACTTTTAAGTAATGTTTCTCCAATATGTAGGATGTCACAGTCCACAGACATGAACATTATTTCTCTGATGTAAATAACAAAAAAACATTGCAAAAAGAAAAATAAGTGAGCAAAATCTCACATGGATAATAAATATGAGAAACAGGGAAATCAGATTCCCACTATGAGATGTCAGATGCAGCCAGCAGTGAGATCATGCGACAATGGCAGCAAAGTCTGTCAGTGAAGACAAGGGAAGAAGTGATGAGAATGTTGGACTATGTTCACGGCAGTCTTATTTATAATAGCCAGAAGCTGGAAATATCCCAGATGTACTTCAAAAGAGGAATGGATACAGAAAATGTCGTACACTTAGACAATGGAGTACAACTGAGCTATTAAAAACAATGACTTTATGAAATACTTAGGCAAGTGGATGGAACTAGAAAATTTTATCCTGAGTGAGGCAACCCAGACACAAAAGAATACATATGGTATGATTCACTGATAAGTGGATATCAGCCCAAAAGCTTGGAATATCAAAAATACAATTAACAGACCACATAAAGCTCAAGAAGAAGGAAGACCAAAGTGTGGATGCTTCAGTCCTTCTTAGAAGGCAGAACAAAATACTCATGGGAGAAAATATGGAGACAAAATGTGGAGCAGAGACTGAAGGAAAGGCCATCCAAAGACTGCCCCAAAGGGAATATATCCCATATATAGATGCCAATTCCAGACACTATTGTGGATGCCAAGAAGTACTTGCTGACAAGTGAATAATATAGCTATCTTCTGAGAGGTTTTGCCAGAGCCTGACAAACACAGTGGAGTATGCTTGCCGCCAACCATTGGACTGAGCAAGGGGTCCCCAATGGAGGAGTTAAAGAAAGGACTGAAGGAGCTGAAGGGGTTTGCAACCCCATAGGAACAACAACAATATCAACCAATCAGATCCCCCACCCCAGAGCTCCAAGGGACTAAACCACCAACCAAAGAGTACACATGGAGGGATCCATGGCTCCAGCAGCATATGTAGCTGAGGATGGCCTTGTCAGGCATCAATGGGAGGAGAGGTCTTTAGCCCTGTGAAGGCTAAATGCCCCAATGTAGGGGAATGACAGGGTGGGGAGGCAGGAGTAGGTGGGTGGGTGGGGGAGCAGCCTCATAGAAGCAGGGTAAGGGGGAATGGATAGGAGATTTCTGGGGGTTGAAACTGGGAAGGGGGATAGCATCTAAAATGTAGTAGAAGAAAATATCCAATAAAAAAAAAGATAATGGTGATATATGCATGGGATTTTAACTCACTTTTTTATAACTATTTTTTAAAATACTACTCGAAACTAAATTAAATAATAAAGATTACATATTGTTTCAATCCATGTTATTAAAAGAACAGATACCCTTAAAAGAATGCTTCAGTGTTAAGTTAAATAAAACTAGAAGTATCGAGCAATACTAAAAATGACACATTCAGTGCAGTTATACACAATTGCTTTTCCAACTATAACCCGATGTTCACAATGAGGTGCTCACATATTTGTTCGATTAATCATTTAAGTGTGTATATAGGTACATGTACAGAGGTCAGATGTTGGCCTTGGTTGTGGTTTGTAGTTTTTAAAGGAGTAACTATCTCTCCTTCACCCCCTTTTTTCTTTTCTTTTCTTTTGCTTTGTTGTCCTTTCGAATCAGGGACCCTCAAGACTCTCCCTCCTTCCCTCTGCCTTGCCAACACTGGTATTATAAGTGTGATTGTTTTCTGTTTTTTTTTTTTTTTCAGATAGCCTTCATGACCTTAGACTTCTTCAACAAATATTGTGTACAGAGCTATCTCTTTCCTGCTGTGTTTAGTGATTTTAAAATTTTGTTTGTTGGCAAAGAGTTTGGACCTCCTAGAAAATGGCAACAAAGCAGGACCGTTGCCTTATTCTGGTTTGTGCTGGTTTGTGCTGGTTTGTGCTGGTGTAGGGGACAAAAACGCAGGTCCAACAAGCACATCCACCGGTTCCTTTTGGCAACATTGTTACAGTCCCCTTCTATCCTAAAGATTTTCACTTTACAGAGTCTAAAATACTTTATAAAATCATATAATCTACTCTAAACAAATTGCTAATCATGTGTACTTCACCATTAGACATATTGCAGATACATCCTTTATATAGAGTAAAGTGAGCAAAACAAAATAGTGTTTTGATCAAAAGCCAATTCCTCCTAAGATATAATCATGTCCGAGAAACCTGTGGTTCTGCATGGCAGTTAATGGTGTCTGAAACTTATGCCAGCATCTATTTTGACTATCTAATTGTCCTTCAATGACCATCAGATCACTGACTGACTTTGAAACAACAGTTTCTCCCCAGTGTATCACTCTAGCCACAATAAAAAATTGTAAGTTTTGAATCTTAAACAATGTAGGTAATGTATGCCATTATCAATATTTTTAAATGGAGTTTAAAAAATATTGAGAGTACTATTATTTTTATATAGAATTGTGTGGAAAAATACCCATACATTTATAATTATTTGGTGTCAACAATCCTCATAATAGAAAAAAGTAGATCACACATTTATACATTACACACACTGCACAAAAGATCACACATAGCACTCTTCCTACTTAGATCAGACCATAAACATCATCACAACAAGATTTATGACTCCACTTGGGACTTGCATTAGTGGGTAGTCAAGACGCATTCCATGAGGAAGGGAACATGTCTCTAAGTCATGACAGAGTTCTGACAGATTTTCTCCTAGAAAGAATGGGAAGATTGAGAGTAACCTTAAATCCCCTTAAGACTTCTTTGATGGGAGCCAGTGAAGCAAGTTTAAGGTAATGTCATTTTCTTCTGCTTTCTCAGTGCTATTGAAGACAAATTTCACCTTCTAAGGTGCAATATATCAGCATTTTACTGACATTGCAACAAATTGTGCCAAATAGAAACTTGTTCAAATTGCTTTCCCAAAACTAATTGTTTTTCTCTGATAGTTTGGGAGAGAGATTAGTTGTAAATTTTCTCCATGTAATTTAAGTGAGCTATAAATGAGTCCCAGTTTTCCTGACTTTTAACACACACACACACACACACAGACACACACACATATACATATACATATTTGTATATATGTATGTAGTATTTGTAACTTACTAAGCTGTTGAAATATTAAACTATGATATCCTCCATAATGACTTATGGAATTGGACTTAATGTCTTAAGATAGAATTATCTATCAATATGCCTCATATTATTTGCATGATTTAACAAAATTTAATAGAGGGTGTCTGAAACATAGCTTTCAATGTAAGAAATAGCCTCTATTGACCTTTCCCTGTACCAATTTTCTCTTTCAACCTATCCTTATTTCTTCTTGCTCTGTCTCTTTAAACTGCTTTGGTAGTGCAGCAGAGAATTGATTTGGCATAATCCAGCTAAATGTCAGGTAGTAAGGTAGTAATCATTTTCTATGGTAATGATTAACACAAACGATAAAATATTAACTACATTCATATTTCCCTTTTTGATTTAGTGTAAATTATTTTTCAGTATTCATGAACAATGCATCATAAATATGGAAAAAATATCCCTATTATCATAAAGGACAACAATAATACTATGAGGAATCTTATGCATTTCATGCTTGGGTTTCATGTAGTGAATGTATAATGAGAAATTTAAATTATCTGCTTTTGTGACAAATATCTAACTTAATTTTATCCTTAACAACAGCTAACTAAGTTTGAGCAAGTGATATGTTGAAGTGAAATGATTTTCACAATGGATATTTTTCTTTAATGTTTAGTCATAATGGGAAATTATATCATTTTAGGCACAGGTTGGTAAGATAATTTATTTTCATGACTTACTTTTCTCAGCATGAGGCAATTTCTGTTGTTTGCGTATCTCCTACTTGGAACCAAATATTAATTTTCCTTACATATTAAACAATTTAAAATTAATTATGTTGTTATTAATTATTTGAAATTTTTATTAAATGTATTTGAATATATTCAGCTTTCTTCCTCATCTCCTCTGGTATCCCCCTTGTCTTCTTCTACCATTCCTATTGACTCATTCTTTTGGTTGTTGTCGTTGTTGTCACTGAATTTAATTTATGTTGCTCATCTAGTCTTGGAAATAGAGATTGCTCTGGTGTATGTTGAACAAACAAGCAAGCAAACAAACAAACAAATAAACTGAGCTAACACAAAATTGACTCTTCTCCTCTCTGACATAATGCTACTAAATGTGAAGAGTTCTCAGTCAGTTGGAGAATTTTGAACTTACCTTGCTCTGCTAGGCTCAGATGAATTGGGGGAAGGAATATGAATATGTTAAAACCACATTGCATGAAAGTAGACATATTTTACACATAAACTTGTGCTTAACACAAAACAATGGAGATATGTTTGATGTAAATTCATAATATCTGGACAGATCTTCCTAACACAGAAAGAGTCAGGGAAAAGAAAAGCTATCCTCCATTTCATTTATCTACCATGCATAATTATTAGTTCTTATATAAATGTGAGATTGTAATTTACACTAAACAGTCACCTTACATAGCAACATCTAGCACAATGAATGTTGTTCATCCGGGAGGAAGGTCTCTACTTACTTACAGCTTAATTTCTTGTTGTACAATAACTAATGTGTCTATTGTCTTTGTTAATAAGTTTCACAATCTGGTTATGGTTGCAGAAAGAGTTTGGCAATTGTTTGCTTTGGTTTGGTAGTCTCTAGAACTTTCCTGACTATTCATACAAATAATCCTAAACCCTAATATTTTCAAATAAAATCTATGTCTTCTGGAAGCATTATTATCTATCTACATGAAGAAATGTGTTCAAACACTCTTTAATAAAAGTATTTTACTTAGGATATAAAGTAGTAGTTTACATGAGGCGTTCACACATGTGTTTGCCCCCTTTCTTCTCATCGCTCACCACCTCTACCCCTAGTTGATGCTTCTGAATGCTGTGAGGAAAACTGTTACCTATTTAGCTAAATATATGTGCAATTAAACTGCTTTCTAACTATTTTGTATTTACTTAACATCCCAATCCAGTCTTCCTACCTCCATCTTCCCAATCTCACATTTACAAATCCCTTCTCCCTTTGCCACAACTCTTTCCCATCAGAGAAGAGGAGACCTCCATTGGTATCACCCCACTCTGGTACATCTAGTCCCAGTAGGACTAGGCACTTCCTTTCTCCTGGAGAGCCAACCAGGCAGTCCAGGTACAGGGAACAGAAACCAATGGCAAGGAACAGAGAGCAAGCTATCTCTTGTTCTACATGTTATAGGACCCACATGAAGACCACTCTGCACATTTGCGCATTTACTACATATGTGCATGGAGCAAATATATATATATGCATGCTGCCTGGTTGGTAGAACAGGCTCTATGAGCCTCCATGGTTCCAGATTAGTTGATTTTGTGGGTCTTCTTGTGGTGTCCATGACCTCTCTGACTTGCTTACTTCTATCCCTCCCTCGTCCAGAAAATTCCCTAGGCTCTGCATGAGGTTTTCCTGTGTGTCACTACATATACCTCCACCCACTGAAAACATCTTCCACCATGATCATGTAGGTTTCATCCCATGGATGCCAGATGTTTCAATATACGAAAATCTATTAACACAATCCATCATATAAACAAACTGAAAGAAAAAATTATGTGATCATCTCATTAGATGCTGAAAAGGCCTTTGACAAACTTCAACATGTCTTCATGCTAAACGTATTGGAGAGATCAGGGATACAAAGCACATATCTAAACACAATAAAGGCAATTTACTGCAAGCCAATAGCCAAAAGCAAATTAAATGGAAAGAAACTTTAAGCAGTTCCACTGAAATCAGGAGCAAGAAAAGGCTGCCACTCTCTCTCTCTCTTTTTTTTTATTTTATTTTATTTTATTTTTTTATTTTCATATTTTATTTACATTTCAAATGTTTCTCCCTTTCCAGATCTCCCCTTTGGAACCTCTCCATTCCCTCCACCCTCCCCCTGCCACTATAGGGATATTCTCCAACCCACCCACCCACCCACCCACCCACCTACTCTCGTCTTCTCTCCTTGTCATTCTCCTATACTGGGGGATCTAACACCCTCAGGCCCAAGGGCCTCTCCTCCCCTTAATGGATAACAAGACCCTCCTCTGCCACATTTGTGCCCAGCACCATGGGTCCCTCCATGTGTATTCTTTGGTTGGTGGATCAGTCTCCAGGAGTATCAGGGGTCAGAAGAGTTGACATTGTTGCTCCCTCCCTGAGGCTGCAAACTCCCTCAGATATCCTTCAGTCCCTTCTCCAACTTCTCCATCTGGGAAGTCACACTCAGCACTATGGTTGCTGCAAAGTGACTCTTGGGTATTTCAAACGTTTGGGCTAATAACCACTTAACAGGGAGTACATACCATGTTCATTCTTTTGTGACTGAGTTATCTCGCTCAGGATATTTTCAAGATCCATCCATTTGTCTGCAAATTTCATGAAGTCATTGTTTTTAATAGCTGAGTAGTATTCCATTGTGCAAATGTACCACATTTTCTGCATCCATTCCTCTGTGGAGAGACATCTGGGTTGTTTCCAGCTTCTGGCTATTATAAATATAGCTGCTATGAACATAGTGGAACATGTGTCTTTATTGCATGTTGGAGCATCTTCTGGGTATATGCCCAGGAGTGGAATAGCTGGGTCCTCAGGTAGTATTATGTTCATTTTTCTGAGGGTCTGCCAAACCGATTTCCAGAGAAGTTGTATCAACTTGCATTCCCATTCTCCACATCCTTGCCATCATCTGCGGTGACCAGGAGATTTCCTCATTCTCCACTTCCTCGTCATCATCTGCTGTCACCTGATGTTTTGATCTTAGCCATTCTGACTGGTGTGAGGTGAAATCTCAGGGTTGTTTTGATTTGCATTTCCCTGAAGACTAAGGATGTTGAACATTTCTTTAGGTGATTCCTGGCCATTAGAATTTCCTCAGTTGAGAATTCTCTGTTTAGATCTCTTTTCCATTTTTCAATAGGGTTATTTGGATCTCTGGAGTCTAGCTTCTTGAGATCTTTGTATACATTGGATATTAGACTTCTATTGGATTTTGGATTGGTAAAGATCTTTTCCCAATCTGTAGGTTGCCATTTTGCCCTATATACAGTGTCCTTTGCCTTACAGAAGCTTTGTAATTTTATGACGTACCATCTGTCAATTCTTGATCTTAGAGCACAAGGCATTGGTGTTCTGTTGAAGAACATTTCCCCTGTGCCCAAGTTTTCAAGACTCTTCCCCATTTTCTCTTCTGTTAGATTCAGTGTATCTGGTTTTATGTGAAGGTCCTTGATACACTTGGACTTGAGCTTTGTACAGGGAGATAGGAATGCATCAATTCTCAATCTTCTACATGTAGACCACCAGTTGAACCAGCACCATTTGTTGAAGATGCTGGTTTTTTTTCCACTGTATGGTTTTAGATCCTTTGTCAAAGATCAAGTGACCATAAGTGTGTGGGTTCATTTCTGGGTCTTCGATTCTATTCCATTGATCTACCTGCCTGTCACTGTACCAATAACATGCAGTTTTTATTACTACTGCTCTGTAGTACAGCTTGAAGTCAGGGAGACTGATTCACCCAGAAGACCTTTTATTGTTGAGGATAGTTTTTGCTATCCTGAGTTATTTGTTATTCCATATGAATTTGAGAATTGCTCTTTCTAGATCTATGAAGAATTGAGTTGGGATTTTAATGGGGATAGCATTGAATCTATATATTACTTTCGGCAGGATGGCCATTTTAACTATGTTAATCCTGCCGATCCATGAGCATGGGAGATCTTTCCATCTTCTGAGGTCTTCTTCGATTTCTTTCTTCAGAGACTTGAAGTTCTTGTCATACAAATCTTTCACTTGTTTGGTTAGAGTCACACCAAGGTACTTTATATTGTTTGTGACAATTGTGAAGGGTGTCATTTCCCTAATTTCTTTCTCAGCCTGTTTATCCTTCGAGTATAGGAAGGCTACCTATTTGCTTGAATTAATTTTGTATCCAGCCACTTTGCTGAAGTTGTTTATCAGCTGTAGCAGATCTCTGGTGGAGTCTTTCGGGTCACTTAAGTATACTATCATATCATCTGCAATAAGTGATATTTTGATTTCTTCCTTTCCAACTTTTATCCCTTTGACTTCCTTTTGTTGTCTGATTGCTCTAGCTAGAAATTCAAGAACTATATTGAATAGGTAAGGAGAGAGAGGGCAGCCTTGTCTAGTCCCTGATTTTAGTGGGACTGCTTCGAGTATCTCTCCATTTAGTTTGGTGTTGGCCACTGATTTGCTGTATATTGCTTTTACTATGTTTAGGTATGCTCCTTGAATTCCTGATCTTTCCAAGACTTTTATCATGAAGGGATTTTGAATATTGTCAAATGCTTTTTCAGCATCTAATGAAATGACCATGTGGTTTTTTTTTCTTTGAGTTTGTTTGAGTATTGAACCATCCCTGCATCACTGGGATGAAGCCTGCTTGATCATGGTGAATGATCCTTGTGTTGTGTTCTTGGATTCGGTTTGCAAGAATTTTATTGAGTATTTTTGCATCGATATTCATAAGGGAAATTGGTCTGAAGTTTTCTTTTATTGTTGGGTCTTTGTGGGGCTTTGGTATCAGTGTAACTGTGACCTCATAGAATGAATTGGGTAGTATTCCTTCCTTTTCTAATTTGTGGAGTAGAATGAAGAGTATTGGTATTAGGTCTTCTTTGAAGGTCTCATAGAATTCTGCAATGAAACCATCTGGTCCAGTGCTTTTTTTGGTTGGGAGACTGTTAATGACTGCTTCTATTTCTTTGGGGGTTATGGGACTGTTTAGAAGGTTTATCTGATCCAGATATAACTTTGGTAATTGGTATCTGTCTAGAAACTTGTTCATTTCCTCCAGATTTTCCAATTTTGTTGCATATAGGCTTTTGTAGTAGGATCTGATGATTTTTTTAATTTCCTCAGAGTCTGTTGTCATATCTCCGTTTTCATTTCTAATTTTGTTAATTTGGATACTATCTCTGTGTCCTCTGGTTAATCTAGCTAAGGGTTTATCTATCTTGTTGCTTTTCTCAAAGAATCAGCTCTTGGTTTTGTTGATTCTTTGTATAGTTTAGTTTCCACTTGGTTGATTTCAGCCCTTAATTTGATTGTTCCTTGCCTTCTACTCCTCTTGGGTGTATTAGCTTCTTTTTGTTCTAGAACTTTCAGATGTGCTGTTAAGCTGTTAGTGTATGTTCTCTCCAGTTTCTTTTTGGAGGCATTCAGAGCTATAAGTTTTCCTCTTAACACTGCTTTCATTGTGTCCCATAGGTTTGGGTAGGTTGTACTTTCATTTTCATTGAATTCTAGGAAGTTTTTAATTTCCTTCTTTATTTCTTCCTTGACCAAGTTATCATTGAGCAGAGCATTGTTCAGCTTCCATGTGTATGTGGGCTTTCTGTTGTTGTTGTTGCCATTGAAGACCAACCTTAATCCGTAGTGATCTGATAGGAGGCATGGGATTATTTCAATCTTCTTATATCTGTTGAGGTTTGCTTTGTGACCAATTATATGATCAATTTTGGAGAAGGTACCATGAGTTGCTGAGAAGAAAGTATATTCTTTTGATGCAGGATGAAATTTTCTATAGATATCTGTTAAATCCATTTGGTTCATAGCATCTGTTAGTTTCATCATGTCTCTGTTTAGTTTATGTTTCCAAGATCTGTCCATTGTTGATAGTGGGGTGTTGAAGTCTCCCACTATTATTGTGTGAGGTGCAATGTGTGCTTTGTGCTTTAGTAGAGTTTCTTTTATGAAAGTGGGAGCTCTTGCATTTAGGGTATAGATGTTCAGAATTGAGAGTTCTTGGTAGATTTTTCCTTTGATGAGTATTAAGTATCCTTCCTCATCCTTTTTGATTACTTTTGGTTGAAAGCCAATTTTATCTGATATTAGATTGGCTACTCCAGCCTGTTTCTTGTGGTCATCAACCTGGAAAATTGTTTTCCAGCCCTTTACTCTGAGTAGTGTTTATCTTTAACATGGAGGTGCGTTTCCTGGATGCAGCAAAATGCTGTGTTCTGTTTATGGATCTAGTCTGTCAGTCTATGTCTTTTTATTGGGGAGTTGTGACCATTGATGTTAAGAGATATTAAAGAATAATGATTGTTACTTCCTGTTTTTTTGATGTTGTTTATATTGTTTGTGTGGCTATCTTCTTTTGAGTTTGTTGAAAGATTACTTTCTTACTTTTTCTTTAGTGTAGTTTCCCTCCTTGAGTTGGCATTTTCCATGTATTATTCTTTGTAGGGCTGGGTTTGTGGAAACATACTGTGCAAATTTGGATTTGTCTTGGAATATTTTGGTTTCACCATCTATGATTATTGAGAGTTTTGCTGGGTACAGCAACCTGGGCTGGCATTTGTGTTCTGTTAGAGTCTGTATGAGATCTGCCCAGGATCTTGTAGCTTTCATAGTCTCTGGTGAGAAGTCTGGTGTAGTTCTGATAGGTCTGCTTTTATATGTTACTTGTCCCTTTTCCCTTACTGCTTTTAATATTCTTTCCTTGTTTTGTGTATTTGGTGTTTTGACTATTATGTGATGGGAGGGATTTCTTTTCTGGGCCAATCTATTTAGAGTTCTGTAGGCTTCTTGAATGTTTATGTCCATTTTTTTCTTTAGGTTAGGGAAGTTCTCTTCTATAATTTTGTTGAAGATATTTACTGATCCTTTAAGTTGGGAGTCTTCACTCTCTTCTATACCTATTATCCTCAGGTTCTAACTTCTCATTGCATCCTGGATATCTTGGATGTTTTGGGTTAGGAGCTTTTTGGATTTTGTATTTTCTTTGACTGTTGTGTCCATGTTTTCTTTGGTATCTTCTGCACCTCAGATTCTCTCTTCCATCTCTTGTATTCTGTTGGTGATGCTTGCATCTATGACTCCTGATTTCTTTCCTATGTTCTCTAACTCCAGGGTTGTCTCCCTTTGTGATTTCGTTATTGATTCTATATCTGTTTTTAATTCCTCAATGGTTTTGTTCATTTGTTTGATTGTGTTTTCCTGTAATTCTGCCTGTTTGATTGTGTTTTCCTGTAATTCTTCAAGGGATTTTTGTGTGTCCTCTTTACGGGCTTCCAGTTGTTTACCTGTGTTCTCTTATATTTCTTTTAGGGAGTTATTTCCTTCTTAAAATCTTCTATCATCCTCTTGATAAGTGATTTTAAGTCTGAGTCTTCCTTTTCTGATGTGTTGGGGTATCCAAGGCTGGCTGTGGTGGGAGAGCTGGGTTCTGATGAAGCCAAGTAGTCTTGGTTTCTGTTCCTGTGTTCTTGCCCTTGCCTTTCGCTATCTGGTTATCTCTGGTGTTAGCTGGTCTTTCTCTCTCTGACTGTGGCTTGTCTTTTCTTCAAGCCCAGATGTCAATATTCCTGGGAGACCAGTTCTCTTTCCCGTCTGTTCTTCAGACCCTGCGTCTGGAGTCCTCCTGTTGCTGGCTTTCCACACAAGTGGGCAGCTAGCTTTCTCCCTGTGCTGTTTGTCTATGGAGGCATGGTGGCCCAGGCAGGGGACTCCCATCACAGGTGGAAGCAAGCTGGCTCTTAAACTCCAGGCTTTTCCTCTGTCACTGAGTCTGGAGCCTTCTTTCTGCTTGCTCCTCAGCACAAGTGCTACCCACTCTCTTTTTATCTATGAAATTCTAGCTAGAACAATTAAACAAAGAAGATCAAGAGGATGCAAATTGGAAAGGAAGAAGCCAAATATAACCATTCTTGAATGATATGAGAGTATATATATATGAACCCCAATATTTTACCAAGGAATTCCTACTGCTGATAAATACCTTCTGCAAAATGGCTGGATATAAAATTAACTTTAAAAAAGTAGCACTCTTATATAAACAATAAATGGGTGGAGGATGAAATTAAGGAAAAAAAACCCTTTACAATGGTCACAAATGATACAAAATATCTCGGCTTATTTCTAACCAAGCAAGTGAAAGACCTGTGTGACTTCAAATCTCTGAATGATATTTCTTTATGCCTCAGACTGATGCATCTTTATGCATTAATTCAATGAAACCTCTTAACAGTATGGAACTTGTCAAAATAGAGACTCATAACTCATCAAAATCTTGGAGATAAAAGAATGTTTAGACTTAATGAGACTACTATATCATCTACTATTGATCCTCCTCAAAGAAAATTATGAAAAATGAAATGTAAAGAATATAGAGTCAGAGGATTTATGAAGCATTATAAAATACTTGGATGAGGCACACCTATTGCAGACATGAAAATATAGGAAGCACACATGCGAGTGCACAGAGAGAGAGAGAGAGAGAGAAGGGGAGAGGGGAGAGAGGAGAGAGAGAAATGAATGGGTGTATAAGGATGTAATCTTAATGTACAAATTAAAAGCTTTAACAGCAAAATAAAAATATATAATAAAAATGTTTTTTCCTTCTATTACTTTTGACATTCAAGAGATGTTATCCTGCCCAGTAATACTAGCATACTGACTAAACTAATTTATGCTATCAATATTTATCAATTTCTTTACTAAATATGGCATTATTTTATTGCTTATCAGTCGAAACTTAAACTGACAAATTAAAAGCATAAGTAAGAGAATGCAATAGCTTATAATTTATTTAAATATTCTCTAGAAAAGTAGTCTATTCTTACCTCAGTCTTCATAAAATTAATTTTCAACATTTTACACAGAGTATTAACTAGGACATATTATGTGATAATGATTAAGTTGTTTAGCAATAATTGACAAGCATCATTCACAGTCCAAAGAATACAAGACTCACTTCATTATTTTACCACTCTAGCTGTAGACAGCAGTTTACAGATTTTTAAAGAATTCTGAATATTTTAAAATTATGATGTAGATGAGGGGGCACCTGATGCTGTTTTTTATAAGTTCTTTATTTTATTCCAGTCATTGCTGCCTCTCAGTCTCCCTTCCCACAGTTCCTTATCTCATTGCTTCTGCCCTTTGTCTCAGAGAAGGTTCTCCCCCCACCAGGTTTCCTCCTTCCCTGGAGCCTCAAGTCTCTCAAGAATTAAGCATATCATTTTCCACTGAGGCCTCTGCTACATATGTTCTTGGGGCCTTGGACTGGGAAGTAAAAGCTACTGTTTGGTGGCCCAATCTCTGGGAACACCCTGGGGTCCAGGTTAGTTGAGACTGCTGGCCTTTCTATGGTGGTTGCTTCACCTTCAGCTTCTTCAATCCTTCCTCTAATTCAACCATAGGGGTCCCCTACTTCAGTCCAATGGTTGGTTGTAAAAATCTGCATCTGTCTTAGTTGGCTGCTGGTTGGACCTATCAGAGGACAGCTATGCTAGTCTTCTCATCTATAAACACACAATAGCATCAGTAATAGTGTGAGGCTCTGGTGTACCCTACCTCACCATGAGATGGATCCCATGTTGGGCTGCTCATTAGATCACTTTTCCTTCAGGCTCTTCTCCATTTTTGCCCCAATAGTTCTTTTAGATAGGAAAAATTCTGGGTCAGAAATTTTGACTGTGGATTAGTAAATCTGTCTCTCCACTTGATGACCTGTCTATCTACTGGAGGCAGACTCTTCGAATTCCTTCTCCCCAATGTTGAGTATTTTTGCTAACATTATCCCCATTGGGTCCTGAGAGTCTCAAGTCCTGGGTACTTCCTAGAGGGTCTGACCCCAACTCCAACCACAAGAGGCCACTTATTTCCAGTCACTTTCTTGACCTTCTGGGCTTCTCTCCTGCCTCCCAACATTGCTTCCTATTCTCCTTTTCCCATCCTTCTCCCCTCTCCCATCCTGGTTCTCACCCCTTTGCCTCCACTGATTATTCCCTTCCCTCTTCTAAGTAGGACTGAAGCTTCATCTCTTGGGCCTTTTAGATTTTTACACTTCTTATGGTCTGTAGGTAGTATTCTTTATATTCTGTATTTTTTGGCTAATACCTACTTATGATTGAGTATATACCATGCGTGTCCTTTAGGGTCTGAGTTACCTTACTCAGGTTAATATTTTCTAGTTCCATCTATTTGCCTGTAAAATTCATGATGCCCTCATTTTTTTAATAGGTAAATAGTATTCCATTGTATAAATGACCCACATTTTCTGTGTCCATTCTTCGGCTGAGGGACATCTGGGTTGTTTCCAGCTTCTGGCTATAACAAATAAGGTTTCTATGAACAGGGTGGAGCACATGTTCTTGTGGTATGGTGGGGCGTCTTTTGGGTATATGCCCAAGAGTGGTATAACTGACAATGTTTTTGTTTTGTTTTGTTTTCCTTGGGTAAAAAATAGAGTTTTTGATTTTGTTTTTGTTTTTTATGTTTTGTTTTGTTTTGGTATTTATTTATTTATTTTAAACTCCAGATTTTATGCCCGTCCCAATCCATCTTGGACTGTTCCACATCCCATACCTTCTTCCTGCCTGACCACCCTCTACCTCCTTTCTCCAAGAAGATGTCCCTACCCCCAACCCCCACACCACCAGACCTCTAAATTCCTTTGGGCCTCCAGTTCCTTGAGGGTTAAGTGCATCCTCTCTTACTAAATCCAGATCCAAGAATCCTCTGCTACATATGTGCCAGGGGGCCCCTTATCAGCTGGAGTATGCTGCCTGGTTTGTGTTCCAGTATCTGAGAGATCTCCAGGGTCCGGGCTAATTGAGACTGATGGTCTTGCCACATGGCTGTCCTCCTCTCCAGCCTCTTCCAGCTTTCCCCTAATTCAACCACAGGGGTCAGCAGCTTCTGCCCATTGGTTGGGTGCAAATATCTGCATCTGACCTTTTCAGCTGCTTGTTGGGTCTGCCAGAATGTAGTCATGCTAGATCCCTTTTTGTGAGTACTCCATAGCCTTAGTAATAGTGACAGGTCTTGAGGCCTCCCCTTGGGTTGGATCCCACTTTGGGCCTTTTGCTGGACCTTCTCTTCCTTGGGCGCCTCTCCATTTCCATCCCTGAAGTTCTTTCACACAGGAACAATTATATGTCAGAGTTTTGAGTGTGGGATGACAACCCATCCCTCACTTTATGCCCTTTCTTTCTGTTGGAGATGGGTTCTACAAGTTCACTTTTCTCACTGTAGCACATTTCATCTAAGGTCCCTCTCTTTGAGTTCTGAGAGTCTCTCACCTCCCAGGTCTCTGGTATATTCTGGAGGATCCCCTCCAATCTCCTACCTCCTAAGGTTAAATGTTTCCTTCCTTCTGCTGGCTCTCAGGGATTTCAGTCCTTTTCCCCCACCCAATACCCGCTCATGTTCCCCTCTCCAACCCTCCATCCTCTTTCCCTCCCAGCTCCCTCCCTCCCGTTTTGGTTGGTTAAGTCTCCCTCCAACGTGTCCTCACTTGGGCCCTTCAATCCTTCAGCTTGTTGACCTTTTTAAACTCTGTGGACTGTATCATGGTTATTTAACACTTTTTTTTTTTTTTTGGCTCATGTCCACTTATTAATGAGAACATACCATGCATGTGCTTTTGGGTCTGAGTTACCTCATTCAGGATGATATTTTTTTAATGTAGTACATTCTGGTCATGGTTGCACCTCCTCCAACTTGTTTCAATTCTTTCCCACTTCCCTTGCTATCCAATTTCATGTCTTTTTTTTTTTCAGCCTTAAAAATCAAATAAACATGAGTTCGAGGCCAGCCTGGTCTACAGAGTGAGTTCCAGGACAGCCAGGGCTACACAGAGAAACCCTGTCTCAAAAAAGAAAAAAAAAACAAAAAAAACAAACAAACAAAACAAAACAACAAAAAAACAACAATAACAACAACAACAAAAATCAAATAAACCACAGAAGTAAAAGAAGCAAATGAAATCACAAGAACCAAACACAAAACACACACACACACACACACACACACACACACACACACACACACACAGAGGAATACCTAACAAAAACCAAAACAAATACAAAATTGGAAACCATGATATACAAGCCAAAGATCAGTGAGATAACAGAAATTCCAAAAAAGTCAGTATGAAAACAAATCTCTACAAAACTACCATTGAGTTTTTTTTTTTTTTTTTATGTTGGCCATCTATTACTAATTATGGGGCATATCATTAAGTATAGTTTATATCCCAATGAGACCCATAGGGAGAACTCATATTCTCTGAGAATGTGTCACTCCTACAGCGTTTAACGGACACTTTCCCCCTGACTTTTATGATCTTTCATCCTGATGATGTTTGTAAGGTAGCTTTTCCTTCAGGCATCTGGACATATAGACTGAAGTTGTTCCAATTAAGTAACAATATCATAGCCTTTGGGGAAAAGACTTACAAGCACACCCATAAACCTCACAGCCATACATGCATTCCAGGAGACTGTGGTACATGAACTGAATCCAATACCCACATACTGTTTGCATTGTCTGGGGATGTATGAGAAGGTGTGGTAGCCTCTGAATAAATAAGCAGCATCTTAACTTTTTTTTTTTTTAAACTTGAAATCTGTAATTTTACCAGTTCCATTGTCCATCTTTCAGCACTTTTCTCCATAATATGTTTTAGAGGCATACTGGAATAAAAATGGAAAGGAAATTATGTAGATTTGTATTTAGCATATAGTGCTTTGAATTAATATAGTGCTTTGTATTATAGCAGTTGTTTTTAAGGAAGAAAATATGCAAAGTAAATATTTGGGATAATCACAACAAGTACTTCTGTTTGGAGATAGAATGAATATGGTTGACCTATTCAGGCATATTGTCATAGTTAATGCAGTCCAAGATGTATAAATATGCATGTGTTTTTGCACAATAATTATGGAATGCATCTAGAATGGAAGCATGTTTTCATAAAAAAAAAATACCTCTCAACAAAACAGTACATCATCAGCTGTTCACACTGAATGATGTAGATAATTAATCTAATTTTCCTTCTGCTTCATTTTGTGTTCTATTAGTTTTCTTATTCAAACTTTCAAGTCACAAATCTAATTTAAAACCTTTTAACTCGTCTAATGCATAATGTGTTCTCTCTGTATTCAGTGTCTAGCAGTCAGCACAGACGTTGGAATACTAATTTGCTTCAGAGTGTGCAAAACACTCAATAATCAAATAATAAAATCCTGCATCCAGCATTTCTTAATGACATGACCAAATGGCTGTAATGGCTTGAAATGAAACCAAAAGTTTAAAAATGGCACAAAGAAGAATAAAATAACTGTAGAAAGAAGAATCAAGTTAACATGAACAATACATTAAATATCAGAGATATCTATTCAAAATAAGTTATGGTCAGAATTTAAGACTTTAGAATTAAATCAATTTAATTTAACTACTTCCACAAAATATAGTATGATGAAGAAATAGGGTATTTCAGAAAAATGAAACTTTTACAGAGTGATAAAGCTATTTTGTCATTTCTATCTTGTTTAAATGTACTGTAATTTGTGTTTCAGCTTTAGTAGACACTGACTTTCATTTTCTCTTTCTGATTCTTCTGGCTGCATGTATATAGACACACATCATTAATTATAGTTCATATTTTGAAAATTTTAAAGATAGCAGGAGTATTTTTGTCATTTCTTGCACGTCTGTGCACATGTTTCATGGTTAAAAAAACAATGTTTGTTTTGATATATGAACTAAGGTCTATAAAATTCAAAATTAATAAAATACTGTATGATGAAAAAATAGGGTATGATATTAAAATTTAACAATGTACTGAATGATTAAACTATTTTGTCATCCCTATTTTGTTTAAATGTAATGCAATTTGCCAAGTCATAACGAGATCCTCAAATGAAGTGGCTATTTTAGAGGCAATGCTACTGTACTGCTGACTGAAATATATTCTGACATCTATGACAGTTTTATAATTCTTCTATTTGGTGTTCTGAAATGTCCCTACTTTGCTGAAGGCTTACTTCTGGGAAAAGGCACCAAAATTTGTGGACTGAAAAGATGATAATCAGTTTTATGAAAAAACAATACCACCATAAAAATCAATCTTTTATGGTAATTTTGAAGCCTATTTCAAAAGACTCTTACATGAAAATTTAGAAAAGATAATGTGATGTCTCAAGGTCTTAGCACCATCTTCCTTGAGACTCCTGCTCCATGAAAGCCAAGTGGAAGAAGAAGATATTGTGCAGGCTGAAGCAAAAGAGAAGAAAGATGAGGCAGACTTCCAAGTAAACAAGCTTGTGCACCCAAGAAGCCTGACGGAGCAGAAATAAGGGATGCTGAAAACCTGGACATCAGAACAAGTTTTTTGACTGTATGTTGCTGTCAGTAATAAGTCTCAGTAGACCTGGAACATCACCTCGCCAAGATCGCCTGGGAAAAGGACTGCCTTTCTTACAACCAAAACCACTGGCCCTCTGCCTTGGACCATTGGCATTCTGGACTAGTTGTTTCTCTCTTGTGGCCAAGTGTAACTCATGTACAATAAATCCTCTTGCTGTCATAATAAAAAGATAAAGTGACAAATGTGACAAACATGAGTACTTTGTAGGGAGAATGAGAAAGAAAATCATCATGAATAAAAGCTTACAACTTTCTAGATAGATTTTCTTATTCTATGGAAAAACTGAAAGAAGTTATTACTATGCCTTTGAATACAGAGAATGTAATAAAAATTATATCTTGCTAAATATACATAATATTTGGACATAAAATGACTATAGATATATACAAAAGTCCCCATTTAGTACCATATTCTTTCAGAAAATGTTAACTAATAATTTCTAAATCACTTTAAGAGTGTTTGTATTTTCAATTGAGAATTGTAGTGTTTTTTTGAAACAGCTACAATATAAAAACAAATACTTACCACTAATGTATCCGATCAATGAAAAATAAAGTCTCATGCACTAAGGATTAGAAATGTATACAACATTCAAAGGACAGAATTTTAGGACTAAATGCAGTGCTATCAAAATCAGAATTTCAAGAACGTGCACATATGAGTATACTTATATGCAATGAAGTATGACTTCTCATATCTCCTGATGTTAGCTAATACACATTTGTAAAAATTTTATTTATAAAGCAGGGATTCAGTTTGTTTTATATTAGTGCCTGATTTAAAGAAATTTTCCTCAAAATAACTCTGAATTATCATAATGGTTTATTGACAATTTCCCTTTGTAATGAAGGTGTAGGGAAATGCAGAAAATTCAAACAGTGAAACATCAGACTAATAGATTTTTATTAAAAAGTATGAGAATTAATGTCAGACATATTTTTATTGAGAGATACTACTGTCTTCTTATAGGCAGGAATTGGATTTATGCAGAAAAGATTTCCAGTTCTTCAGATTTAAAGACATTTTAATTTAATTGTTAATTTCTTTAGTTAGTTCCAATTTCAAAATGGAATGTTTACTGCTATATACACTTCAATAAAATGGAATACTTTTATAAATAAATTCAGTTTTTAACTTAGTAGTTAAACTTTGTTCTTCTGATCAACATAAGTCAAAGAAAAGTGAAGTAATTTATATTAAAGTTGTAAATGTTTAAATGTAGTTGACATTGCTTGTACTTAAATTTTGAAATAATATATTTTTAATTAAATTATTATTACTATGTGCATGTGATTTTGAGGGACAATAGAAAACTTTAGTATCAGTTCTTTTTATGAATTCCAGAGATCAACCCAGGTTGCTAAGTCTGTACAATAAGCAAGCATCTTGACCTGTTGAGATATCCTCTTAACCTGTCTTTCTTTATTTTTTATATAAATAATCTGAGACCAATAGAAAGACTTTGTTTTTAGACTGATTAGTTTTCAGGTCTAAAGATATGGAGTCATTTTATAGTTGTTAAGTTGGGGATACACTATAAATTATTTTGCAGTGAAAATAATTGCTATGAAATTTTGATTCTTTTATATAATTTTGGGGGTCAGTTTTCATCTTTATTATTTATTTGTTTTACTAGACATTGCTGATATTCTCTAACATTTTATATTTTATATATACATCTTGATTAGACACTGGGCAGAAAGTATTCATATAATTTTACCTGTCTACATGCAATTTGAGAAGAGAAAAAATATGTTTAATGAAGTAGAAAACTGGTAATATAAATGATATGTAGACATGAACATTAGAGTCATTAAGTTGAAAAAATATTGTTGCAACTATATTAAAAATGTTTCATATTTTCATTGTGAAATTATATAGATACATATTTTACCAAATTCAAAAAAGACTTTCATAGCAGGTAGATTTTATGTTGTGTAAAATATAATATAGTCTCTTTAGCAAAGAGACTATATAAAAGTACATATATAAAAAACTATACAAGTTTGATTGACAGTTAGTGCTTTTGGGAAGTAGAATATTACTTTGGAAGAACTCACATCTGTATTCACATGTAAGTGTGGTTTGTTGGCTTATTTATGCATGCATATATGTATGTATACATCTATGTATGTGTGTATATATCTATTATGTATCTATGTATTAATGTATCTATGTATCTATCTATGTAATTATGCATCTATGTATGTATGTATGTATCTATCTATCTATCTATCTATCTATGTGTCTATCTATCATCTTATTTTCCCTCACAGATTATATATCAATCATAGTTTCCTCTTCTTTCTCTCCTCCAAGTACTTTGCTCCCACCTCCTCCTTTCCCATATCCAGTCCTCCTCCATTTCCCTTCAGAAAAGAGCAGGGCTTCTAGGGACATCAAACAACCACAGCATATCAGGTTACAATAGGACTGAGCACAAACCTTCATAACAATACTGTATGAGGCAACACAGAAGGAGGAAGAAAGCATCAAGAGCAGGCAAAACAACCATATACAGACACATTATTATTGTTAGGAGAATGTCTTACTGTTTCCCTTACTGTGAAGAGACACCATGACTAAGAAAACTCTTATAAAGGAAAATATTTAAATGGGGCTGGCTTACCAGTTCAAAGGTTCAGCCATTTTCATCAAGGCTGGTACATAACAGCATCCAGGCAGGCATGGCACTGGAGGAGCTAAGAGTTCTACTTCTTGGTTAGAAGGCAAACAGATGAAAACTGCTGTTTTCCAGGCAGCTAGGAATAGGGTCTCAGAGCCTACTTTCTTTCAACAGGGCCACACCTACTCTAACAAGACTACATTTTCCCAAAGTGTTACTCTCTAGGACAAGCATATTCCAACAACCAGGGTTCCACAGGAGCACCATACCACACAAAATACAGAGAGCTAAGGTCAGTTTTTACATTGTCTTCATCTATGAACCTGCATTGACTGACCTTTAAAGGGATCATAGGAGGAAAGTCTTGCTTGACATAGTATTCTGAAGTACTAGACTCTTCCCCCTTGCTTGATATATGACACAAGCATTGTGAGTTGTGATGAGTGAGTTGTGATGCAAGAGTATGGGTTAAGTTAGTTGCAAATGTGGGTTAAATGAGGTTATACTAGGGTCACTGTGAAATAGTCAAATGAGGTTTTAAGTAGAGAGCTGTGTTGTACATTATACTTTGTTTTAAATTACATGCTAAATATTCACAAAGTTAAAGCATAAAGCCAATTCATTCTTAGTGTGGTCAACTTTATCTTGGCAGAGTTAAAGATGGCCAGGGAGGAACTGAATTTTCAAGATTCTGCATATCACTTTGTGACAAATACTTTATTTGTGACTATCATAATTAATTTGCCATTAATCAGTTATAACTTAAAAAATATCATGCATTATGTTTTTAATACCTTATAAATAAGGTATTTTTCTAAAAAAAAAAAATTCTACTCATCAAAGCCTGGAAATATCTAGAGCTAGAAAATACAAGCAAATAAGCCCACAAGCACAATATGAGACTATAATACAAAGGTCATTAAAATCTAAAATAGCTGCAGTCTTTAACATTTAAATAAAGTTTAGAAACTCATTTAAGTGTTTCATATAAATTGCATAGGTTTAGGTTTTCATTTTCTTAAGGCTATTCCACTTTCCAATAAAACTCATCACTGTGACCCATCTTGCATCATTAACTGACATCTAAATTCATCTGCTGGTGCTGAAATAAATAGCCTGGGGAAAGGCTGTTTGAGAGTGCCTGGCACAGTAAGTCAACTTCTGAAGAGAAAGAACTAATATTTTCATACTTCCTTAGAGAATACATTCTTTTTTTTTTATTTAATGTTTTAAAAGGAGGTAATGAAAACTGCATCTGGAAAGGATGTAGGATGTACAGGGTTTTAATAGTTTTATTATGAAACTTCCTTTTATCACTATCTCTTCTTTCTTATTACATGTTCCCTGGTGATCTAGGGACCATTCATTAAAATATGATGCACTATGTGAAAATATAGGGGACTAGACAAGTGTAAGTAGTCTGCAAGGAAGGACAGAAAGCCAGGACAGTCTACAACCACACTGGAATTGAGAAAACAATCTTCTGACACAATGGAGACTCACTGAAGAAATCTGAAAGTCTCTTAACCTTTCCAACTGATTTAGTTATGAAGTTATGCTTGTCACAGATGACTTATTTCCCAGAGGAGTAAAAATTGAAAAGAAAAACAAAACCAAACAAAGAAAAACCCAAACAACCAAACAATCAAACAAAAAATCCTTACCAAAGAGATTCACCATTTAGATAATTAGACAATTTAACTATCTAACTAATTTAAAATTTAAATACATCAATGCCATTCATTCGTCTTCTACATTCAAATTAAAAAAAGAAGGTATGTCCAAATTAGTTTACATTTTGGTATCTCATTTACAAATGATGAAAACACAGTTCAATGTTAAGAAACATCTAGAACAACTTCATTATTAGCCTAAAGATGTAAAATATTAAATGAGAGCTTTATTTTATATTTTGTGCACATGAGAATATCTTGACTTGAGGAATAATACTTACTGTTACCTTGGGAATAAAATACATGGAGGTATTATGATTCAAATACTTTAAGTAGGATCTGGGAAGGTTTGCATCAATTGAGGTAAAGGAAAAATATCAAACTTGAATCACCTTTGTATTATTATATTCTATAATTAGAATTTAAGCAATCAAATATATTTTCATGATAATGTTGATATATATACTATAGCTTTGGTAAACAAATGAAAATTATAAATCAATTCACATATGTAGAAAAACAGTCCAAATCTAAAATATGTTTAAAAATTAATACATGTTTAAAAATTTAAAAATTTTATATATATATATATATAATTTTATATATATATATGCAACTGTGGCGTTCATTTTTATAAACTATTACTTTTTAGTTTACATTGATTGGTACAGATCTGAATAAAGTAAACTAAGGAAACTAAGAAAATTAGAACACTAAAGGTAAACTGGCAACGTACAAATATTTGAACTGAAAAATAGTTTTAGATAACAACTATGGCAAACTGTGTAGTGTCCCGCCCTGCAGGACCTCGTTATTCGTGGGGTCGAGGAGGACCAAGCCTAAAAGAAAAACGGGCGAGAAAGAGGAGCAAGACCAAGCAAAATCTTGTCAAGGTCTCATTTATTCTTGAAACATAGGCTGTTTTTAAAGCAGAAATGAGGCAAAGGGAGGGGTGGGAATGAGGCAAAGGGAGGAGTGGGAAGCAGGGAGCTTGTGGTTTCTGGTTGCTCTGGCTCATCGATCTTCAGAATGGTCAGTTCCCAGAGCATGGGGAACAATTAATCTTCAAACAATTGTGACCAGTTCTCAGAAGGTACCGCAAGGCGGTGCCAAGCTTGGTGGGGTCAGGTTCCCAGGAGCAGCACGAAGACTTCAGATCCGCTTCAGCTCCCAACAGTGTAGGTTATGGCATTTGTTATAATAATGTGTGAGGTATATGACTATATGTTATATGCATTGTAATTACTTAAAAAGTTAATATAGAAAAAACTGGAGTACAGGGGTATCAATATACTTCTATATGTTTATATTTTGAAATAAAAATTCTTAAAAACATAAAAATATTTTCTTATTTTTTTATGATTTTCGTACAAAACTATTCAATTCTAGCAAAATTGTGTTTTTGCTCATATTAACAAACCATAGACACAAATTCTGGACTATCATAATTTTATATTAGTCTTATTAATTTAAGCTATTTATGTTAATATGTTTATTGTGGTTATAATTATTGTCTGTCAACCAATAAAATCTGAGCTTGTATATCAAGAGTTTCACATACATAACTAAAATTCTGCAAATAGATAACAGGTGATATAGGTTATTGAGTATCTTCTAAATGGAGACATGTAGAGTAAATTGGCCAGGCTTAGCCAACAGATCCGGTGTCCAATGCAAGCATACAATGTTTTGTGCTCTTCTTTAGGAGAAACATGTACAGGCAATCCATGATAGCAAACTGCTTGTATGACTATAAGGGCCATTCATAAAAGGCCAAAGAAAAGAATGTGTTATATGTTTCAGTTAAAGTTTACTTTTACAAATTGTCTCGTGTAAGCTGCTTATAGAAATAAACACCCACAAAATAGAAACAGTTCTCAAATGGTGTGTGACTAACCTCCATGTTAGATTCATGATGTCTGTAATTATCTTCCTTGATTTAGTAACTCCTCATATTTAACATATATTTGAATTCTGCTTATTAAACTAAACACTATCTACCAAAGCTCATTTGCAGCTATCACAGAGAAGTAATAATTGGAACTCAGTGCACCTCACGTGGACCCTGAAACTCAAGAGTATAGATACATAACAAACACACAGTTTCCTGGATAAAGACATGAAATATCTGAACTGTTAGGACGATTAACGAAGTTTATTGCAGGAAAACAATAAATCATTTGCTGTTTGCTTTGGTTTTCTTACTAGAGATTGTGATACTAAAGTAAGTGAGGTATACCGATGTGATTGAAAGCTGTAGAAAAATTAGACACTGGAAAATTCTCCTCTAGTGTACTGCAATTTAAACAGTTACCGAATACCTAATTTGGCCTTTCAGGTCACTGGATAATTTCTTCCTCTGGTTCAATAATTTTGAATTCTAAAAAAAATCAGAGCAATTAGATGTATTAAATGAACTTTCCCCTTTACACACACACACACACACACACACACACACACACACGTATGTTTGTGTGTGTGTGTGTGTGTACAATATAAAAAATAGTTTATTGAATCTCATTATACACAGACACACACACACACACACACACACACAATGAATTTGTAAAACCTGTTTTGATACTTAAATCTTTCATACTAGTGATGATTCAAATGCTGACTATTTGAACTTGTCAGCTTGCCAGAGTGATTTTCAAAATGAACAACACATTTCAGAACATTATAGGGGAGATTTTAGGTTGATGGGATGATATTTTATCTTCAAATGGAGAAAATGCCCAAGAGTAAGCAATTTTCAAAATGTATAGCCCAACAAAGATAGGAACATATAAAATGATTGTTACACTAAAGTATGATGAATAGTTTCTAGCTTTTCTGATTAATGGACTGCTCAGAAAGATGCACGTCTGGGAGCAGTGAGTTTAAAATTAAATTCAAGGAATTCCTGAGTTCTAATTTCACATTTTCAAAGAGTTGTGATGTATAATTTATGCAAGCTTTGATGGATTTTTAAAAGCAGCATTTGAGATGAGCTGTGTGTGTCAATTTCACACAAAAATAATAGTGAATTTTCTGCACCCTCATTATCTCATAGTTACAATTGAAGAGAGAAAAGGAAACTGTCAACTTAGGAGACATCTCAGAAGTTCAGCCTTTAAACTATTTGTATAATTCTTTCCCATTTTATGTGTTTCTTACATATAAGCAGTACACTTATGACACATTATATCAACAAATTATCACAGAACATTATGTATGTGGTTTATCACCCTTCATAACCTATGAATTGATTGGAATATTATGTGTATTTTTAAAAGAAATTTTACATGACTTGGTGGTATACAATTGTCCTTCCAACTAGTCCAAATTCCTTGGGATTCTAATAAAAGGGGTCAGAAGGGGAGTTCTAAACAATGTGAGCAATGTAGTCACATATTGGGATCAAAATGATGACACATTAAATTAAATGATTATGTAGTTTTAGACATAAAAATCCTGTATATACACAATAGAAATAAGTTGTCAAGGCACTTTATTAGATTATTACCTTAAAATCTCACAAAATAATAGCTTATTGAATTTCAGTATGTTTGATATTCTTGGGAGAGCTGCATTTTTCTGAAAGGGAATTTAAGAACAGTGGATCTGGGAGATAAAAGAGATGGAGAAGTGGATCTTAGAGGAGTAGAGGGAGGGAAAACTACGGTAGAGATATACTATATGAGAGAGTACTAAATAGAAAGACAAAAAGAAAAGTCTAAACAGTAAGAAACACATATAGATTTAAAAAGCATTATAAAAGATAAAAACAGAAATTATCACTTAATAAATTAACTTAAAAGTAGACGAAAGGATATGTAACACAACAGAATGTTTATAAAATATCAAAACACATTAAAGAACTAAAGATGCAAGGAATAATAGGAAGAAAGGGTCCAAATTCTTCACTAATAAGCCTATGACCTTGAGCCAAATTGTAGATGAACATTTTTGTAAATACAGCACACACAAACTCAGATAATTGATCATTCCATTTCTAGAGTACATTTCTATTTGATCAGTGTAATCACATGATTTTATTGATTTATATTATTATAATTTATTATGTAATTATATGTATATTCCTTATATTTTGTAAATATAAAATCTATAAATATTTCCTTGAAAACGTTAAGGATTGCATTTAGTTTTAGAAGAATATAGTTAAATTGTCATTCTGTAGCTCTAAGATCACTAAGTGGAAAAGAGCTATTGACACCAACCCTGAATTCTGATATTAATCCCTGGGAGCCATATAATAGAATAAGAGCACTAATTCTGAATGTTGTCATCTGACCTCAGCCATCTGAATTTCCATGACATATATGTTTGAGGTGTCATAGTCACTCTAACTATATCTAAGTTAAATGATACTATATCTAAATTACATGCATTAACTAATGATAAAATAAGTTATCCTAGCATCTAGTTCAAAAATGCCTGCAGACCCAAATCATCTTAGTATCTTCTATTATGGGTCATTGAAACCCATATTGTTCACCTCAATAACTCAGTGCCTATAATTAGTCCAATTCTATGTTTGGACTTCTGAAATCACTTAAAATTATTGTGGAACTTTAAAAAACTTAAACCTATAAAAATGAGTTCAAGGAAATATATATTATTTTTAAGATCAATCAGTCTCTAACTGAATCTCTAGAATTAAATATCTTCTTTCCTGTCAGAAACTCTGGTATTTTGGAGATGTAGTATGCACGAATTAGGACACTAAATTACACGCTAAAAAGCTTTAACAGGAGGCTTATCTTACTTGGAGAGATATACCCTTCCTTACAGTTCATGGAAAATGACATTAATGTTCCACCCATTTTACATCCCTTATTGATGCATCTTTTATTTTCTAATTTCTTTCTAGCTGGCAAAGTCTCAACCTTCATCCAATTTGCCTCTCTAATCAATGAATTCAAGTTGTATATCAAATATACGAGATGCAGAGATTGTTTAAGACATTACAAAACCTGATGCACTGGTTTTAATTTGTGAGAACAAATGGTATTTAAACATTAGGAAGAAAAACCTAAACCCTGCAGTTAATTTCCCCTTCGCCACGCTTTTCCCTTTTTTACAGCCGTCCAACAGCCAGGAATTTCTAAGTAGATTCCTCTTTCCTGGGTTAAATCTTGACAAGGAAAACAGCACCACTCCCACTGCTGAATGAAATCACTTTCAATGGACTAATGGATACTATCAGTACTTATAAATACCTGTTCAAATGGATAGACAAATCAGTTGTTTCTTATTTTACAGGAGGAGGAGGAGACAGAGAAGAAGAAGAAGAAGAAGAAGAAGAAGAAGAAGAAGAAGAAGAAG